>CAJQUW010010577.1:0-409939 GCA_907163375.1 Prostheceraeus crozeri
AACTAAAGTGTTCCGTATCCTAAAAACCCAAGCTTCTATATTTAAAAGCTATTTGGTTATAAAAAACACTTAATAATGTTCCTACTCCCGAATTATCCTATAAAAAGTCGCAGAACATGACAAATGTGAAACTCACTTTAGAATTGTAATAAGAAACCCGGATAGAACGGAGGAACGAAAGAACGACGTCTGTTATGGAACACTAAATAATTTGAAATGGAGTGAAAATATTCGTTGTTGTGCAACTTTCTTTATATATGAAATTGGGACACAAGCAACTATGAACAAAGACCTTATGACATCACATCTTGGAATTGGTACGGTTAAACAAAATTGATAACTCAAACAAGAATTGGAACAGCTGGTTTATTTTTAACCTTAGAAATGGAAGTGCCATCATATGTGTTCAAAGATTTCTACATGTAAACAGTAGAGTGAATTCAAAGTAATATGAACTGATGGACTGATGTATTATTTGATATACATGTTATTATTAATAGTCATATAATGATTCATATTTGAAGTTATAAAACGTGTGGTTTGAATAGAACATTAAAATTTGAATTAAGCGCTAAATTTCGAAAATTCAAATTTCGCGCCAAAATTCGAATATCAAATTTATATGAACAAAGACCTTATGACATCACATCCTGGAATTGGTACGGTTAAACAAAATTGATAACTCAAACAAGAATTGGAACAGCTGGTTTATTTTTAACCTTAGAAATGGAAGTGCCATCATATGTGTTGAAAGATTTCTACATGTAAACAGTAGAGTGAATTCAAAGTAATATGAACTGATGGACTGATGTATTATTTGATATACATGTCATTATTAATAGTCATATAATGATTCATATTTGAAGATATAAAACGTGTGGTTTGAATAGAACATTAAAATTTGAATTAAGCGCTAAATTTCGAAAATTCAAATTTCGCGCCAAAATTCGAATAATCAAATTTAAAGATTTTTTCGAAAATTTGAATTTCGCGCCAAAATTCAAATAATCAAATTAAAATACTAGGTTAGGGTTAAGGGTTAGGGTTAGGGTTAGGGGTATGGTTAGGGTTAGGGTTAAGGTTAGGGTTAGGGTTAGGGTTAAGGTTAGGGTTAGGGTTAAGGTTAGGGTTAGGGTTAAGGTTAAGGTTAAGGTTAAGGTTAAGGTTAGGGTTAGGGTTAAGGTTAGGGTTAGGGAAGCAAGAAGAGTATCTATGGCACCCGGAACCCATGGGTAAATAAATTTTCGAGTGCGCGAAGCGCACTCGAAAATTTATTTACCCTATAATCCGAAAAATTTTGAGGCCCCCCCCGCCGTGTATGAAGTGTATGAAGGTCAAAGGTCAAGGTCAGGTCTAAGGTCAAGGTCAAGTGTAGAGGTTTGTATATTATGGTCATTTTTGGTTGTAAAACTTTAACTTTGAAAATTTGTAAACTTTGTCATTTTTGTAAAAAAACTTGGAATTTTTCAAGTTGCATACAGATGCATACAACTAGGATTTTTTCATCAAATGGGTACATACAATATATCATTCGAATGCTCTTTTCATGCTGATTCTAATGGTGTATTGTATGACACATGTATGACATATAACTAGAGAGCTACATGTCTTTAAAGAATGGGCTAAAAACTTAGTGAATTTAAAAATCTAACATTTGTCTGCTTGCATACAGTTGCATACAACTAGGATTTTCCCATCGAATAGGTACATACCTTATATCATTCTAAAGGTCTTTTCATTCTCATTCTTATGGTGTCGTGTATGACACATGTATGATATCATCCTGGACTGCTACAAGCATTTTAAAATTAACAACATAACTGTTTCTTTAAAAGTTATATGTTCCTATTTATTTCAAGTTGAAGTCTTCATACTTGATTTTTTGTTTCAATTCAGTTATTGAACATCATTAATTGTAGATAGTTATTCCCCTTTCCCATTCAGACCTTAATTGAAGACCGATTTGTGAAATGATAAAACAAGCCTGTTCATATATACAAATGAATATTAAATAAAGAGATTAAGAAAAAACACACTAAATGTCATCAAGGTAAGGAAAGGGTACAAGTTTTTTCAAGTCCACTTGCACATGGATCCTGGTCTTCTTGGGCGCACAGGGGCAGCGACGTGGTGTGTCAAGGTCGATGACCGAAAATTCGAGAGCGGTTGTGAGGTTCCGCTCGTTCGGCTCCATCCTCATGAACACCCGTTTGGTATGATACTTTTTCGGGGCGTTCTTGACTTTGACCGTGACCCGTCCATAAAGTGGCGTTCGCATGGACTTCTTATTCATGTGACGCATCGTCTCGATTGATACGTCACTATCCTCATCACTCGAGTAGTCGGGCGATGCAGGGGCTTGGGTGAACACCACCGGCTCGTTTGGTGTTGTCGATCGCTCCATCGGAGATTGGGGAGGTGTACTGGTACGTTCCACTGGCGAAGTGGTACGATCAGCAGTACCGTTCTCAACTGCGGCTTTCTGTTTGCGATCCATTATGACTTGTAGATTTAAAATAATTGTAACTTGTAAACGTGAGGATTAGAACCTTTGATAAGAATTGGTACAAACCTCGGACTTATATACTTTTTAAACAAAGGAAATCCTAACAGCCAATCAGAGAGGTACCGAACTTCCCTAAAGAATATATATAACTATATAAAGGATGACATTGTTCCAAACTGTTAAGTACTTATCCTCAACGTTCCATAACAAGAAGCATGTCCTCAAAACCACTATTTTATTTTCAAAATGACAGCCAAGTCATTATGGGAGGTCAGTTGGACATGACCATGCATCTGTCTTGCGGCTGCAAAGTGGCCCTGTGGAAGACCTTGACTGTCTCTGCACTTCAAAGGCGGAATGGACTACCAGTGAAGTGTCCGGTACACGAGTGCGATCATGACTTTAGCAACAATAAAACATTTCATGAATGGTGTGATGACTTCCTGAAGATCATGGAGTCGCCTGAGGGACGTGATCTACACCCATCATTTATTTTTCATGCTTAAGTTAAACTTACATTGTAAATCTCTTGTCTTTTTCACTTTAAACATAGTTCTGGAATTGGTTTTCTTATTGGGAAGCAACTAAATCATAACTGCACATTAAAGTTTCACATCTAAATAGTGCTACATTTAAAATAATTGTCACAATAGTCGCAATTGAGCAAACCCATTCAAAATCAAACAACGGACGTCTATCGGTACGTACCCAAGTGCTCAGAACCAAACCACACAAGTTCGATCATAGACGTTCCCAAACACAGTGTACTCAACTGAGTGTACCAAACACATGTACCTATCCAGTAAAACAGATCTCATACAAGTTCTTATTCATAACACTGAATTATACATGTACCTATCCATGTGCCTATCGATAACTAAAGTATACATGTACCTATCCATGTACCTATCCATGTTCCTATTGATAACACTAAACTTTACATGTACCTATCCATGTACCTATTGATAACACTAAACTTTACATGTACCTATCCATGTACCTATCCGTAGCAAGTAGGGCACAGTTTTCACTACTTACCTAGCCAGCTATCTACCTCTAGCAATTAAGAAAGATGCCTAAGAAAAAAGAAAAAAGTATTTTTAAAGAAAATAAAAGTCTGATGCGCTCTATAACTGCCTTTTTTAGAAACGTTATCGAATAAATGTTAGCTGTGTGTTAATTTGACAACATACATGTATATTGCAATGTCAATTTCAAATCGCAGCATGCGGGAATAGGTTATCAATCAAAAGAAAATAGCTGATACAATCTTTGAACAGCCGACGCGAATTGATTCGAATTTTTCTAGAATCGAATCGAATCGAATCTCAAAGCTTCGCAGGTCCGTGATCCATATTGATGACTGATAAGCATATTATATAAGGATACCACGTGGGAATCTTATTTGCAGGAACCCATTTATCAAATCTATTTAGCTGAAACCGTCTTGAATGAAACCCACATGTAGGAAGTCCTCTTGTCTAAAAGTTACACTTATTGTGTATAAAAATGCCGAGCGATGCGAGTAATAACGAAAAGCTGAGATGAAAGTTCATCGCATCATTCATTAACTACTTGTGACTTTCAGCCAAAGCATGCTCTATATGTTTATAAAGAAAGAAGCTGTTACACACGATGTTATGAGCGGCTCTTAATCATCTCCTAAAGTCATGCTTTTAAGGTGCCAACCCGTCCCAATGTATTCATGATTAAGCTCGGTAGTAGTGCAACTTACATGTAAAGTGTCAAATAATTCGTATCTGTAAGTAGTTATTTGTAGATTCTGCATCCATTTACGTGCGAATGCTTGCGATGGAAAGCAAATTATCAATTGCCAGTTGTCAAATGGACGTTAATGCAATCGAATCAGTTGAGTTGAATGGCCAAAATTTCATGTTGCTGCCGCATCACATGGAAGAGTCAAACGTAAGAATAATGCCAAGGCGAAGTCTTCAAAAAGCATAAATCAATAGATAATTATTTAGGTATTAACTGCAGACGCACCCATTTCAGAACTCTAATCTCACGAGGCGTTCCGCGAATCGGTCGGAAAATAAAGGGGATAATTTCATTAAATCCTTCCAAGCATTGAGTCAAGCAACATTTCTCTCTATGAATAAAGAATGCAAATCGAAGACGAAGAATATTTTGAAAATCGACCGAGCAGCATCAGAATAATTTTAATCGCCCAAACGGCCATGAATTTTCTTTCTACATCAGCCATCAAGAGTACATGCAAATGAAGATGCATAAAATTATCTTAAAATACAACATACTTCGGATAATCGAGAGAAAGGTCTGAAAACACGTCCATCATATGCAAATCCAAAGAAATTACATAGACAATAGCGGTTAATTAGCTTCAATGTGCAAATTCCTCTGTTTATGCGGGACACTTTTGCACAGATTTTGATTCTGAACCCGCGATTCCTTTCAATTTCAGCTCAGTGAATGTTTGGTTCTTGTATATATGATTTATAATCAGATCGTGGTTTGTTTACGTTTTATAATTCCATTCTGCTACAATGCTGCAACTGCTTCAGTTTTAGGGATTTTTTGACAAGCATATAACTTGTGGTCTTTCAATAGGTATAGAAGGTTGACTGGCTTGTTGGGGTTTCACTCTGTCTTCTTTGTTTGACTGCTCTTTTAAGCTCAAAATTTCCAATAATTGAATAACATGCTTACAAATATGCAGGATTGAACATCGAATAGCTATTTTCTTGAGAGAAGAAATATCATCTTTTCCTCCCGCAGCTATGTTGTACAGCCCGAGCACAGAGAGGGATGGACAGATAGCTAAGGGAGGAAACGTTTATTTCTTCTCGAAAGAATGTAGCTTTTCATTTTGTGATTTATAGATGTCTATTGTTCATTATAAAATTGATGGTTGCATTGCGAAATCCATGAGTGAGCCATCCTGTAACTGCATCGATATCTTTGTAGTCCATGGCTAATCCTGGCTAATCATAACTTGTTTACATAGAAGTAGATAATAGTACACTTTCTATGGTATTGTAAATTTCTATGCTTGTTTATGACTTCTATAATTTGTCCTTTATAGGAATTTGCATTGGAAAAGTGAACTGCGGAAGGGAAAGTTTGGCTCAAATTTTGGCTTGGGCTACAATTATTCGAGAGTGGTGCGATTTGTCCAGCTTGTCCTTCAGAAAAGGCACAAGTTCTTGATTCTCTGAGGCATCACGCCTTGACCTGCAAGTATGGTCGCAGTGTCGTCGACCGTCACAATTCTCTGCGAGACTGCCTCTTCGAATATTGCAAGCGAGCCCACCTGTCTCCTGAGCTCGAGAAAGGAGGCGACCAAGGCCACGACCAACGTAGACCAGCCAACATACTTCTGCCTTCTTGGCATTTGGGTAAGACGGCGCCCACGATCACCCATCCGCTGAATTCAAATTCATTATTGGAAGCGAGGGTTGCCGTGGGATCTGTAGCCGCCTCTGCTGAGAGCCGGAAGTTCGCTGACAACAGTGACAAATGTACGCAGTTGGGCTGGAGTTGTACTCCAATCGCCGTCAGTACGTACGGAATGTGACTAAAAACACTTTGAGGCGCATTTCATCTACCCTATCCCTCCACACCCTTACATCGCGAGAGGGCATCAAACAAGGCATTTTTGGTTGCCTTAGCCTAACCCTACAGCGCGCAAACGCGAGGGCTCTCCTGCTGAGATCGGCAGGCGTGATCGGAGCCGGTGAACTCAGATTTTTGGGCTTGCCGTAAAAGGCGTAGTAAGGTGTGTCTTTTTAATAATTTCAACTTTCTTTTATATGTTTACTTTTATACTTTTGTACCATCCTATTTTCCTGTTATTCTAAATATAAAGTTTAATATTTCATAAGGGAAAGTTAACTTTCTGATCCCGTGGGACTGAAAAGTTGATTTTTCCACCCGGCAGCTTACATGGGAGAGATATCTTTTTACTCCCACACAAAATGAAAATGTTATATGGCCTGTAGTATGGCATTAAAAATGGTCACTTTGTCACAAACTTTTCAAGCTCACAAAAAAGTCCACTTGTCAAATGTAGGCCTCTTCTAGGTTTATTTGTTTGTGGCCTGTCAGTGTGTATAAGCTTTCTTTCATTGCTTGATGGACTGCGTCTTAATTATCGTCTTATTGAATTGTCTGCAGTCCTTTTTGAAACTATCTCCTCCAACACCGATAAAGATACAAAGCTATTCAGGCCTTCATGTTTCTTTATACAAATAAAGTCCCTCTCGAGATGCTTCGGAATGGAATCTAGTGCCACACGAGTGAGCGAAAAGGCTTTGAATCAATCAACTAATTGATGAAAATTATCCATACAATATCCCCGAATTAATGCCGAGGAAATTGAAGGATGTTGAGCGTCAGGATTGTGATGATATGAAATACAATTGAGACATTTGATGATGCTCGGTTGAGGAGTATTTATCAGATGAAAATGAAGCGACATCTTAGATGTATTAGGTTTAGTAAGATATGTGCTACCAGAAACCTATATGTCAGCGTTTAGCAGATTGGGATCCCTGAAGAACCTTAAACTCGTTTAACCATCTAACTAATATGATGGCTAATGGGCAGCCGCATTAATTCGTGAATGAGTTGATATCTAGCTAATATTTAGTATGCTATCACACCATCATCTTCAGCTTTGTTCATTATGTCAGTGCTGCAAATTAAGCTCTATATTTCCATCGTAATCTGTTATTGCAACAGTATAACTAAGTTTCATGTATTAATGAATAAGCTGACTCCAAAAAATATTAAACCCATCGCTAAGTTTCTTCAGAGAGCTAACGACATGCGATTGATGGCCAAAGAAAACAACTGACCCCCCTCTCCTTCCTGAAATACAATTGTATTTTTTATTGACCGCATCCGCTCTTTCCCACGAATATGTTCTAATGTGTTCCAATGTAGTAGTAGTAGTCAGCGTTTATTATTCAAATAATGAAAATCACATAAAGTCACACTGTAGAAGACAAAATTACAAATACAAAAATAATTCGACACTTATGCAAAAAACATTTAAGCACAGAACTGGTGCAATGAAATTGTATCGGTTCGCATGAATGAGTCAACAATGGATCATAGAGTGCATGTATGGGAACGAAGCTTGATATTGTACAGTTGAGAGGACCATGGGAAGAATGAATTTAACCTCCGTACAGTGGAGACGGCCGGAATCCTAAGACATCCTGTGTTTGGCAGCATGTCAGGAACAAAGGATCTTAAAGGATGCAAGGCATGGTCACGAGATTTCACTAACAGATTCAAAGCTGCTCTCTCAAACATGAATGAAAGCGATGGAAACTGTTCACATGCACACATTGAGTTCTGATCACATATAAAACGATGAGCACGATTTTGAAATCTGTCAAGCTTATTCAAAAGAGTAGCTGGCAAATGTCCATAAACCGGAGAAGCGTACATAAAATGAGATGTGATTAAAGCATGATATACGCGAATGAGATCGTCAGATTTGACAACGTACTTAAGACATCTAATAACATGAAACCTGCGAGATGCAGTCATCAAGATATTCGTTATCTGTTTGTTCCACTTGAACTTGTCTGTGAAGGTTACACCAAGAATCTTGACAGAATTCACCAATTTGAAGCCGGTGCATGTGCCAGGACAATCACTCCCGCGCTTGCTAATGCGGAGTTGTGCGCACTTTGAATTATTGAGCGACAAACCATTGTCATGAAATGCAGTTGCAAAGCCGGTCAATTGAATGGATGATCTTTCATATTTCAAAACTGGCTCGACTACTGTGATGTCGTCTGCGTATTTGACGCATTTAATGTCCTTGATGTGCTCGATGTTAAGCACAATAGAGCCCATGAATGCAGCAAATAAGAACGGGCCCAAAACTGAGCCTTGGGGAACACCAGATCGAATTTGTAATGCGGGGCCAAAACTGTCAAAAACCTTCACATGCATCGAACGGGAAGACAGGTAGGACTGAATCCATCTCAGAAATCCATGATTTAAACCACAGAAATTCAAATAATTGATAAGCCGATTGAACTGCAACTTGTCAAATGCTCGCGAAAGGTCAATACAGAACAAATTTACACATGCTATGCTTTCTGAGTCCATCGATCTGGTGATGTGCTCACACAATTCCACCAAAGCAGAAGTAGTTGACCCATAAGGACGGTAGGCATGTTGACTTAATCCATAGCATGCAATCAGATGTGATTTGACATTTTCCAAAACAACTTTTTCAAAGACCTTCGAAAATGATGACAAAATGGAAATGGGTCGAAAATCACACAAATCAGGACGAGATGTTTTTGGAATCGGACAGACATGTGCGCACTTGAATGAACTGGGAAACTTAGATGTCAAAAGTGATCTGCTGAAAATGGCAGTCAGTGGCTCACACAGATGATTGGCAGCGATACTCAATAATTTTGGTGGAATCTGGTCAGGACCAGTAGCTTTTCTGCTGCTAAGACGGGATAGATGAAAGTAAACAGATTGAGGAGAAATTTGAAAGTCAACGATTGTGGATTCAACCAGAGGAATCAAGTCAACATCGTCGTCTGAATTAAAGTTCATTGCAAATTCTTTGGTGAGTCCATCAATAATGCTCTGTAGACCACCGTATTTGACCATAAGATGACGCCATGGATCGTCGCTGATGGCACCACTTGTTGCTTTGACAACTTTCCACAAATCTTTCGCATTCTTAGAGTTCCTCTCACCCCAAATGCGTTTCGCGTTTTGAATTTCCTCTGTAACTTTCTGCTTGAAATGTCGTGTTCCTAAGTGTTCTTACTGTTTTCCAAAAAAAGTGGAAATGGACACTTGTTGACTTATTGCACGCTTTGACTTAAAATTGTCCTCTTTTCTCCCTTTTAATTCTACCATTTTCTTTTTTTTCCTCATTTTCTGTCAAGTGCATACAGTCTTATCCTTCATTACACCTTTTGTCCATAATGTCTTTTCTTAATAATAGATTTGTCCTTCAAAATCAGTTTCATCCAAGACAAACATATCTTTCGATAAAGCAGCAAGACATGAGTAGTTTGCCGCTGTTACCCGGTTAAAAATGTGCTTTGTAACACCCAAACATTCACACCTGTGAAAAAATCATTTCCGCGTTCCTGTTCACACCTTTGTAGATATCTCAAAACAAGATTTCTATGTTATGCTATAAACTTTGGAAATAGGTAAAATTATATAATTAACCAAGTACATAAACAGTGCAAATGCCATTGGAACAGATAAATTACGTCAACGACTTCGTGATCAGTAATCAGATGCACTTTAAGGATTTAGATAGCGCAACATAACGTTCAGTTCAAGTTACAAAGACGAACAGCAATCCCTTGATATTACAAAAATCAATTAAAAACCCGGCGGTTCGTCCGCCACTGACTTAGTACTTTATAGTCATTGCAATGTTTTACCAGTTTTTGTTTAATCTACTGTAGCATATTGTGTAGTTTCCGTTTCCATCTAACCGTCATCTAGTTTTACAGAGTTCCATTGCAACCATCATAGACACGGACGGGTTAAGGATGATGAGATTCACATGCAAGAATTGGCAAAATAAAATTGAAGGTCTATGTTAATCTGTTTAAAATTCTTTGGCACTTATTAGAATTTTCCCAGTACTCTATGCAATTTGGATTGAATTCTAGAAAATATGAACGCTTTTTATGAAAGATAGAGATCATACCTTCAAGTATTTTGAAGTTTTAATTAACTATCACACGACAGTCTACTTACCTATACAATCTACAGTTGTATTTCGCTTTTACTTCAATATGTGCTTCAGTGCAACCTTTCAAAATCGCCGGTGCGAGCAGGTGCGGCTTGCGCAGAGGCCTATTTCAATGCAAGTGACCGTTCTCGTTCTATATTATCATCGAGTGTCTGATTTCTATTCAATAGGTTTTGACCATAGAGTAAGCAAATAGTATGTAGAGTGTCGACTCAAAAAGTATCTGTAGCCTATATAGTGAAAATTTTTATATGAAAAGATTCAGTTTTTGCGGAGATCACGTTCCTGCGGTCCAAAAAATTATTTGAGCAGTTTTTAAAAAGCTAAAAGTTTGCAACTTTATACACTACCGACATGGAGGCCCTTTATAAGTAGTATGAAAAAGTTGGATATCAAGAGGAATGAATATTTGCTAATCCTACCTAAGCGGAAATTATGCTGATTGTCAAGGGAATTTCATGAACCGTATTATATAATGGAAGTCTTCATGAAAAAGTCGAGATCTTATTGTGTTTTTTTGGCCGAAATTTCGTTTTTAATTCTATTTTCACCGGCATGATTTTATGGCTCACTTAAGTTTGTGTTTCATTTCTTGAATCTGAATAGTGATGACCCTCACATCTTTTTAAGTTAATCTAAATCATTGTCTTTGATTACTGTTTTGCTCTACCAATGGCACGTTGCCTATGATATGATCACGCTTATGAAAAAAAACTCTTGAGCATGAAAGTAATAGGAACACATCGAACTGCTAGTTTAGCAAACATTAAATCTCCAAGGCTGTCATAACACTGACAATCTATCTGTAAAATATCATCATTCCTTCTGCATTACCTTCTGTATGATCTGTCAATTCCGTGGTAATTTCTTCAAAGCTGCAAAACTTTGCATATATCACATTTGGCAACAATACCCAACTGCATTCACCTCGAGTTCATTTAATAAAATCGAAGGTGCATACACATTGTGGATTTAATAAATGCAGAGTTGCCGCTCTACCTAATATACTTACTATATGTCTTTGACCCTCAATGAATTTTTTCCTTTCAGTTTTATAACCCACTGGCGTCTGGGCAGCATGCGTCTATGTCATACACTTGTTTGAAGACAAAAATTAATGTCTGCTGACGCGGTGCATTGAACATCTTAGAAAAATAGCAATCAAATCGACAAAAGGCATCAATTTGTCTGAATCCTAGATCGGAGCACATGCATGAATATCAAATTCACAATTATTTATGACCTATCTTGTCGATAACAAAAAAATGGTTATTTCTTATCTTAAAAGAAGGTTGCATGTTAAGCTCGTTAAATTGTCATCGCGCTCTTGCTTCTGGACATGCATTGATAGCAAATTTGCAAATTTATTATTCGTCTCAATTTTTGGACTTCACGGCTCGGACGTGTTTGATCAATGACAGTTTGTTTATCATCCTTCATTCCCAATTTTGCACGTACTTGAACTTGAGCCTGCAATAAAACAATGTTTGCAATAGGTTGAAATTCTCAGCAACATGTTCAATCAATGAAAAGGCAGTTTGTGCCGATGTTGCTGTATTAAAAATCAATGACAAATTTTCGCGGTCGACCGCTTTGTACAAGTTACAGAGAATGATTGGCAAGATCAGCGGACGCACAACTCCGATAACCAATCAGCTGTAGATCACCTGATCAACAGCTGATAGGCGGTCGCAGGCCGGTCATTGTTCCAACTTCCTCTTCTATTAATCTAACTTAGCTCTACATTGACATTGGTTTTATTTTTCTCAGCACTTAATGTATGCACTTATTTGCTTTTATTTGTCGGGCATCGTAAAGAAGTCTTGCATTTCTCTCTGCTGCCGGACTGCGACCGATAATCAGTTGTTTATCTCGCGATCTACAGCTGATTGCTGATCGGACTTATGCGTTTGCTTATCTTGACAGCATAGAAACAGATTGTTTATATGAAGCTGACTATATAATGGAATTTGACTCAAGGTCACGGCACATGCGGGGGAACTAAGTTGAGGCATGAACCACCATTCAAAAGCTTAGAATTGCACATGTGACTGAGGCCTAACCCAATGATTCATGCGTTGACAAGTGTATCTGAGTGAAAATGCGTGCGAGTTTTGTGCCACTATTGTATATTGCATGGAGCTTTACATCCATTCTAGAGGTTTATTGTTTTCAATTTCTATGCTTGACAGTCATTCTCTGTACCTTGAACAAGGCGGTCGATATCGAAAATTTGTCATTGATTTTTAATACAGCAACATCGGCTCAAGCTGCCTTCTCATTGATCAAACAATGAATACAGCGAAGCAGTACCTCCCAGCTTTAGACGAAATTCTGCATTTTCTAATCGGGAATAGTTTTCGAATGTTATTAGTTTACAATAAATGAAATGAAATAAACGTTATATCAAGATCTATCGCCTTGACCATCTGAACTACGCCCCCTACGTGCGGCCGATGTCAAGTAGCTGGACGAGAGAGAAGAGAGAAATAGATATTTATTCAAGTGAAAATCAGAAATAACATAAATCATGTCAAGTTGCACAAGTTATTTACAAGTTAGGTAGACAATGCTGTGAAACTGTTGTCTCTCCAATTTGTGGTGGAAAATACAACACGTATTCGACCGTCAGTGGACGGGTGTGCTGTAATGTCAAAAAGACGATGATCGGGTTCATGGCATTTCTCGTAAAACCTGTTGAAAAGTTGACGATCACGCATCAATTGTTATACAGATTGTTTCATGAAATAAAACTTCAACTTTGTCTAACTCCGCCAAACTTGAACGAATTTCTCTGAAATTTGGAAGATATGTCAGTTGTGCTTACTAATATCATTGTTGAAATTTCAAGCATGAATATTGAGTTGTTTTCCTGTTATAGATAAACAAAGTAGTAGACAATTTGATCTTCATTTAGCAATGTTGCACAAAATCACACCTCACTCTTATAAAATTACATTTGTTTCCTTTGTTATGTAATATGTTGTTCTACAAGCCAAAAGCTATCAAGCAAAACAAAAATAAAGAAAATCGGTCAATCAGAGCCAGTATAGCACCATTATTCATCAACAATAATGTAACTGCTACATGTGATTAACTGGACTTCATGTTCCATAGCTTCCTGACTTCGTTGCGGTGGTGTTGGCAGCACTCCTGATTGCTTTCAGCTAGAAATCTATCTCTTACCGGTTGAAAACAATACAAAGCACAAATGAACAATAGCGAGATCGCATTCACAAAAGGCAAAGTGTCAGCCTTGCTAGAACTAGGGTTTTCTTTGCGAGCTACAAGCAAGCGACTAAATGTCCCTTACACAAATGTGCATCGATGGCATAATGATGATTTTCGACTCTGTCGTAAAGAGGGCTCTGGCCGTCCACGCAAAACATCCAAACATAAAGACCGCCTAATTTTGAGATTTGTTAAAGTTGATCCAAGTCTCTCGTTAACTGAGATGGCTGCACTAGACTCGTCTATTTCTAAGTTCACTATTCGTAGAAGACTTATTGAGTCGAATTTCAAGAGCTGTAAGAGGCCCTCTCAGATCGAATTATCAGATCAGCATACAAAAAGACGTCTCAGATGGGCAATGAGTCATTGTCACTGGCGAAATCAATGGGATCGGGTTGTCTGGTCTGATGAGGCATCAGTCCGTCTGAAGGATAGTGATGGTCGATTGAGATTATGGATAAAATCTGATCAGGAAATTCCGAGACATTTACATCGTCCCGAGTACAAGGTGGTGCGACTCTACTGATTTGGGCTGACATTTGGACCAATGGCCGCTCTGAACTTCACATACAGCAAGGAACCATGAATTCTGAACGTTATGTGAATGTTTTACGAATGAACATTGGTCCATCGACTTGGTTATTTATGGATGATAATGCTACGTGTCACAGGAGTAGTAGAGTCAACTTATGCAAGTCTCAACTAGGGCTTAGGACAGTATCTTGGCCAGCTCGTTCTCCTGATCTGAATCCCATAGAAAATGTATGGAGTATTCTAAAACGTAACGTTCGTCGTTCACTGCTACCTACAGATGGCGTATCACAACTTACGTCACTGTTAAAAAGAGAGTGGAGAAAGTTAGATCAGTCAAAAATCAACGATATCATCGAATCAATGCCTAGACGAATTGGTAATGTCATTGACAATAAGGGTAGGGTCACAAAGTATTAGCTTCTTAAGAACCGCTACTGTATCATAGCTTATCATATTATATAAGGACATTTAAATATATTATAGGGACATGAAATAACATGAAAAATGCTTTCTGTGTCATACTTATGTTTATTTAGTCAAATTTTAGGATGATCCACTTTTTATGAAACGGACTGTAGTAATCTCAATCATAAATCAATATTTCGTCACAATTGTGATTGACGATGTTAAGGCCAGTAGCGGGAATTCGAAGTCCGCCAAGCATTTGAAGCCACACGATGAAGGCAATTTACAATGAATGATGTGCGCCGGCCAGTAGGGCTCGAGCCTACGACTGCAGGTTATCTCGTCCGCTTATTCTGACAACTACCATAGTACATGTATAATCAATGAATGTCTTCGTCATAATAGTGACCGCCGCTCAATTTCACTTCTACGGTTACAGAGGAAGCTCAGTCTACAATTATCTTAGTTTCAAAGTCCTTCACAATGCCATTGGAAACTCGACTAGCTAAATTAGTCAATGGCTCAAGCAATGCGGAAACATATGTAGGTTTTTATGTTTTTCAGGAATTTATCCTTCTCAGAAGAGCAAATCACATGAACCAAGTACAATGAACCAAGTAATCTTCACGAACAATTGTACTTTCACCATGGCATAGATAATTCTTTCTCAGACGCGGTATAATAATATCATGCAGTTGTCTACTAGGACTGTTTCTGTTGTACCAAATATATCTGACAATAGGACTTTTCATAGGACGTTGTTTCCCAAAAAGTAGGTACATATTTCTACATCCTATGGAATAGTTGTTTCCAGTGGGATATCCAGAAATTCCTCCAGGGGGGCACAAATTATATTCGCAACTATGGCCTACTATGAAACAGTACATTATTGCTAACTTATTTTACTGAAGTGAATTGAAATAATTTGATTCATCCTATATATCGACTTATACTGACATATGATATATTTATGATATATCATATAGCATATTTCGCAGTCCAATTTTCAATTTTGGTAGTTCTATACAAGTCTAAATTTTCAGTTCAAAGTTGCAGGTTACAGATGAAACAGAAATGGTCTTTGTATTCAGGAGTGTCCGGTCCATATAGTAGAATCTGTGCCTACAAGAAAATCAGATCGTCGTATACTCTGCATGGCTAAGCTATCTAACAATGGTTGCGATTGATCTGAATGTCTCTATTCATGTAAAGATGGGATAATCTATTGTAATCGATCTTCTCCCATGCTCGATCGCAAATAATTGTTGAGATGTTGCAAAGCAATGAAAGATCGTTCTCCTGTAGCGTTCTACTGGAATTGTTGCAAAAACCTGCGACTAATTCCTGACTGGGCATGGCCCGATGGCCTCCCCCCTAAATACGACACTGGTTGATTCACTGTTGTATTTGCTTCTGCTGTATTTGTTTCCTTGCCGGTTCGTCTACCGCATCGCATCAACACTTTCTTCAAAAGATGTCATCATATTTTACATGGATATTTTTGTGGATGTGCTGATCATGAGAATCCCAATGAACGCCATTTGTGCATTGCTCATAAATTGTTTCTCTGCAGAAAATAATCAACAACATCCGCTACGCTGTCTCACACCATGTAGTTTATCCGGATCAAAGAAGTTTGAAAATGAATAGACTAAAACTAACAGGAGACACAAGCCATTCCAGGTTAGCCGCACTAACTTAGACGATTTGCCAGTAGTGTGTTTAAAGTGATATTTAACACTAGAAAGCCCAAGCTGAGTCATATGACTCATATACATACTCACTCATCTGTGTGATGTGATATATGATGAATATATCAATAACATTTCTATTCAATTTTTTTTTTTTTTATATTTTTATAAGTATTGTAAACAATATTTTCTTTAAATATTGTTCTTTTTGTTTGCGCATATTGAGGTTTGTGTTAATTTGTGAATAGCCCAAAACTGAGTAGAAAACTCCCAGTAAATTCTCTACTACTTTTTTTATACTTTTTTACTACTTTTCACTGCGCGTTAATGAATGCCCGTCGAAAGCTCACTAACTTGCTAATTGCAAATTGTAAAGCAATTGATTGGAAAACAAATACAAACTTCTGCAAGATTTTCAGAGGTCGATATTGGTGATGAACACATCAGATAATTTGTATAAACCCATTCGACAAGGATAAATATCAATGATCTCCGACCGTGAAGTCTATTACTAATAGTCTGAACATGACGCTTCGTCTTCGACTTAATCATGTGCTGGACATTAGCGAAGACATACATTGAACATCTACATTCAGGCTTCTTGACTTGATTTCACGAAGCTCGACGCTTCTACGCAGCCTATACGTCAGCATGGCGTAGCAGCGCAGGTTAAAATGCAAAAAATGATCATCGCATGAAATATCTACCGCTATACGCAATTGAAGCGCGGAGACGCGTGAAATCAATTCAAGAAGTCCGAATGTAAATGTTCAGTGCATGTCATCATACTAATAACCAATACAAACTAATATGACTAATATAGCACTAAAGCTAACTGATGTTGTCTTCTAAACAACATAACTTCCTTTAGAATCAAATTTATTAACATAATTCAGCGCTTAGAACAGCAGCAATAACACGACATTGTGATATTGTTATAGAGGATCATTTTCCCATTAATTTCAGCTTATGAATCACTTAATCAATCACGGCTTTTTCACAGCATTGCTCTGTGATTCAAACCAAGTCTTGCAATTCAACAATATCAGTTTCATTTTTCATCCACTAATTACCTACTCGTTGACATATCTTTTACAAAATCGCTGTCAGTTCTCCTTTTCTTCTATCTTGTGCGGAATACTCGCTTGTATTCGTCCATGTATGATAGAATTCGAAAATTGAAATTACTTCTCAAGCGATTATTATTTATTCCGGAAACAAGTTACAATCGCACAATTAATAATTACATTCCGTATTGCAATCAAAGAGATCTACATTCATCTTACAGTATTATTAACTTGGACAAGACAGAATTCCATGAATCACTTCGCATCAATCAACAAAAACATTAAAAATAGCTTTTCTTGTGCGTTATCATGTTTGCAGACATCGAATTATTATTCTTCATGTACATAAAAAATTGGTTCACAAGAAGGGAATTGATTTTGCCAACCCTTCGTCCCATACTCAATGGTGTTGCCAAATATTGATCCCTAAAGAATCCGTCAATGAATATTTGATGTTACTTTCTATGAAAACTATTATGGAAAATCTTAGTTAGAATTCTTGAATTCCATAATTTTATGATGAATATAGGCTTAGTTAGAACGCAGATATGTACATATCTAATATACTCGTATCTGTGGTAGAGAAAGTTGAGCGAATCAGCAGCTGACACAACAGAAAGCAACTACGCTCCAAAGCGTATTTGAAACTTCGACCCTGGCTGCCCAGGTCATCGTTCAACAAAGTGAGCTAATGAGACAATAATTGATTTAATAATGATTTAACAGACCGGAAATAACTGCGCGTCTTGGTGGATTTGAACCACCGACCTCTGGCATTCTAGGCCAGCGCTCTACCATCTGAGCTATCGACGGGCGACAATGTAAGTCCTCAATTGAAGAATCCGCATAATCCAATCAGATGGTGAAGCTGAAGAATTCTGTTGATAAGTCTTGGCTTCCTCCTTCAAATTTATCACAAGTATTTTTATCCTACCTCATATCACGAGATATACAGGAAAAAGAAAGTATTCATCTTGCAACATTGTTTGACTTAGTTAGACTTAATGATTGGAATATTGTTAGATTTTAGCAGAATTTTATGGTTGCTCATTGAACGTGTCTGCTTCAAGATATTTCTTGTAAGGAAAGTGTTATAGGGCGTGATTCGGCTCCTTAAGATCTTCAAAATTGACTCTTCAAATTCTCTGACAATGTACAATTCGTGCATGATTTGTCTGATTGTTGGTTACATTCACTTTGTTATTAGTTGTCCTCATTTGTTCAAATAAATGTGAAAATCTCATGAAGTCATAAAGATATGCACTGCACTCGTATGCTGCTTCGTGTGGGCATATCAATTTTGTGTTCTGCATTAATCATGTCACTACAGACAGAATTTCAAAATGGAAATATGTAGTTGTTTGATATCATAAAACCTCAGAAAGAAAAATTGAATTCATTCTCTACAGGCATTCAGAAATGTAATAATTTTCCAAGGGAATCCGCAATGCAGATGTTTATTTTACGAGATCTTTCATCCGTTCTTCACGATTATCGTAAGGAAAGACTTTTAAAGTTGAAAAATAAATTGAAAGATAAAGCAAAATTGAGAAATGTCATGGCAGGAGATAACGTAGAGAGCTGTCGTTCGAGTGCGGAATGAAATCGGGGCGGCGGGGGAGTCTTATCCACCTCCCGCGGCAAATATGACTTCAAAGATATTAACGCAATTCTTCACGATCACGTCACCTACCCGCATCGAAATGGAAATCCACAATAGATGATCAGGAAATGAGTCGGACTTAACCTTTATACTTTTGTATAACTCAAATAAACAATCGTAAATAAACAATCATGAAATGAAGCGAAATTCTTCAGGAAATATTTGATTTGGATTGTCGGTTTAAACGTGGAGAAAGATACTTTTCGATACCGTCGATGATTGTGGCAGAGATGTATTGGCTAACTACTATGAAAAACAATCAGATGATCACATTTGGAAATTGACGGTGGACACGCACGCCTTGGCAATGTGCCATTACCACTTTGGCCATTACTCATTTCGCAGACGGGGATATTATGCAGGAATGCATTGAGAAATGAGAATAGTAGAACCTGGCTTCCGATGTCAATGTCAAGAGAACTGCTCACATTTATGGATACTAAGTGGATGCCTTTTCAAGCGTCTCGAATCTTTTATTATGAGCTAAATTCCCTTCGTTACTAGAGGAGAAGCAACATGTAGAGGTAGCGACTGCAAGACAGTAGACCGAAATGTTTTGGAGCTTTGCTAAAAAGCAGATTGAAGCATATTTTTATTTCGTATAAACAATGTAAAATACAATGCTCTCTGTCATGTTATATGCGTGTACATTTTAAATTAATATTTTCAATTTTAATTGAAAACCTTTTAACACACGTGAATAATTCGTATTGCAAAGTGCGTAACTGGAAATGCACGCAAAGCAAATTTCAATGAATTCAAAGTCAGCACTTTTTTCTAGCTTACTGATTCTTTCGGTTGCACGTACTCCATGCGAAGAATGCAACTATCGCTATTCAACAATCACCGAAACTTCGATCCCGATTCCGACCTCATATCCCATACACTAAGACGATTTCAAATATATTTATGCTTCGTCCATAAAAATTCACTTGCAGTGAATTTAATTCAACAATTCAATTAACAGTTTTACAATTCTGACGGGAGTTTTAAATACGCAACGCAGTAACATCACAAAGCTTTAGAGAAGCGAAATTAGCTACTCAAGATTATGAAAATGGAAAACTTTTCCGTATCATTTACTGCTGCTTAACATTAAAAGTAATCTAACTGAAGTACGCACCAAGCAATGGCTTTTAAAATGTTGATTCTTAAATTCATCGCTCGGCAATATGGGACAATGTTTAAGAAGAATGTCGAATCGGCGTTTTTCAGACAAAGCAACGTGCATACATGCCTTTTATAATATCGTCTGATGATGTTCAACTGTTGACCGTATTTGATTTCCCTCATTAGCCTTACTCATACAGGGAGCAGATTCACCCCCTGTCGTATCTGTGCTGTGTACTATATTATTCTTTCAAAGGTCGGATTTTTTTGCAAACATTCTGCGCAAACAATTACATGCAGTGCATCGATTGTTCATTTTTGTTAAACAGTGTGAATTCACAGTTTAAATCATCTTTTAGTATCAACAGTATTTTATGAAATGAAATGAATAGTGTTTTGTAAACATGGCTATACTCAGCAAACAATATATTTGCGCAGTATTTAGAGCAATTTACGTAACTATTTTGCGTACTGATTACGCATTTTTACATGGTTGACCTTACGTCGTATTAACATAAGTTTTGGAAATGCCCGGTTATGTAAATAAAATACTTAGATATTGATTTGTATCCTCAGTTGAAAAATAAGGAAAGATCTGAATAGCCGTCATTTCATCCGATATCAGGAATCATCAGTAGGCCTAGTTCATATCTCTTAACATTGACACAGCTCCCTATGCTCTCTGCAGCCATGCCCGGGTGGATTTGAGATTTGCAATTAGCAAGTTGGTGAAATTTCGGCGGCCAGTCATTAAATATCACATTGAGCACACTACTCACAAATCATCTAAGTTGAGGCCGATTCATAGTCGTCCGTGCGGCAAGTTGCATTGATGCAACGTCATCACAGGGAGAGTCTTCTACACAGGGAGGAGGCACTTGACATGAATTAGTCTTCGCCACACATGTAATGAAAACTGACCCAATCGCACCGGTGTTCATAGTTTCTACGCATTGCGCATTGCATTGTTGACTTAAATGAAATATGGAACGCCAAACATACAGCAAATATACTATCTCTGTATCTGCTATACAGAAATCGTCGAAGACGTCGACATAGCGGTCGACATCTGAACATTTCCCGCGAGTTTCGAGGTGAATATCGCAGCCTCGTCGTCGACATGTGGCGAACAGAAGACAATGATGTTCACTTCCGATATAAGGAAAAGATTTTGAAATTATCTGACAGCTTCAATGAGACAGTCATCAAGCTTCATCATGTAATGCTTGCACTTTGCTTGAATTTTGTGGAGTGAATTCAAAGTCCTTGCGCAATACGGAAATAGTTGAATGTGTCCCAATTCGCTTTATTTTGCGCACGGACACTGGTGGGGAGAGTCCCATATGTGGGCGAGGCGATGATGCGAGTCACGTGTTAGTAATGACGATGAATGACTGGGGATTTCCCTCTTCCCTTGGCTGCAACGTCACATGCGCAATCCGCAATATGTACGACGATGAACCGGCTTTTAAGCAGCTTCTCAATAGTGTGTTTAAAGTGATATTTAATGAATCCCCGTCGAAATCTCCTTAACTTGCTAATTGCAAATGCCTAGTTACATGCATGTGATTCTTTTAGTAGGAAGGCCACATCTTACATTCATAAATATCTCGGTGTAATGTGGCGAATGCCAGCACGCATTACCACGCCATTAAATGGCACAAATATGTCATCATTCATTCACCTGTTTCAATAATTGATTGTCACATTAATCATGATGCATGAGCTTAAGTCTGCAATAAAATCTATCAATAGTCTTATCTAATTACGAGTAAAGTGATATGTGTTTTATGTAAAAGGTCCACTCAAGACACTAGCCAAATTGATAATAGTCTGTATAGTGCGGCTTGTAAAGCATATGAGCCCATGTGGCCTAATTCGCTTGTTCGTGAAGAATTCAAAGTCAAGAATTAGCCATAGAGTGGAATTAGTTGATTCAAATGGTAATGATAGATAATTGTGATTAATTGATTGATCCCATTAAATGATTCCAATTAAAATTAATTGATTGATTGCCCAAAGTTAATTGAAATTATATTTGATTACCCTTGGTTTTAGCTGCGACAATACGAGGTCAAATTATCTTATGTGAATAGAAATTTTAGGACATTAATGTTTTTGCGTCCAATAACTTCTCCACAAAGTATAAAGATATTACCTACCACCGTTGGTTTAGAAACATCAAAATGTTGTGATGAGGGATGCACTACAATATCGAATTACTGCTAAATCAACAATTCTCACGTGAACCGTCTGAGAATAATTCGTGAATTAACTAACAACAACAATTGAAATTTCAATATAAAATTTCCCAGCCTCCTATAATAGTCCGGCAGCCACAGCGAGTTTCTCCAGGGAACGAGGCCGAAAATGAGACTTTCACAGAATGATGTGCAGACGAATCTGCGCGTCTGCAGAGTTCCACGTGGCTCCTCTTCTTGTTAGACATAATCGAAGAAAAGCACATGTTAATCCAATGGGATGGAGATTGGACGTCTTTGGTTGAAATGAAATCTTCTATGTTCTCTCTCATTAAGTTAAGAAAATGAAGTCTAGATCCATATTCTTCAGGTCATATCCTTTATATGCATGTGTTATTATCATGTTTCTGATGGACAATGTATGGGAGAAAATTGTTTAATGTGGATTAAATTGCTCAAAATGTATGAGTTTGCGGACATTCGGAGACTTGCCAAATCCGGAAGTGTTTGGCTTCATAAGCAGGGCATCATGCATGAACATGACAGGGAATGACTTGAAGACATTCCATGTCAAAAATTATGACTCTGTACCAAGTACTTTTCGCTTAATCAGAGAAAACGTAGAAAATTTCATTTTAACTAAAATTGCAATCTGCGTCCAATAGCATTAGCATGTCCTTTTCTTTGATTCTATCTGGCAAGAAGAGGAGCTAACTAGAACTCGGCAGACGTTCAGATTTGTATTAGGCATAGAATATTCATCATTAAAGTCTCATTTTCGGCCTCGTTCCCTGCAGAAACTCACTCTGGCTGCCGGACTATTATTTTTAAAATTCAATTGAATTCCTCTCCGCACCCTGATTGTTTTAGTCCAGTCATTGAATGAATGCAACAGACAAAGTGAAAAATAACACACCTATCATCACTCACAGTCTAAATTGAAAGTACATCAGCAGGGTGAGAGAATGACAAACAAAGTGAGAATAAAATCCGTCTGGCACAAATTTCATGGCAACATTGATGGAGATATCAAATATCTGCTGAAAAGTTTGATGATGATGAATGAGTAATTGTGGTGCGTTCTGCATTCCTACTTTGCTATAACTAATAACACCATGAACTAGAGATGGGAATTGACAGAGATTTTGAGGTCGGTACGATCCGTCTGCTAGTTCGCGCTAACTGGTGGCAAATCAGTCAGATTGTGAAAATGCCTTTATTTGACAGACCTGAACAGGGATGAGATGAACCAAGTTTTACGTAATTTTCTGACCATTATTTTTTTGTTATTGTGATGTTTTCAATCAGTACATGTATATCATCTTCAGAGCGAGTCGATGTGCAAGAAATGCATAATTCAAAATGACTAATAAAGCAAAAAACATGAATAGGTGGAGGCGATAGATAGTAACACAGAAATCCATGCCAGTCTGTCACCTCCACATCTCCATTTCTAAATGCAGGAATCATTAAATAAAATATCGCAGTCAATATAATTAAGCTTAACATAACATTTTTCCAATTTTCGATAAACTAATTTTGTTTCAATGTTGGAGAACTTAAATGCAATTCTTACGAACCATTTTATTATAAAGCCAGCTCTTCGGATGTCCACAGCATCCATCTTCAGGGCAAACTAATGAAATGATGCTACAGGCTAACTTTATAGCTAAATTCAAATCCTAGTACGATAATTATACGAAAATCTATGAATGAGCTTGATAGCTAGATACAATATACACTGTAAATCGCTGGATACGAAAATTACATACAAACATATACCAAAATTACATACAATTTGAAACTAACATCTGATACGAGATTCTCGTGTGTTTACAGAGATCTGGTATTTTAATCATACCAAATCTCATTTACCTTCGTATGTGATTGGTATGTGATTGGTATGTAGCGATACGAACTATTCTATCTGTGATTGGATGTTTTACACTGAAATACGAATTGTTGGTATGTTTTATGTACGAGGCCCGATGCAAATTCATCCTTATTCGTATGTCTCTGGTATGTATTTGGTATGTTCAGGTTCAAGTCACATAGCAAAAAAATATGTGTATTACATACTACTGTCAAATAACTTTTTTCAGTAATACCAGTCGCGAATATTTTTTGTTTGATAGAGTGATATTTAACTAAATTAGATTTATTGTAAATTTTATGCTCCACGAGATTGTCGTCGTTGTTACTTTTCCAGCAACCTTAACAGGACGTTTACCTAGCTGTACTTAACGAGCCATGTTGATAAACGTCAATTCATTCAAACGATATCTTTCGTGCAATCATGTTGACTTATATATCTCAAACACTACTATTTTTGCGTTTAATGAATTATAATGTGTTTTTACTTCGGATTGATAATGCGCCTTATTTCAAAATGACACGACGCATAATTGTTGATGGTTGAATACTTATTGACTATTCATGAATTGCCTTAGACTTACGTGTATCAAAATCGAATTCAGTATTGAAAGTATCACTCTTGAATGTTATTATCTAACTACTTACAGAACAGTAATAACATTAGTGTGGTCTTTATTGCCAAAAGGCCTTAAATCAACATACTTTGGACATGATTTATGCTTTCTTTTAACATTGTGCTGGTATGGCTTTCGTATGTAAAGCATACCACACTTGAAAAAACATGCGAAAAGCATACAAATATATACCAAGAGAATACATAAATATACCAAAAAATATTTTGGTATGCATCCTTCGTATGTGATTGGTATTGAGCGATTTACAGTGTAGAAATCAAACTTAATATACTAAGAGATACTAAATAACAAAAAACAAGAAAAGGTCCTTCTACATCACTTCTAGACGCCGTGTAAGTCCTTGGTCTTGCTTATTGAGGACCGGCTCATTCTTCATTATTAGCATTGCTTCGGCTATCTCCAGATCTTTCTTTCATATCTTGTCAGGACGATGGTGTTCTCTCTGATGATGTTGCAGTCTTTTAACAGTTTTGCAACATTGAAACAAAATTAGTTTATCGAAAATTAGAAAAATGTTATGTTAAGCTTAATCATATTGACTGCGATATTTTATTTAATAATTCCTGCATATCGAACAATTTGCTGCCAAATTTCACAATCTCCATTTCTGTATTTTCTATACTTAGGCTACTTGTACATCGATTCATCACATGCTGACCAAAAATGTCACTAAATATATTCCGCAAAATTTGTTCCCTCCAAAACACTTTTTGATTCTGAAAGGATCATTTGAATCAGGGTAGGAAGTGCGATTAATGAATTTATTGACGACTTCAATTATTCGCATGATTTCTTTGAATATCTTTAGACTGACAAAATACTAAATAGGAGGAAATCATTATTGCAATGATGAGCTGGGTCTATTTTTTATCGCGTTTTTGCGATATGAAGACGTCTCAATGACTCAACTACAGCATCACACATTCTCAAGGAGACTGATGCATCGGTGACTCTAAAGGCAGAGCTTTGAAATCGATCGGCAGTTTGTTTTCGGCTGCTTGAATTCTCCAATTTTATGAGATATTAATAAAAACACTATTTATTGAAGGAAAGAAAATCAGTGACAAAGTAAAAACATTTATGGTGAATTCGGATTGTGGTCAAGTATGAATACAGTGATAATTAGGTAAAGGACTTGGACATCACATCAAGGAGATCGTTGTAGACAATGATCAAATAAAATTACGAACTCCAGCGTCTGTTGTGCTTGAAACGTGACTTGTACTTTCCATTGTGGAATTTGGAGCGATTGTATGCAGAGGGTGAGTAGGTCAGCTAACAACTAAAATGAAATCTTTGATCATCGCTTGTCATAGAATCTGTTGATTACTCTACCTCAGCGATCTCACAACAAGATGATAGATCGAGCTAGTCGAACAATCCTATTGATTATTGATTGGAGCTATTGATTCACCAATCCATTGAAGAAATAACAATACTAACAGTTGTTTTACCAAATGAAACAGAAAAATATTTGACATCGCTTTGAAGGAGATCTTCTATGAAAGCGGAAAGAATGAGTATTCCAAGTTCCGAGAGAGTTCCTAGTAGAAATACTGTGTACTCTACTTGATGAGTTCAAGTTGCTTTCAGCTGCAATTATTTCACACAAGTCATCTCCATAAGAAATCTATTTTGAATTTTGATCCAAGTACAATAAGTAGGATGGGACCTTGAGGGTCGCGACTTTCACACATATTTCACCACTTAGCTTTAATTTAATATGGTTCCTTGAAAATAACCTTGTGTCCTTATCCGACAAAACCGCTAGGTACGAGTGGCATAAGAGTGTTGAATTAATTCAGCAACATTTTATGCGAAATTGAATCGAAAGCCTTTAAGAGATCTGTTTAAGTGTTCAATTATAAGAGTCAATGGTCTGCTAAACACAGGTTCATAAGAGAATTGAGAAATTGACGAGTTCTGAATCAGAAACGCTGCAGCAAAATTCAAAAATTGTTCCTCAAGAAGTTTACTTAGATATATACCTGGTTAAAGTGAATATGACACATTGCTTAAATACTTATGGAATCTCATTTCCTAAAAGAGATGATTTTACGATGTCATTGCTTTGGCTCATTCAGTTCCCTTTGATCTCACAGACTTTGCAATTGAGAGCTTCCTATGAGCAATAGAAATGTCACGAACTTCTGAAAGAAACACATCACATCCGCATCTACAGCATTCACAGGCTGCGGAAAATCACACCGCTAATGAAAAACTTGATTCAAACTTTTATTGCTCACATAAGTTGCGTCGGTTGTAGTGCTTATAATCCGCAATTACAGGATGGAGAGGATTTCGAGGAGATTTTCATGTGATGTATCTCACAACAAACCAAATATTGAATGACAACAAACCAATGAACAAATGACAAACAAAGTTTCTATTTTTAGTAGCAATTGTTTACTTTTGTATCGAGATCACATTCGTGAAATACGATGCGAAAATCCATCTGCTTTAGCTGATCAACAAATGCACTGAAATGCTGAGATCGAGCAATCGAAGACTAAGTCTGTCAGTGGCATTCGATATATCAGATGGGGTTGCAGGCTGCAGGCACACTTGACAGTAGATGAGATGGTTTGAGAAAGAGGGAGGGCCTACTTGAGCAGGGAGCTATTGGTCGGTAAGTGAAACATTGACGTAAAATGTATTAAAAATGGTTATATAGTAAAAATGTATTAGCACAAGAAAATTAGGATTGAAAACCTTTTGCATTTAATTGTGTGTTTTACTTGTGAAAGAATCAGCGTTCAGCGGTTAAAGCTTTCACACAATGCAATATGAGAAGATATGCACATCGAGCTGATCAACAGTTCAGAGTATCAGGCAAAATGCGCGCACGTTCATAGACTTTAAAAAGGAAGAAAAATGGTTTGCTAATGGGCCATAGAGTATATAGTAGGTTCTAGAGTGTCGACTCAAAAAGCATGCAGTGAATATTTGTACATGGAAGGATTCAGTTTTTTGGGGAGATTGCGTTCCTGCGGTTCAAAATATTATTTGAGCAGCTTTTGAAAAACTATTTTTTTGCAAATTATTCCTGTGATTATTTAAATTTATTCAAATTTAGTTCTATCATATAATAGACTTTTCCCATCGATGCTTCTCACACCCATGAATCTCATGTGATATTTCATATAATAGAGTGATGAACATGTCCTTGACTTAAATATGACTTCAGCTAAATTAGCATTTTCAGGTAATTTTATCGTGCATCCATCAAATACTACTTGTACCGCACTACTGACATTAAATGACCACTGTATCAAAGCCGTTTTGATGTGGAGAGATGTGAGCTGGATTTGCTGATGCCTCCTGATATTGGATGAAATGGCAGATATTCAGGTGTGTTCCCATTTTCAACTGACGATGTAAATCAGCGTGCAATGATTAATATTCTTTGATTTTCGTAATTACTTCGTCATTCCTTTTGAGTCATCATGATCTTGATTAAGTCTCACTTCAGTCTAATTTGACTAACAACGTGTTGCATATCTGATGATATGCCAGCACCAACTCAAAATATTTTTATTTTTTGAATGTTGATAACATCAGGGATCAACACATGATTAACGTCAAAGCTAGTCATTCTCTGCTTGCGTGTTCTGGTAGTATCTAACTCTTCATTTCAGATAAATATCGAAAGCCACCCGAGGTCAACATTTCTAGTGAATATTACATGAGCAGGTACGTCAAGTGTAGGCTATAAGTTGATCATTATCATCTCCACAACTTGGCGACTACTAGTGCTCTTCAATGGCATCTACAAAGAGCAGAGAAAACTGCAATATCAAAATGTTCAAATGATGCCGCTATATCGACATTAGCTGACTTTGAAGTTTAATCGACCCTGGGATTTAACACGTTTCAGAATTTCAAGAGCATCCGAGGAATACATTCCAGTGATCAAATGACAGCTTTCATTTTCAATTATTGACCATATGGCCATTAATTCCGGTGTGTAGAACTTGATCTCTCTCTATCGCACTGTCAGAGCTCAGAAGTTTATTAGCAATTGAGGCAAAACATTACAAATAGATTGTGTAATGATAAAATGGAGAGAACATCCGCGTGAATACTGATATATCAATGGAGCATGTAGTTTCTTTGAAAAAATCTTTCAAAGAATAGTTGATGAGATCATTAGGGAGAAAATAAATGTACTCATTTAGCCAGATGCGTCAGTAGATTCAACGAGTCAATGAAAACACAGTGAATCACTTGTTATGTGAACATGGAATATCGCAAAAGGAAGCGAATCATCCGAATTATAAATATTCATCGAACAGATATTGGATGATAAATTTATTTTGTTTGTTATTGTTATTAGCAAGCCATTTGTAGCGATTGTGACACGAACAAGGCGCATTTAAATATTCTCCAACTTTGCAAAAGTCTAAGGGATTGAATTGTTTAATGTAATACAATGATAATGTACGTGTGTGTGTGTGTGTTCGATTTTATACTTGCCAGATTTGTAAACACACAATTTGCACTCAAAATTTTATATTTTACTCAGTTCACGTATACCTACAATGTTTATAGAAGTAAGCCCTTGCACATAAAACGTTGAGAATCACTGTTCTAGAAACATCCAAGTCATTGATTTCATCTTCATATGAAGAAATTTAAATGAAAATTATGCATTAATCTCACGTATGTGTGCGATTGCTTTTGCTGTCACTTATATCATCATCATCATCTCTAGTTCTACAACTTCATGGCAGACATCAATGTTATTAATTCACTTTGAAAGGAGACATCGTACTGAAGATAAAATCCAAAATTAATTAATGTAAATGCTGTATACTGACACAAAAGTGAGCTGCTCATTCCAATAAGGATATATTTCACGGCATTAATTGACGGAGACTCATAATAAAGAGAAGTATCTCTAAGAGAACTAATTAGTAGGAAGTCTGATAATAATAAGCCTTAATGTCATGGAATAAACTGCGTCGTCTGAAAGTTGTAAATAATGGAAGTCGCTGCTTGCCACTTGTTTATTTGCTATTGGTGTTAAGTAAACGTCGTCATATTTGCTCAGTAAGTGGGCGGATTTTAAGACTCGAACAAAGCTTTTGGCAGCAACTTAATTTCATGAAGAACGCATAATTTGTCACTGTCTTGTAATTCTAGCTTGGCATCCATCGACGGTAAAAAGGAGGCAGAGTCGAAGTTTAACCAATTACCATTCAAAGTGGTGGAAATTTTGCCGAATGCTATTCAAAAGCAGAAAATCTGTCCGACAGATACCTGACACGATGTGACATGATCTGTCACATCCAATGTGAAATGTATCTGACCGGTATGTGACACATAGCGCATGCTTTTAATTGCTGAGTTAAATTTCTATTATATTTTGCTTCTATTGAATAATTCCGAAAGTAGTATATCAATGATGTTAAATTCAACAACGTTACAATATCAACTGAATTTTAGTGTCCTATAAATACATAGCTAACACACAGCTAATAGAATTTGAAATTGAAAACATTCTAGAATGTTATGGATGATCTGAATACTTATATGCATAGATATATGTATTTGTAATTATTAAGACACTAAATTTCCACTTTCTATAGGCTTAATGAGATAGAGCAGCTCTTTCTGGAGTATTATGTATATTATTAGATGCATTTCATTTCAATACATCTCATTTCAATGCGTCAGATATTTTACAAGTATGTGTCAGGTCTTCCTAAATGTGACACGATGGAATCTGTCACATCTTCCTTCAGATAATGATTTACAGTGTAGACTCAGGGTGTCAGATTATTAGGAGATCTCGCAGGATATGTGGACAGGGATTATCATTAATGACTGCAATGTGATTGCAATTATCAATCAATTAGCAGAAATTGGCATTCATGAATAATCAATTCATTGAATTTAAAACGAATAAGCAATGAATTCATTTTTGATAAACCGTACTGTCTCTTGCCATAGGTTAGCAATGACGTACACTTGTAATGAATAATTGGTTGAGGAATCCTGGACAGCAGATGATGGGATTTGTTGTAATAGTTGTTGAATGATGGATGGACACCTTGATAAAACAGGGGTCTCGCACCCTGTTGCCTAAGGTAGGTAATACAAGCGCCCGTGGAAGTATTGGACTATTGAGAAATCTAAAAATATCCAGATACTACAATTCTCATAGCCACTTGTCAGTCCTTCAAGTCGATATTAGAGAGGCATAAAAGTAATTATTGATGTTTGAATGCTGTAGACATGATTTAAACATAATTAAAAATTATATTGAATCAATATATGATATGCTTATATACCAATATATGACACACATATGTACTGTATCATAAAATATAATACATCATAAAACAAGTAACCTGGCAATTGATAAATTGGATAATACTGATAGACAGAATGCAGAGTAATACATATAAAAGCACAAAAAAGGGAGAAAGAAGCTAAAGAAACCACCAGAGAAGTTACCAAGGTAGCAGTAAGCTAATGACAGTTTCTTTTTTAAATGCACAAGTCAGGTTGTTTTACACTGATAAAAAGTGCTTCCAAGACACACAAATGCAGTCCTCCACGACATCTCCTCAACACAGTAAAGCATGACTTGGCCGGCTTTGATGGGGTACATTGCTGTAAATGACGAGTGATGGCGCTTGCAGCTTTGGAACGTCGGTCCCCGTTCAGCAACCACCGTGGCACGTGCTCAGAAATCCTTTGAGATAGTCTCCTCTCTGTCCGACCGACATACTTGCTACCGCAGGTACAGTTGAACTGGTACAGTACGTTAGATTCGGCGTCCAATGGGATTCTATCTTTGGGATTCTGGCACAAGAGTGGTTTAGTCACTGGAACCACCCGCAGCTCCACGGTAGAGTAAACAGCGCTTACGTCCTGTCTTAGTTGCCGTTTGATGTAGTTGTTCAACACATCTCCTTTGAATGGGACCCGAAGTGTGATGATCTTCTTCTTCGGTCCAAACTGTGGATCATGGGAGCGTAAAATACTATGCCTGTCGATAAGGCTCTGAGGATAACCGTTGAGAAGAAGCGTACGGCATATAAATTCTTTCTCGCGAGGTAAAGCTGTTGGAGAACAGATACGGTTCGCAAGGCAAAACAGAGTCTTGATAACACCAATCTTATACGACAGGGGAGCGAAACTTTTGAAGTGCACGTAGAGACCAGACCACGAAGGCTTACGGTAAACCGATAGATCCAGAGAACCTCGGAGGCTCCCAAACCTCGGAGGCTTGCGAACCGTATCTGTTCTCCAACAGCTTTACCTCGCGAGAAAGAATTTATATGCCGTACGCTTCTTCTCAACGGTTATCCTCAGAGCCTTATCGACAGGCATAGTATTTTACGCTCCCATGATCCACAGTTTGGACCGAAGAAGAAGATCATCACACTTCGGGTCCCATTCAAAGGAGATGTGTTGAACAACTACATCAAACGGCAACTAAGACAGGACGTAAGCGCTGTTTACTCTACCGTGGAGCTGCGGGTGGTTCCAGTGACTAAACCACTCTTGTGCCAGAATCCCAAAGATAGAATCCCATTGGACGCCGAATCTAACGTACTGTACCAGTTCAACTGTACCTGCGGTAGCAAGTATGTCGGTCGGACAGAGAGGAGACTATCTCAAAGGATTTCTGAGCACGTGCCACGGTGGTTGCTGAACGGGGATCGACGTTCCAAATTGATAAATTGATCAAATCTTAACAGATGTAACGACCGCGAGACATGTTTCAGACTGTCTCAATACCTGGTGCTTTCATATAAAATAGAAAGGAAAATTCCACTTTCCATTTGTGGATATTTAAATTTCCTATTGATTTCAAAGAAAATCAATTATTGTTGGCATAACAGACGACGTTATGACCAATCCGAATAAATTGAGACCAATCGCCATATGAAAATGAACAAGAAATTAAAGAAAGCAGAAAAAATTCAATTTTGTCAATGAAATTTGCTTTGTGATTGTCGAAAAATTACACAGTTGCAAGCATAATGGAAACCGATTAAATGCGTTGTAGATGATGTGTCGATCGCCTGATCACGCCTCACATGATAATGCCTGATCGTTTTATTGAATTCGTCTGCTTAAATGTCTTCGTCACTCATCACAAATAAGTGCATGGACACATTGAGATTATGTTCACATTTCGGACATTATTTCCGTGAGCGTCCCATGAACGACTGGACCAGTATGGCCGGTTGGTATCCCGGCGGTCAAAGTGGTATCTGCGCAGGGATTGTGGCCGACTTCGAAGCATTTACACACTTTCTATTCCGATCCGCAAATTGCACATCTTGAAAGTATTGAAACCTGTGATAATTTACGATGAATTATGAAATATTTTTGCGCTAATATTGAGAAAATTTTTCCATCGTTTGCCTTTATTTGGTATATTGAATTTAGAATGTCGCAAGAAAAGATAGAAAAGATCTTTAAACGGATTGAGAGAATAATCTGTGCGTCTGAATATAATGTTGTAGCACACTTGTCGACCTTCTTAATCATCGATGAAGTGTTTTCAACAAGTTTCATGAGAAATGCCATGATCCCGATCCCCTTTCTGACATTGCCGAGCACCCGCCACAAACAATCGAATGCATGTTTAATCATTTGAATGCGCAATTTTCATCCAAGTCGCGTAGACAGAACGCTTGACCTCATTCTATGTAATTTCCGACTTTCATTTGAATAAGTCTACATTTCTTTTTCTACCTCATTCCCATTATCAAGCTGGCTTGCACATATCACATTGTCAAAGGTCAATGACAAAAGATTTTTTTATAAAAATAAAAATGAAAAAATGCATCCTTCAATGATAGCAATGAATAAACATTCATACAATCTGTATATGACGACGAATTCAGGAACAATCTACAGAACTTCATTTATTTGATTTCTTTTCCGTCTTCCACAAATCCATATCGAGATACAGAATAATGGATTTGTTTCATTTCATCACTCAAACAAAAGTCAAATGATGTTAGTAGTTAGACTGACCATCAATTAACTGATCCATATATATCTCATTGATTGAAGTAGTCCTCTGTTAAAGATCTATTCAAGTATTTACAATAGACAATAATGATCGACAATATCAACAAATGAATTGCAAATCCCTTTATCAATTCCTATCTCTATCCTACATGTCAAAGTACAAAGACGACACGTCAAGCATTTATGACCCTGTCAACACAATAGGATTTGTTTTCCCGACAGTACTTGTTTTGTTTTATCTGATTACTTCCGTGGACATATTGCATCTGGAAGAGTGGAATAAAGGGATGAGAGACATCATGAGGATTTCCACTTCATTAACAACTTCGCATGTATACTGATCGCTCTCACAAATCGTCCTCAATTATAAATTGTAATCAATAAAACAATTGAAACAGACATTATTCTAATAGGATGTGACGGGTTTTACTCCATACAGGTACCGCCAGCAGAGCCGTCGCCAGGTAGTTCGGGGCCCACCCAAAAAATGAAAGAAGATATTCAATATAGAGTACAGTGCAAGAAACTGGTGTAGGTACACTGATACTTGTTGAGGCACTTCAAAATACTGAAATACATGTGCTTTGCATGCATCCTTCGCATGTATTTGATCAATGTTGAGTTACTTATGAAATCGATAGACCTATAATGTCACTTCGTCATGTCACATATATGTACATGTACCGTACATGTCATTTCATCCTTCATCAACCCCCATCACACTGCACTCATACAGCAAGCGACAGCAAGACTTCACACTACCCTACAATGTTGTATTGTAATCAAACAATTTAGATTGCTTATTTTAGGGGCCCCTGGAGACAGCGGTCTCCCCCAAATGGGGCGTCTTGAGGGGCGCTAGCGATGGCTCTGACCGCCAGTGTGGACGCACTTGAACTTTTTAAGTATTTTTATGCTTCCAGATGGAATTTACAGTATTTCTGAGCTCTCGAACAAACCTTGACGTCATGATTATTCGTTTGATATTACAATGTCCTAAATATTGCTAATTTATTAGAATTAACATGAAAACTATTTCTAGTTCATGAAAATTGCTCTGAAGCTCCACTGATGCAACTTTAAACAATTCTTATCCTTCTTTACATATTGTCGTTATTAAGAAAGGAAAATGAAAAAAGTGTCACTGTTCAAGAAGACTATTCCAGACGCAATAAAATTCTGGATTTGATTCAAATACGAGTTATAAGACAAAGTAATTGATAAGAAACGTTCATTTGACGGATTTTATCAGATGACCCACAGACCTTGATATGTCATCGAATCTTCTTGGCATGATTCTGGCATCGATCCCGAATACTCAAGACTTCTATGTTCAAATCAGACGAAATCTTACATTTGCTACTATGGATTTTAGTTAAACTGCTACTATACATTTTCTATCGGATAATTGCTTTGCAAAGGAAGAACTTATTGACGATATTGACGATTTCCCTCAGCCAAGTCATTGTTATTTTGTAACCAATTTCAATTGTTTGATGTCACGTAATTGATTCGTAATTGATTGCTAAAAACTTTACTTAATTTTATTGATGTCAATTAATTGATTGCGCAGCTATTCCAATTTCAATTAATTGATCGACTCAAAATCCTATTATACATGATTGATACATGTCTCGAATCATGATAAAATTATGTCTACATCTTTCAGATACATCATTCATGAATTTCTTGTTTCTCTATAGCCGCAGGCACACAGAATAATCCATAAGCCATAAGCCATATGTCATGAACCATGAGCCATAGCCCACAAGTAGCAAGTCATTTTGAAACATTTTTCTCATGATAGGTAAAACAAGCAAGCAGAAGAAGAAAACATGATATTTTTCTAATTTTTGTAAGAGCATAAAGTATATTAAGGCTCAAGCATGAAGAATGACGCGCTACATCACAGCTTCGGTTCTATTGAAGATAATCGCCCAAAGATTCTCAAACGGGTGACGGCTTATTGTTTATGAATTATGTCGCATGACTTATGACTTATGACGTATGTCCTGTGGCTGATAAATAATGGCTTATTCTGTGTCTCTGCAATCAAAGGCCACTTATGGCTGATGGCTTATTCTGCATGCCAGCTCTCACCGAAACTTAAGTGTTGGAATTCTTTTCACGGCTTATGGTTGCAGCCTTTGGTTTATCGTGTGTGCTTCTGGCCTAATATTGACTGAAGCTCTTATCCAAAGAGTTTGCGCTGGTGTTGAAGCTCGTACAAAGAATTCTAGTGCATGTATATAAAGATATCTTTACTTCTCAATAGTCCACCAGTACTACGGGCGCCTGTATTATCTGTCTTTTGCAACAGGATGATGCACGCGCGATCGCACATCCCCATATCATCTGTAAGTTAGAAGATGTCCAATGTCTGCCAATCTGCTATCTGGGAACCAGTTCTTCATTGAAAATGTACATGTGCGAGTACGTCACAGCTAGCTTATGATAAGAAATCAGCAGAGATAGTCAAAAGCTGATTGATTTCTATGAATTGATCGGAAACAGCAATTATATTGCAATCAATTTTTGATAATCGCTGATGAATGGTGGCCTTCTTCTGCTGCAGCAGTGAATTTCCATAGATCAAACCAGTTTGCCCTTCAGAATCGTTGCGTCATGTTCACTAGTGCATTCATCTTCTGTCCCTTTTCTAGAAATGCCAATGATTCACGACCATGACAGGAGAAGTTGCCTATTCTAAGCACCACAAGTTGTAGTCCACAGGGATGTTTGACCATCTTGCAGAAGTTGCGTGGAATTAGCGTTGATTCACCACAAAATCTTCGAACTGACATCACCAAACATCACATTTTTCAATTCATTGACTATTCGACGTTGATGGTGACGACAAAACCGCGATATTTCTGCATTTTTGCAGTGATAAAGGTTTACGAGCAGGTGGCCCCATTTCATTCTGTAGGTGATGTTGGCCTTCCTGCAGTGGTTGACGAGTCCGCTTCACTTCTGTAGCGGTGAGGAGTGGGTTGATGCTGCGGTCAATTTTAGGGCCAGCTTTATCTTCACAAATAGTTGGAACTCTCCCTGCTTGTGGATTGCAAATGCGGCGCTTCTCAGTCATTGTAACATGTTTGATATGTTCTTTATGATATTGTGCTCAATTTATTTGATTTTTTATTTATTGATTGACTAAAGAGCAGAAATGAAAAATAACCAATAGATGTAATTCCGCATACGTCCAGACTTTTGCGGTACCTGTAGATATATTTATTGGAAATTCAAAAGTATCAGTATAAAAGAAGGAGCGTGCATGACCGGTCGTTTGATGCCTTGCATTTCTCAACAAAAGCTTTGCTTTAATGGCAATAATACTTCAACTTTTTTGTACTGATTCATGACCGGTCGTCAAGCTTGTATCCGTATCGGGGCCGACTTCGATACATTTGTGTAATTTCATGATTATTGGAATATCTTTGAATTTGAAAATGTAGAAGAATTATGTAATCGCATCGATTTCACTAGCTATAGATTACTCTGCAGTGCGCTCAAAATCAGCACCGATGAGAAGACTCCCTATTTCTTCCAATATTGCAACAATATTCCGTAGGCTGAAAGAATCAGACTACCTGTTAGTCTATAGTATACGTGGTCATCTGGCTCTAGAAATCTCGACGAAATTTGCCAAATTCAAGATTTCTCCGAAATTGAGGATTTTTGTCGGAATATTTATATACTGTATAGTACGTATAGAATATTTATACTGTTTTTTTATTTTGTGATTTCTCATGCGATTACTTCAAGACACAGCTTCGGAAGCGCAATCAACACTGTAGGTGCAATTCCGTGTGCTGTTCGCTACTTATCAAAATGTGATAAATAGCTAATAATATTATATTTTGGCTATGATTATATTTAAGGTCTACAGCTTCTGAATACTTTTTCCTTCAAACAAAGAAGAAATGAACTCTACCGTGAGTCATTCTTCAAAAATCGACTGATCATCCCTGCATCACTGGTCATACACCAGGAAGTCAAATGTCATCTTAACAACCGTTAGCCCCATGGCTTCAATATTAATTTCGCTATGAATTTCGTGTGCTTTTATATAAATGCAGTGTTTATTATTTCAGGGAAACAGCAAATGATGACTGACGTTAACCCTCGCCCCTATGTGGTGCTGTTCCGGACGCGCCCCCTGCCCACTGCTCTCCCAAACTATTGCACCAATTTTGCCAAACTGCACATCAATCGAATGGGCATTGAAGGGGGTTCAGAAGAACAGCATCAGTTTTATTTCTAAAGTCATCCCTGGGCTGAGGTGAAGGTCAAAGGTATAAAAACGCCAAATTTTTAACAGATTTCCATTAGATCACTATTTGAAATGGAAAATGGCAACAACAGCTAATAAACCACACACTCATCGAAAGATCTGGTTGAAGTGGTTTATTGAGCGATGATTATTAATCCCTCTCAGATTACATCATTGTATTAGATGAGGTCAAAGGTCGAATAATTGTTCAGATAATAGTTCATCTCCAATATCACTGAAATCGCAGATTCTAGTACAGTGCGTTCATAAAGTCACTGTGCACCTAATAAATCAATGCATGCGCAATACTTTTTCGCTTAGAATTTGCCACGGCACTATAAAAAGTGGAGTTTATCTTGTAGAAACTTCGACTTCTGTGTGATCACAAACATACTACAAAAACATTTGAAAATGTCCACCTTGTTCACGAATACAAATGTCAATTCGACGTCTCATATTCTCAAACATTCAGTGAATTTCCTCGTGCCTGATAGCGTCAATTTGCTGTCGGCTGTTTTCTCTAGACTCCTGTAGATTTCGTGACCTGCTTCCGTAAACCTCCTGCTTCACCGCTAACCACCAGTAGAAGTCCAAGACATTCAAATCCGGGATCTAGGATGCCAAACGCCTTCAGAGATAGCTCTTGTTTGAAATATTCCACTAAAATATCGAATTGAGGAATTGGCGGTATGCGCAGTTGCTCCATCTTGCTAGAAATAAGTAGTCAAACTTTCATCATCACTTAATTCGTCAACGAGTGAATCAATAATTTTTGCAATAGTAGTCGAATATCGGCCCAAGCATTTGTAGTCTTGACATAAGAGAATGTAATGGCTTCTCAACAAATTCGTGTGGGTTTTCACTAGACCATATGCGGGAACTCTGACTACTGAAATGCCTTGATAGATGAAACCAAGCTTCATCAGAAAAGAAAGTCTTATCGAGAACATTATTTACATATAGATTTTCCTTGAACCAAACACAGTACTTGAATTACAAACGCTTGTCATGATCGGCATCATTCAATTCATGTTGGCCAGAGATGCGGTACGGATATAGGCCTATGTTCTTTCTTACAGCAGGATGAGCCGCCCCGAGAGATAGACCCACTTCTTGGGATAAGCGACGCATCGACTTGTTTGGGCAATGAGTCATAGCTTCAGAAATAACATTTTCAGGAATAACTTTTTTATCGCTTAAGATTAGGGCCTAATGGTCGATCTGAGCGTGATGGATCGTGCACCGAGTCAGCTTTTTTGAACTTACTGATTGGACTCCAATCAACATTTCGATGAGGCAAATCAGATGTAGGAAGTCTTTCTAAAAAACCCTTCTTCACCTCATTATTATATTCCCCATTGGCGCGAAAAACATTTTCGACCAAGAAGTTCTTCTCTCGCATTGACAGCATACCATGCTTAGCTTCGAAATGCAACGTACTGATCTTCACCGAGTTAGTAGCTGACAAATGTGAAGTTAAGTTCAAATTCTAGATCATGTTGAATGTCGCAAGCTACTCAGTTGCGCTTCCCAAACGAGCCAGTGACTCTGTGCATGTGATAGATATCTACAATTGTAAGATTACGACTGTTTTCTTTGGCAAAACAAAGTTAGAAGAGGTGCACAGTGACTTTATGAACGCACTGATTTAGCTTCTGCGAAGAAACAACCCAACTCGTTGACTTTTATCGAGACACTGAGACTAAAACCAATGTGATTCTGAAAATCTTTAACAATTGCTGATCAGATGCAAAAATAAAAAGTATAAAAACTAACAAAAAAATGAAATTCGAATTTCAAACATGCAGTCATAATAAGCAGATCATTTCAAATTCGCCCCCCACCGTGGGGCGAGGGTTAATTGTCGGATTCTTTGGTAATCTAGATCTTATTTCTGACGTTAGCTTCCCTCTACAAGAAGCTAATACTGACGAGCCATTGTAGGGCAAAACGCAGCGTTTATGGCTGCCAAGGATTTTTTTGTGCTTAATTTGATCAAGTCTGAGGATATCTATTCCATGCCCAGGTGAACTGGCACACTGCAATCATTATGGTCATCAGTCGCACGGCTAGTTCAGGATAAACAAACGCATGGCAGTCCTTCAGCTTGCTCAGCCATTCTAAATACAGATGTTTTAAGCTAGTTTGGGACATTCCGAGTGGTACTGACGAGCCCTTGTTGGGCAAAACGCCGCCAAGCAATTTTGTACTTAATTTGATCAACTCTGAGGACTTCTTTCAATACAGACAACTCTCAGAACATCTTTCACGATAATTTCTTTTTTATAGTTTCTTTCCTGTGGATTATATTGCTTTTTTTAAAGAAGTTGTCACACATTTTATGCTAAATCATACTCTGTGTGCCGGTTGCTCCACACAATAGCACAATAGATAATAAGTCTTCTTTGACACACATTTGTGAATTGTCATAACCGTTCAGCATAATTTTTTGTAATTTAGCTGTTACTATCCTTCAGTGAGTTGTCGTACATCGCAGAAAGTAGCAACTATTGAATTACTTAAAACCATCCTTTACTTCAGAAAAAAATTGCAATTCTTTATAAATTATTTCTATGATATACACTGAAGTAGATGCTTGTGGTGATACGCTTAAATCTGAAATGAAAACCCTTGTCGTTCTTTCTTTCCTTGTCTATTTTCATAGAACCCGCTTTGCTTTATGGTACCGCATCGGAAACCCATTTTTTTAGAAAATGCGACATTCATCTATGCTTATAACTGTCTTTGTGTATACATATACCGACATCAGTTCCTGACAGAATTTTGATGATCATTGTCTTTTAATCGCCTACATGTATCTGCACCACTGTCTTCAGTGAAATGTCATGACGTGATAATCGATTAGATCCATGAAATCCCTCATCCGTACTCGGCAGTAGAATCTTTTTAGTCCTTTCAGCAAGCTTCATGTCAAATATTCTTCAATTTACGCAATTATCTCACTGACTTCGTCATAATTACCCGCAATATTGCAGATCAGGTTCGAGTTCATGCCTGAACAAGGAAGAAAAACAAATTATGTCATTTTGAAGCTTCAGAATGAGCGCTGATAGTTCATGTCCGAGCAAGAAAGACACGCATGTTGTGCAATTTCCAAATGCCTCAACATGAGAAGATATCTGCAATATTCTGACATTTCAGAACGCCTCTTTACATCGCTCTTTGATGAGCTGAAGCTAATGCAGAAGGTTGGATCTTTATAATCGACTGTGACCGTCGATTGTCCATCGGACACTTCTTTCTATAATTTGAATTCATTTTGATGGAAAACCATAGAGTAAGTATATAGTGGGTAAAGTGCAACTCAAAAAATGTATGCTTATGTTCATACTGTGAACAAACTCAAAAATGTAATGCAGTGAAAAATTTTAAATCAAAAGATTCATTTTTTTTGAGGAGATTGCGTTCATGCGGTCCAAAAAATATTTTACTTCTTTTTAAGAAGCTACATTTTTGCAAAATATTCCTCTGTTTATATACTTGCGACGAGAACCCATTTTGTAAGTAGTATGAAACTCATTAGATATCAAAAGGTATGAACACTTACTAACAGGTATCTTAATTGAGCGGAAATTAAGCTGATTATCATAGAAGATTCATGAACCACATCATAATAACAGTCTTCATGGAAACGTTGAGATCTTTCTGTCGGCTTCTTGGCTGAAATTTCAAGCTTTTATTTCAATTTTCATCGGTACAATTTTATGATTCACTAAATCTATGTTTCATTTCTTGAATCTGAATCATGATGTGGACCCATGTACATCTTTGAAGTTACTTATGATCATTATCTTTGATTATGATATTTTGCTCTATCAGTGGCAGGTATAGCTTGTGATCTGATCACACGTAAGAAAATAGTCTTATTAGTAAGGCTGACCATATAAAGCAATTCAACCACTGAATTAACAAACAGATACTTCTCCAATATTGTCATGACGTATAGGATTTGTAGAATACTGTCACTCCATCTTTGTTGCTATCATGATCAGTCAACTCTGTGTTAATTTCTTCAAAACTGCAAAAATGTGCATAGCTCACATTTCGTGCTGGACCTCAACTCGAGTTCATTTCATAAAGTCGAAATTGAAGGCACTTTGGGGGTTTAATTAATACTGAGTTGCTACTCTACCTAAAATACTTACTCTATATACAAAACTTTATATAAAATACACAAGTTTTTGTCAAAAAGTTGAACAAAGTTTCGCTGAGAAATTTTGATTAGGTCTACTGCACTAAATATATGGTTAAGAGAAAAGCAACCCGTCAGTTGTTTAATCGATAATATCTAACAGTCGAAGATTTTCTTCTATATCATAATGATCAAATAGTTGAGCGCTTCATGTTCCATCCAAAATAATTCCTCAAAGGAGTGTAGTTACTTAAAATTCTATCTGTTTGTCAAGCAACAGTTAAAAAATTCAATTTTCGATAAGAGCGTACCATCGTATAGAAAATGTCAATTGATGAAACAGATTTGCATTCAGTAGCTTTCAGAAATCATTCAAGTATTCTACCACATAAATAGTGCGACTACGACAGCATTGTATGCATTTGATTAAAAGTGGCCATTCCTGTAAATATTTATGAATAAGATATGCCGCTGGCTAAATCAGGAATCAAAAAATTTTGAAGTCGATATTTCGGTATTCTTCTTCAGGACCAAATAACAACTGATAACAGGAACAAGGTGAGAGATTCACACAGCCAGCTAATACAACTCAAGACGTACACAAGCTATCGATCAAAGACATCAGAATAATCAGAAACACAGAAAATAAAATACCAACTATTTATAGAAGATAACATCCTAGCAAATTACTCATAAAAACGAAAGTAATGTTTCACCAGAACAACCATTTACCAGAGAACTGAAATTGATTCCTCAGCTTCTTCTCAGAAAAAGGAATTCCTCAGCTTCTCAACTCCAAGCATCCAAAGGTCGGCTACGGAAGCGGTTTATGGCGAATGGTTATCCGAGAAGATGGATTGAAAGGTGTTTTGATAATGAGCCACAACAGAAGAATCAAGAAGAAAGTGACCCAGTGACTTTCATCAAACTGCCATACGTCCATGAGCAAAGCAAGCATGAGATAATGAAACTTGCCTGGAAAAGTGTTGTAATTGGGAGAATTAGAATCATCTTCGACACAGAACGTCCCCTTGGTATGCGTTGGAGAGGAAGAGGAGAAAGACCAATTTATAAACCTGAGTGTGTGATTTGTGGAAAAGCAGAGTTCCCTCAAAGTGTGCTATGTGAAATACGCAGTGTATGAACTCTCATGTTCAATATGTCAGAAGAAGTATGTAGGACAAACAGCGCGTACCATCAAAACAAGAATCAAAGAGCATATTACATCATCATCATCCTTCTACCAACATGTGGCAAATGAGCATCACAGTTTTCCAGACCAGTGTTTTAAGTGGAATTAAGAAAGCGTCCAGACACATGTATCTTTTGTTGTGTTTGAAGCGAGGCAATTGCCCTTCTCCTTTGTTATTTAGAGCTTATTGTGTTTACATCAGACCCTTACTTTTGTATGCTTTTCCTGTAACATGTAACATGGCAGATTATTTAAGAATTCGTTTGTCACGGGTCGAGAAAAGAGCGTTTCGTTTAATTGATGATACATCATGTATTAAAGAGTCCTTGTTTGCTGCAGGTGACAAGATGTGTCGTAATCTTTTTGAGAAAGTTTTAAGAGAACCTCATCATCCGCTTCGTCCCTTTTTTGAACCAAGGCAGTTGTCGTTAAGGAATAACTGTTGTCTGAGGAAGCCTTTGGCAAGAACAAAGAGATTTCAAAGCTCTTTTATTAAGTATTGTCCATGATTTTAGGTTTATGTGTCCTTTTTTATGTTTTTATGCATCTACTACCTTGTCGAATTCTCACCGCTATTGTGAGTCTAAATAAAGCTTTTTGAATTTTGAATTTGAAGATTCTGAACATAGAGCGCAACTTTAACGCTAGATTGTCCTTGGAAAGTCATCATATCCGTGACAATTTCAGTTCTCTGGTAAATAGTTGTTCTCATGAAACATTACTTTCGTTTTTATGAGTAATTTGCTAGGATGTTATCTTCTATAAATAGTTGGTATTTTATTTTCTGTGTTTCTGATTATTCTGATGTCTTTGATCGATAGCTTGTGTACGTCTTGAGTTGTATTAGCTGGCTGTGTGAATCTCTCAACTTGTTCCTGTTATCAGTTGTTATTTGGTCCTGAAGAAGAATACCGAAATATCGACTTCAAAATTTTTTGATTCCTGATTTAGCCAGCGGCATATCTTATTCATAAGCATTGTATGCTTGCACAGAAAACGTAGCGCCAAGTCTTTCACCCCGATATATTTCGCCGGTTCTTCTCAATGTGAACACCAAAGTAAAATGCATGCAAAGTTGACACCAGATTTGTAAGCATGAATGCAGCTAACAGACGGAAATGCCGACGTAGATGGCAGTAGGAGGCCTATATGCGATTATAAAATGTGTCACAAATGAGCTATGAACATGAAATAAATGACGAATGGATTTGATGTTGCAACACAGTTTTAGTATACGATATCCACATGCATGCAGGCTATCGCATGAGTGTGATTTTTATTGATAAGAAGCGCATCAAGTGCCTCATTTCCTAGACTTGCCTATAGTTGTACACTATATGTACACAGTAAACCGTAGTCCGACAATTATCCTACAAAATTACTGACAAAATCAGCCGACGATTATTACCTCCAATATCCTGCGATATCCGACGAATTTGTAGGTTCTCCACCGACATCGAAACAGATGCTTTGTATGCAAATTAACTAAACAACAACTTAACTGTTGAATATTGATTGATTTTTTTCGATTAGTGATTGCTTGACTTTTGGGCAGGCTGTATTATTGTGTGGCAAAACCATGATTTATTTTGACATAATTTAATTAATTAGCTACATTTTTGATAAAATTCAAGCTATAATTCATTGCTATTCATTTTGTCGCTTTTTGTCAGATATTGCAAGTGTTTAGTGACAATCATCCTACAAGAACTAACAATGACCGACAAAATAGATTTTGTAGGATAAATGTCTTGTCAATTGTCTGTCAATGGTTTACAGTGCATCACATGCTTAAAATATTTCAAATTTATACATTCATAACCTCGGTTCAGTAGCAAACGAGAACTATGTGGCAAATTGTCATTTCAACGGCGAATTGATTTATCTGTGACTTGTCTTCAACTCATCTGATGATGTGTCTTCAACTAATTGTTACCCACCGCACGTAAAAACCTTCACATCTACTTTATACATGTACTATTCGTTTGTATGCAAGGGCCATTTGAAAATTGCTGTATGTATGCAAATTGTCACAGTTCAGTCATCTCGCTCGTACTCATCCACCTACTTTATCAGATTTAGTGATGAATCGACTAATGAAGCTAGGATGCACCGCCTTTATACGCAAAACATAAAGTATCAAACCTGTCGCTTATAAGAATCTCAAAGTAGACTTCTAACTTCACTTGTTATCTCTGATAATTTCAATCACATTGAACTTAACCGAGCGTATGAAGTTGAGGATGTCTCCAAATCTTTGACGGAAATTTCTATGAAAAACATAACTCAAACAAAGATCGTAAGTACAAAGTATCTTATCGATTTCAAGTCATCTGCTATTTGTGACGAAAGGCAAATCTTTGCTATATTTAAAGAAACAGAATCTAACGCAGATGCGATTTCCCATATCTTATATCAAATATAATGAATTGAACAACTCACAGTTATTCCCTTGTTCAATAAGAAGACAAGCAGAGTACTCAGCAACTTATAACTACTTGTATGTCACCAAAGTTTATCATCAAATTACACAATGGCTCTTTATGATGGCATTTCTATTGACGCCTTGCAAATTCGATTCATTGAGTGCACAAGCAAACGCTGATAGTGAACAAGTAAATGACAGATTGAAAAGGAGTATTTAAGAATAAATATTTCGGATAATTCGAATAGATATGTTACTCTTGCATTGTCGTTCACTTTATTTTAAGACAAAGTAAAAATAAGCAAAAATTATCCATCAATGTCTAATGCTGATAAAACATCAGCTGGATCATTGCCAATCCTTGGCGACAATCATGGCTATGTTCACCTTTATGATAGCCATTTACGATGCCGATTGGTTGAATCTACCTACTGGAACGCTACTTATGAATGCCAAATGAGATTGATGGAGTCACAGAAATAGATTGTTTTAGTCTTTCAGTCAGGGATGTGGAGTCGGAGTCCCGGAGTCCTATCACTTTTGCTGGAGTCGGAGTCCTATCAAATGACGCGGCCTATAAATAGACGCGAAATATAATACAAATAAACTATTTATCCTCGTGCATAGCTGTCAGTGTCTTGATGTCAACTTTCTCCGTCAAACAAAAGTACAAAGACACTGCTGTATTCAAAGCTTGTAATAGTTGAGGGACTGAACCGTGATGGTGAAAAAGGATTGTCTTTTTACTCGGTGATTTAGTAGAGAACACAAGCCTTCGAAGCCTCGATCACACCTACGCACCAAAGGTCACATCAGAGACAAAAATGAAATACTAGTTTGTTCGAGAACATTACCTCTTACCCTCACGTTAATCGTGTGTGATGGCTCCTCCAAAGCGAATATTAGAATCGAAAGTGTACTCATATTTTTTGAAGAAGGATGGGTGATTTAGTTCTCTGGTAGAGACTGGAGAAAAGCCGTGTGAAGCACACATCAAGAAGATGGGAGGAGCCGAGTCGTGTGCTCTTAAGTGACATTTGATAAACTGCCATCGAAATTGATACAGCAATGATCACCAAAGATAGGTTCAGGTAAGCCTATATTGATCTATGATGTAGGTTACCAGCTTTTTTCAAAAAAAGCTAGGCTATGTATATATACTTGCCACTCGGAGTCGGAGTCGGAGTCCTGTCAAAATGATAGGACTCCGCATCCCTGCTTTCAGTTTACTAGAAGTGAAGACTGATTCAAAAGGATGGCACATCGCGGAACTTACTAAGTGGGCAAAAAGGAATTCCTAATACCTTACGGAAATAGGAAAAAAGTCGTGCGTCGCTTGCGGATTGCTCTGAATTCTATCAAAGTGCTTCGATTGCCACAATTCCTTCAGATTCGAAGATTTGCGCACAAGTTTTCTCCATAATGTTGGCCCTTCCGATCATTATTACAAAAAAATAGCAGGCGCACGAAAATTAGTTCACCTGATGATTTCACATCCTCTTCTCAGCATTCCTCACTGCATAGTGCATACAGTGCATGTTAGCCAGACAGCGATGTGTGTTTTGGTGTGTGCGAAGTGATATCACAGCACGCACGCCACACAATGTCTCTGGTGTCTTATCATATGACTAACAGCTTATTGTTCACCGCGATATACAAATTATCCATTCGAGAAGGAGCAAGTTGCATAGTTCTGTGATGTGCCATTTCAATGTTAAGGTTGGATACTATCCTTCCATTCTAGAAAAGGGGAAATGAATCTAATTCTATAGATGGAGTTGCTTTGTGAATAGAATGCAACTCACATAATGATGCGCATATGAATGAAATGTGGAAAAATTCCATCAAAGTGCTTCGATTACCATGACTCCTTCAAATTCGAAAAATGCAGATCATTGCGAACAAGTTTCCTAGTTAATGTTGGCCCTTCCGATCATTATTAAAGAAGATAGCAGGCCCACGAACATTGGTTTACCTGATGATTTCACCACCCTCTTCTTAGAATTGATATTACAACACGCACGCCACTCACTGGCTGGTGTCCAAAAGCCGGCTGATAGCTTAATGTGTGATAAACATCAAACATCCCTTCTAGAAACACTGAACGAACAAGTTGTCTAATTCTGTACTTCCTTTCGAGTACTGCACTCATAAAAATCGAGGCGCTTCTTTCAATTCTATCACACAAAATATTTCGAACGCCGTCAAATTTTAGACTTTTAAAGTACTTTTTCAAAATTGGTCTTTAATTTGATTTTCCAATTGATCAAATCCAATGAACTTTGGCAGCAAGTTGAACCTGTGCTAAAACGAATCTGAAAGTCACAAAAGCACAGGTTGAGCTGTTCAGTTTCGCAAGAAGCACAGAAAAGTGATTCAGGGAAGCCGAATAGCCCGGTGTGAATTAGGTTAATATACTACTAAAGTTTTGGATAAAACATTTGGAAAGTCAGATTTTGTAACTGGTAATTAAAGAAATTATGCGAAATGACAAAGTTCTATGTGAATCTTTTAGTGATTCAAAAGTAGAGATTTTATTTGATAGCCACATAGAACTGAGCCGCGTCTTTGCTCTGATTACGTAAGCAAAATGCCTCCAGAAGAAAAATTCGCGTTCTCACGAAACAGCATCTGTCAGAAGCAGCGGCAAAATTGTCTCCTGACCACCTGTCAAGATAATTGTCAAATGAGCATTTCCTAATTTGAAATGTTGGAAGCTGATACTGCAAAATGACCAATATTAGTCAATTGCTTGACAGCAATTCTAGATCAGATGTCAAACATATTTAACTCAGTTGCGTTTGAATAAAGAAAATGTTGGAAAATATTCAAATCATGACAAGGATGATTATTGGCGACCATGTTCAATAGCTACAAATTCCCATCTCTCATATAAAGTGTATACTTTCATTATTAGGTACCAGCTTTATTCGTCATACCTTCTGCTGCAAAAATTAACTTTGAATATATTAAAGGTCGGAGTGGCCCGTGACTTGGCGATCGGTGCACTGGCCTATCATTGACTGGACATTTTTGTGCAGCGAATGCGGAGAATTTGAAACAGTATGAGTGCTTCATCACAAACTAGGTGAGCATCTAGAGATGGTTTTGTATATTATCTTCAGTAAACAGAAAATAGAGCAAATTTGAGAAAATTTGAGCAAGGGGCGATCGTAGCCTAAGCAATTAAGTCAAGCAAGTAAGTCAAACAGAAAATAGTCTTATATTTACAGCGCAATTGCTAAGTCAATTTCTAAAGCAGTTTTCAAGATATTCTTTTAAGCAGCAACTCCATTTAGTCAGTCAATACTTAATTCCGATTTGTTAATTGAACATTTAAAGTTGAATATATGGCGAAAGGGCTTTTGAATTCTCATGTGATGATGAAAATCAACCCAACATACATGTGCATACACTGCGCACACTCTATTCCTGTTAATGAGACATTATAAACAAAGTATATACGCAGATATTGAACACAAAGACGTTCGCGGAAGTAACAAATACTACTTGAAATAACTCAACGCAGCTTTCATACTGTCAGTTAGATATTAGCATTCTTAAATTTGTTGTATGTGGGAAAATTCTAGCAGACATTGTCACACACCGACTTTTCACTTCTGTCTTCTTTCGCAGAGAAGTAAACGATTTTCTACGATGGTTCAAAATGAGGAAATTGAAGTATTACTCTCTTTTCATCATTAATGGCTCATGCACTGTCACGGGACTGAATACTGACACATGTGAATAAGAAGTGCACCATCCGATAATTGAGTTCGCTTAGATACAGAAATATCGGACCGAATTTGATATCTTATTCAGTGAGGCTTGAATTCATCTTGAATAATTTTTGCGTAGTTGCCAATATGATGGAAAGTACCTACTTTATCATGACAAATCAGAAAATATCTGCGACTTTGTAGTCGGTTGGTGTTTTTGAAGAATGAACTTTTCTACACGAAAACTGATCATTGCAATATTGCGTGTTAAAGTTCCTCGGAAATCAAATTTTCTTGTTAGTTCAATTATTCGATTCAAAATTGCAGCAAAAGCGTATCAGGGTCTGACTATTTAGATCTACCTATTTTATGAAATACAGCTAATGTCATCTGTTGTCTTAATTGACCGCGGTCATTGCCTGATAAACAATTTGACCATTAAGTCAGTAGAAGTTGAAATTTTCTGATTGTGATCGTCAGCATCATGCAAGCGACGCGGAGAGAACACCCGCGAAAGCGAAATAGGCATTTCCTAATGCGCTATGTCATGGGGGATAATAGCTTAGATGATCTTAGGGGCCCTCCTAATACTTCACTGACAAAGAAAGACCTGAGGCAAATAGGGCTGAAATTGCACGTTCTGCTATCTTGGCACGTATGATTTTTCATTCATTTGCTTCAATCGTCACGTATAAGTACGATGAATAAGCTTGCGTCTGTAATTTGACAAAATTGACGTCCAGATATTCCTGATTAGGCACTCTATGGTATATAGGTCTACTCACTGTCCAGCTGTCCACATTTTGCGACTTGAAAAGCTGTATATGCCCACTACATTGAAGTGAAGCATCATAGTCGGAAAAGCAGCGTCTAGAATTAGTCAAATGGTGATAAAAATAATTACAGTTGATCGATTGCTTGGCCCAATTTAATTGTATGGCCTGTTCTCATCGCCATGGCGCATGATGACTTTTTCTCCTTTTCTGGCCATTTATTTAATGAGCAGAAAAGAAAGAAAACGGATCTTTGCAGCAGTCTTAAACCGATGTCTTGACAAATTGAGCGAATTCATTGCTGAAGAGCGAAGACGAGATCGAGTCGGGCGGAATGTACCATGGACTACTAGCTGACCGAAAGAATGAAGAACACAACCATGGAGAGGCTTGATTATGCCAGCTGGCCAAAGATCAATCCTTGATCTCATCCTGCAGAGCCGCTTTCTTATAGTAGCAAAGCGTTATGAAGCAGACTTTGTAATATGATGCGAGAAAGGCCATGTGGATCAAATTTATCTCCAAGGGCCTGTTTCATAAAATAAATCAAATCAGTACCTTTATCAGTGTGAAAAACTTTTTTCGCTTCATAAAAATAGATATTCAAATCATCTCCTTTTTTCCTCTTCCCTAATCATCAGTATCTAAAAGACGAAGACAAATAGTGTACAGAGTAATGAGCTCCTTCTTTTATGAAACTGTGGACCTGGTCGGGAGTTAGAGTTGTTTACCTGTGAGGTTCAAAGGCACAGGATGCCCTGCCTATCGTAATTGTCCGGCATGCAGCCAGAGCGAGTTTCTGCAGGGAACGAGTCGAAAAATGAGACTTTCACAGAATTATGTACACCCTATGGTTACCACGAATCTGTGCGCCTACTGAATTCTACTGATGTCCTCTTTTTATCAGTCGAAATTAGAGAAAAACACATGGAAATCCAATGGACGCAGATTGTAGTTTTTTGGTTATAATGAAATTTTCTATGTCATCTCTGATACAGCGAAAAGTACTAAGTCTAGAGCCATATTTTTTACATGGAATGTCCTCAGGTCATTTCCTATCATGTTCATGCATCCCTATCGAGGCTACACACATTTAGGTTTACCCAAGCCTCCTTATGTCGGCAGACACAAGCATTTTGAGCAATATGCATGTAATCCACATTGAACCACATTCTGGCATACATTGCCGATCGTAAGCATGATAATATCACATACACGTCATACGAAATGACCTGAAGACATTCCGTCTCAAAAAACTATGACTTTGGTTTTAGTAGCTTTCGTTTTATCAGAGAAAATGAAGAAATTTCCATTTTGACCAAAACTGCAATCTGCTTCCCTTTGGATTAACACGCGTTTTTTCTTGATCCTGTCTGACAAGAAGAGGAACTAACTATAAGTCGGCAGACGCGCAGATTTGAAGTAGACATGGGATGTACATAATTCTGTGAAATCTCATTTTCGGCTTCGTTCCCTACAGAAACTCGCTCTCGCTGCCGGACTATAACTGGCCTTAGCATTTCTCAGACAGGCAGGTCGATATTCATTGTCTACAGCGCTTTGCTAACACACAGATTTAAGAGATGATTTTCATAAATAAGTAACTAGACATCCGTTTCTCTTCATGTTGCGGATGTGAATGATTTATGTCAAGGGAATGACTTGATCTATTCATGTGCCAGATCAAAAATCAGATGGAAGACGTTAGCAAGCGAGACAATCATCTTCATCGCACAATTTCTCAGATTTCATGGTTGAGCTGATTTTATCACGGCTGCCAACATTTTTCCAGTTGACTTTTGATTTGAAACATGACTTTATCAAATTATCCCTATGACCAGAATCGTTCATATCTGGAAGGCAAACAGATCGTTGACTGGACAGTTAGAGGCGAAGATGTCAAAGATTTCGTAGATGCCTTATACATGCATTAATTTGAGTATGAGAAAGCATACTCATAGAAGCCATAGAAAGCAGCCAGCAGTGCTTTCGAATGAGGCATTTTTTCTGTTCACTACAGTAAGTTCATCTCTCAACGACGGTTATCTTCGCTCACCAAGTTCACCGTTCATTTTGAATTCGCGCTTAGCCGTTCAGTTCACTAAAATGTCAGTTTGCTCAGCGCTTCTATCCGTCGTTCACTTTTGTGAGACGGCATTGGATAAATGTATTTAAATTACAGATAATAATAATACAGTCGCCACAACGACTTTCTGCAGGGAATGCGGTAAAAGATGAGACTTTCGCAGAATGGTGTACACTCTATGCCTACTAAAAATCTGAATGTCTGCCAAGTTCTAATTGGTTCCTCTTCTTGTCAGACAAGATCAAAGAAGAACACATGTGAATCCCACAGAATTGGACAGGTCGTCTCTTCTTTTGCTTGACTATAAAGGAAACATTGGAACATGCAACGTTAATGAAATGGCACAATCTGTTGACATAATACCATAGCAATCATCTAACAATGGACAGGCAGTTCAGCATAAAACACGGCAAATTGTGCGCCAAAAGGCTTTAATGACTGTTATCAACCGGATCACACAGCAAAGAAACACAAACGATGTCAAGTTCTACAGAGAAGTTTGTGAACGTTTTTTCGTGCGCCTGCTAACTTTTTTAAAATGATCGGAGGGCCCAACATTATCGAGAAAACTTTTGCGCAATGATCTGAATTCTTCGAATCTGAAGGAGTCGTGGCGATCGGAGCATTTTGAAGGAATTCAGAGCAATCCGCAAGCGACGCAGGACTATTTTTCCTATCTCTGCAATGTGTCAAAAAATTCTTTTTGCCCACTTAGTAAGTTCCCGCATGTGCCATCTGTTTGAATCAGTTTGCACTTCTAGCAAAGCGATGCGCTTAAACAAATTAATCCAATAGGATGCAGATTGAAGTTTTTGGCAAGAATGAAATTTTGTATGTTCTTCTCATCAACCGAAACATGCCAAGTCTAGAGCCATAGTTTGTGACATAGAATGTCTTCAGGTAGTTTCCAGCACGATATTGCAGTTCCTAGCATTTTTATCAGTGCATTTAACAAGTGGTTCTTGAATTGACAATCTATGTATTGAATGTAATGAAATATAGTTGCAGTTCTTCGCACCAGTGCCAGAACTCAATATCATGCAGGAAATATAATACCCATAGAACATGAACATTTCGTTCAATTATGGTGGGAGCATATAGTGATATTATCACGCTTCTTATGGCGATATATGCAAGAATGTGGCTCAATGTGGATAAAGTGGGCCAACATGTTGATGTCTGCCGATAGTAGGAGGCCTGCCAAATCTGAGTGCGTGCAGCTTCATAGATAAATGCTTATGAACATGATCAGAAATGACCTGAAGGCATTCTATGTCAAGAATTGCGGCTCTAGACTTGGTACTTTTCAGATGTTAAGAGAAAGCACGGAAAATTTCATTTTTGCCAAAAATGCAATTTGCGTCCGATTGGATTGACATGTGTTTTTCTTTGTTCCTGTCTGACAAGAAGAGGAACTAGATAGAACTCAGACAGACGTGCAGATTCGTAGTAGGAATAGGATGTACATCATTCTGTGAAAGTCTTATTTTCGGCATCGTTCCCTGCAGAAGCTAGCTCTGGCTGCCGGACTATAAGCTTCACGTGTTCTAACAAATAAATCCTGACTATAAAACTATAACACAAATAGAAAGCACAAGTGCTGTCATTACAATCTTCACTTGCACTGCAATTCAAAATTAAAGTCAAAATGAAAGTTATATAAAAAAAGAAGTAGATGCAAGTAAGAAAAGTGTCATAGATTTCTTGTTGAAGGGGTATTGACTTTAGGCTTGAATAGATCTATGATACCTTTATATGGTGATAATCATAAAAAGTGGGCCACTTAAATTTTGTCTCATCTAATGAAATTTTGTCAATTACAGACACAAATGTGGCAGATAAAAGCAATAATCTGCATGACTATTGCTTCCATAATAAAGTTAATGCTTTCCAAAGAGTGCATAAACTTCAAGGAGTGCAATAAACAGTCTTTATTGCACTCACTCATTGAAATACATTAGCACATAGAAAGCTTTTCATCCTCAAAAACGGCAAATTCTACATAGAAATCTCAAGAAATACCGCTAATATCTACAATTCCATAGCAAATAGAGGAAGAGTTTTGACAGCTATAAAATTCTGATGGTCATAGATTCTGACCATTCTGTGAAATATAACAGTTATCTACAGGGGGGACATCTATGATAAAAGATATAGTGCATCATAGATGCCCTTGTTCTTCACGCAACTCGTGCAAAGATATCCGTCTTAATTGCATGATTCCCGATCGACAAACTGTGCCCTCGCCCTTCGGGCTACTGGCTCGTGCACAGACAAGTTGATCTCGAAAAATTCAATAGAGATGCATATTTTGCACTTGTTGCGTGAATAACTGTTCTTTGCATTTGCGCTTTATGTCTACTTGCACCGGTATATCAAAATATTAACAAAGGAAATTAAACTCACCATTCAAGCTTACAGCAATGCCACCAGGTTTTGCTATATTAACATTCTTCCCTTGACCTAGAACGCGAACAATCTTGCTTGATCGTCTCCTCTCATGATTGCCTTCATTTCGTTGCTCGTTATCTTCAGATTCAGAAATTGTTTTAATTAAGCGACGCAAAAGATCCATTGTCACGATGTCGATAGAGGATTATTATATTTTGACGGAAGCGACTATCAAAAACCATCGAGTGATTTCTGTTCGTTGATCATTCAAATCTACATTTTCTACTGCCAATTAGCCTATCTCCGTGCGATTATTCAGGAGACGTATCTGATTGGACAGTTGAGGAATGAGGACAATTTAGACATTTATAAAATGATGTTCTCGTTATGAAGGAAATAGTCAGTTTGAGATTGAAATTGACTACTTTAACTCATAATACCAAATAATAATAGTAATGCACACGAGCTTCCTGAGAATGATTTTATTTCATACTATCAATCGCAATGAAAATCCCTCCAGGGTTGAAGCAATTGAAGCGGTCACGCCCAGAAACACCCAAATGTCAACTTCATCATTTATTCAGGTTTCATTTAGTCTTTGTCAAATCTTATCAGCTACTTACTCCACAGAGGTGAAAGCAGAGCAAATACAACATCTTGTGATGTATATGAAGCACATTAAGGGAAATTAAAGCATTTGTTGGAAAACATGCATGGAGACAGATTTCTTGATCAAGAGCTTCTTTTTCAGTGTTTTTTCTCTATAGTTTATATCCTCAATTTCTTATGCATAAAAATCTAAGTACATGTAGCTAAGTTTGAATATCTAAAGAAAATGACAGCGATTAAGTCAATATAAGACACCACCACTCTTGATTTCCCGACAGCATTCACCCGACCCAGGAATCGAACCGAAGTCCGCGGTGGAGACGAGCTCGCACCTTCTTCTCTAGGCCACGCTGAAGGCAAAAAGGAGTGAAGGTAGTAGTCATCTCGAAAGCGATAATGACTTAATTGTTGTCATTTTCAATGTACTCGACAGATCTTTGTTGTCAAGCAATTAAATTTGTGTTATAAATGCGCTATAGTCTCCGTAAATCTTGATTAATACAGCATTAATATTGAATGATAATTTAAGAAAAAACATTGAAATAGAGAAAATGTAAAACGATCTACAACGAGCATTGCCGGTCCATGTGTGTGCAAGGCATTTAAATTGACATTTTTTTTGTCCAACTTTGGATTGGATTTAAAAGCCATGATTTCAGGTTTTAAGACATTCATTTCGACAGCAGCTGTGGATGGAGCCTGGCTTGGGTAGCCTCTATGATACGCGAGTCGACTATTGTTGTGGGTAATCTCTATAGCAAGCAGGGAGATTTTTGATCTGGATTACTTTAATGGTACTGGAGTAGAACTTTTTTGTGAATTGCCTCAATGGTGCCTGAGTCGATTTTTGTTTTGCGTAAACGATTCCTGCATTGTCAGTCCCCTATTTTACGTCAGTATCTTCTGGATGTGGGCAATCACGATAGGGATTGCAATTCCAGGATTACAGAATCCGAGATCCTGGCATTTTATCATAATCACCAAAAGGCGATATTTTGGGGTCTCTGAGGATGAGAAATCCATGGTAGGTTCTACAGTGATGAAGTTGGAAATGCGGAAGTGTACGGATAGTGACGTAATTTCACTTCATACTGTAATCGTTACATGCTTTGCTGGATAAACCCGGCGCGCCCAGACATTCCAAATTTTCTAAAAATTGAACCCTCTGGCGCGCCCAGACTAAATCGCTGCATTTTAGCCCGGTCATACATTTCCGGTGAGCACGCCGTACGTAAAACTTCCTGTCTAGATCTCACAAGAAGGATTGTATCGTCATAGAAAAATATGCATATGTATTACTAGCTACTTGTTATCACGAGCAGGCCCATCGCAAGGTGCAGTGCCATGTGTTTTACTTATAAATTGAATATGTAACTAACCGGTGTAAAGATGAGTTTATCGCTTTGCAAGCTCTCCGTGAAATGATATGTTTGAACATTAACGATTTTTTCAGTAGTTACTTTTGATACAATGCGCCAACTTGGCCATTTGCCTGAAATTTCTCCGGTCTCCTGTCTGCAGACTGCACTTGTGACGTGCTAGTAGCAAATTTCCAATAATATCTCGGGATTACGGGATTGTGAGAAATCACAGGCTCCCGGGATTGCAATCCCTAGTAATCACTATGATACACAAATGATTTTTGCTGCTTGCAACCTCTTGGTGAGAGCAGTCTCTATGGCACCAGAGTCTGTTCTTGCTGTGTTGTAGATCGGGGAGAACCCGGCATGTGTCGGCTTTTATGCCATTCCTCTCAAATGTTTTCCCGTCCAATTAGCAGTCTTGTTTGATAAACTATTGACAGGAAAAACCGCATTGAACATATGCAGTTAGAGCAAAATTACGATATTTGAACATTGAAATCGTGTTATATAGATGTCATTATATAAACGTGTCTTATATAGTAAGATATACAGTAATTTTCGGCGAATTCATCTCCAAAAGATATACAGTGGTTTTGACAGATCTACATTTATACCAGTGACGCTTAGAATTCTGGATGAATAAAAATAACGGAAATCCACATCTTTCCCGTTGACATTTACTCTGCTTGGCACCTTTCCAGTCACTCCTGAAATCCAAAAGGAGTCTAATGCGGCATATCCACCCCTAGAAATCAGGGACTTGGTTGCCAGTGAATTTTCGCTGATGAAAAATCGGAGGTAGCTGAAACGTGTCGCTGCCAAAATTGTTTCTCCGTCGTCATAGAAAAGTTCACCTTGCGCACGCCCACTGTCATCAAGGCAAGCACGAAGGCTGTATGGCAGTGACTTCTGTGCAGTTGTAGTTACTCTTGCAGGTTTGGTTAGAACAATGTGACCACCTCGTAAATGAACATTGATGCGATCTAATGGAGCTTTCAGGACTGCGTACTTTTCCTTCACATCTAGGGCTTCTGCACTTTGTACGTCACACCAACGAGCGTCTGGAATATAGGCCTTCACACTAACCGCTCCTGGATGCAAAACAGGGCTGATAAGAAGTGCAGGGCCAAACATGAACTGGATATCAATACCATATGTGTTAGGATCGCTTGGAAATTCCATAAGAAGAGGGCGAGCAACTGGAACACCGACAATAGAAGCCAAAAAGTGTTGGGTGTACATATAAGGGAGCAAAGTGTAGCGCAGTTGGAGTGCCGATCGCATCGCCGCTTGTGCGGACTTACTAAACGATGCTGGATCTTGAACATGAGCGCCTTTGATGTTGTGATTCCTCATGAAAGGATAAAATGCTCCAACTTGCATCCATCTGATACATAACTCTTCGGTAGTATCATCTCTGAAACCACAAACATCAGCTCCAGTCATGGGAATGGCAAAAAGATTGAAATTGAGGATCTGAATGATCGAAGCATGTAAGTCACTCCACGTGGCCGCGTTATCTCCAGTCCAATGAAACGTGTATCTTCCAGAGCCAGCAAATGTCGAGCGAGATAAAATGAAGACGCGCTTATTGGGAATGATTTTATGGAGAACAGCGTTGGTAACTTTGGCTTCGTAATAGCCGTATAGATTATGAAGATTGTAATGAGTGGAAAGGTTTTGTAATGATGAAGGACAAATGGTCATCTGATACAATGAATGCTTTACCACCCATGGTACATACGGTGGGGAATCAAGAAGATTTCCTTTCAGGCATCCGGTGGTGGATCCATCAACGAAGTTCGACGGTTCATTCATATCAATCCACAACCCATCAAATTTAAAAGTCTCGTGGAAACCACTTGCGTGCTTGTACCACCAGTCGAGCGTTTGCGGTGCCGTAAAGTCAGCAAACACAGTGGTGCCGGGCCACACCTTTCCAACAATTGGACCACTTCCATCGCCCTTCATGACAAACACGCGGTTCTTTATTCCGTCATCATAAACTGGATATTGTCCTGGGTAAGAATTGGAGATACCGGGGTCCACAATGATGACGTAGTGCATTCCTCTCGCATGAACACTACTAACGAACTCTGGAAGGTTCTTGTAGCGTTGATGATCTAATGTCCAGTCTTTAGAAGCATTTGCATAATCAATGTCGTTCCACATGGTGTCCAAGGGAATTTTGGCTTCCAAATTCCTGGTCAAAGTTGCGTTGGTTACAGCAAGTGATTTTAGACCATATTGACTAAGATGGAATCCCAAGGACCAGTATGGAGGCATCATTGGTAAACCAATAAGATTATAGTACTGCCTAACTACATCCATTGGTGACGGACCATTCAGAATGAAGAAATCAAGGATGCCTCCAATCGTTCGATATGTGACGGATGGAAGTGGCTGAAATGAAATGAAAGTCGAACTCAAAGAATGACTGCGAAAAATCAATCGATGCAAAATGAATAACAATAAATAATGCAAACGTAATATAATATTTACATAAAAATTGGCAATGTGCGAATATATTTTTATTCAAGAGTAATAGAAAAAATCAATTTGTCACATTGCCTAAGATCAGCGTTAAAGCAGATTGCTTTCTTCCTTAGATAGAAGTTTGACTTCCTTTCACTGTTGACCAATAAGTTCAAATATTGTTCCGTGGAAACTCTTTTTTAATAAGTATGTTGGAATCTTTTTAAGCGGATAATTTTTATCGACTGTATCAAAATGAGTGCTACGAAGTTTTCATAGTTGGTTTAGTTCTAGTTTTAAGACGTACTCGATCTCAAATAGAATTTCCGGAATATACTCAGCATGCATGAAATTAGTAAGAATAATGTGTTCGCTATAGCCTATTTTATATCATAAAATATCTTCAAAGTGCTACAACGCGTATTGCTGCTCAATATTTTTCAGACGCGAACAAAATGCATTATAAAAGAATGAACATTTGCCTAATTTCCTGATAGAGGATCAATTTGGATAGAAATTGATGAAAATCGACATCGTTGCACATCATTGGGAACTTGTTTCTTCGGAGTAGTCCTACCGATTAGCTGCTGTATGCTACATACATAGAAATCGAGAAGTCCAATGGTGTCTGACGGTCTTAGTTTAGCAGCTAACATTCTTAATTAGTAGATTACAGAGATGCCGACTTGGTTCGGCCGGTTATACAGCTTACCCCTGTTTTACCTAAGGCTGTTTTCAGCTTTATAAACCCAGGCTAGGGGGCTGCTGAAGCATCTTGATTTCGATGCTCCAATTAATTCGCAAACCTGTTGTATAGCACAATGTACTCGTTTCAATGGTGGTATTAGTCTCTTACCAACTGGGTCATAATGTTAATTTTAGGCATCAATTTAAAATTTGAAATTCCTTTTTCACAAACTTGATTTTTTGAGTAGCCTATCTGATTGAAATTGGTAGATGAGCCTGAAAAACGATATGTCTTTTTATTAGTAGTCATATGTAAAAGTCTCAGGCAATGTTGGGAGAATGTTTGATTGCATCTGGATAATTAATTGGCACTGAGTACAGCTCAAATAGAGATTTTTGAAAATACAAGCAAACTGGATGCAGTAGTCTCCTATTCTTAGCAGCAATTGACCATCCAAATAAATATAGCACCAGATATGTTGTGTGGCATGGTGAGCTGTCCACCCACAGAATTAGACAGGTCGCCTCTTCTTCTGTTTGGCTAGAAAGGAAGCATTGGAACACGTATTGCCTATGAAATGGCACGATCTGCTGATATAATACCATAGCAATGTGAACAATGTGCAGACCGTTCAACACTTAACATGCCAAACTGTTCGAAATTATGAAATTATGGATGAATGAATGTGCTAATTATAGCTTCAAGTGTACCTCGATAATGATCTTTCCTTATCCTCAGAAACGCATGCTGTGGTGGCAGTCCATCATATGTACTATTCATCATATCGTTGCTGCTGTACGCATTTGCATATTTGCCAGGTTACCTTTCAAGAAACACACGTGTTATATGTCGAGCTTGCAGATTTTTCAGGAATACTGTACACTGCTAAAAACTGTCTACCGTTAAAAACAGCCAAAGTAACCGTTAAACTTGAGCTTCACAGAGAATATCCGTAAATATCTGTTAAGAATGATGACGTCACAATTTGATGGTGATGACGCAACAGTTAAAATCCGTTAATATCAGACAAACAGTATTTACTTTTTACGGACATTTTCAGTTTAGACGGTAAAAACATTGAAACCAGTTTCAGATGTCATAATGCAATAATCTGTATGATTTTTGCTTCCATAATGAAGTCTATGCTTTCCAAAGAATGCATGAATTTTAAGGAGTGCAACAACTGTCTTTATTTGTCTCCGTGCATGTATTGTAGATATCCAATCGCTTTAGTTGATCTGTAGAGCAGATTACTGCAGATTTTCACGATTGATCATGCTAATATTTCTATTCAAATGCTCTTGATAATCACAGACATGTCAATCACAATGTGTCCTTGATCATAATATCACGTCGTCAAATAAAATTCTCTACGCAACTCGTGTATAAGATTGTTTCATCCAACTCGTTAGATTTAAATCGCCCTCAACCTACGTGTTAGGGCATTTAAGATATCTAACTCTTGTAATGTTATGAAGAAGCGATCATATACTAGTTGCGTAAATATATTTCATTATGCAATAATCTCTATGATTACTGCTTCCATAATAAGGTTTATACTTTCCAAAGACTGCATGAATTTCAAGGAGTTTAATAAACCGTCTTTATTGCACTCCTTCATTGAAATACATTAGCACATAGAAAGTTCTTCATCCTCTAAAACAGCAAATTCTGCATGGAGATCTCAATAAATACCCATGATATCTACAATTCCAAAACAATTGAGGTAGATTTTGACAGCTACAAAATTCTGATGGTCATACATTCTGAGTATTTTATTTCAATGGATATTTACGGCCTAAAGTCTACAATGTATTTACTGATTTGAACACTTCACAGAATTAGACAGGTCGTCTCTTCTTCCGCTTGACTAGAAGGGAAACATCGGAACATGTAACGTAAATGAAATGGCACACTCTCCTGACTAATTACCATAGCAATCGAACAATGAGCAGCCAGTTCAACATTAAACACGCCAAATTGTGCAAAGTTTCAGTGACTTATCAATCGGATCACACAGCAAAGAGACACAGACGATGTCAAGTTCTACAGAGAAGTTTGTGAACGTTTTTTCATGCGCCTGCTAACTTTTTTTGAAGTGATCGGAGGACCCAACATTATCGAGAAAACTTTCGCGCAATGATCTGAATTCTTCGAATCTGAAGGAGTCATGGCGATCGGAGCATTTTGAAGGAATTCAGAGCAATCCGCAAGCGACGCAGGACTATTTTTCCTATCTCTGCAATGTATTAAAAATTTCTTTTTGCCCACTTATTAAGTTCCTGCATGTGCCATCTGTTTGAATCAGTTTGCACTTCTAGCAAAGTGATACGATTAAACAATCTAATTCTGTGGACCGCTTCATCTGAAAAGCATGTCATAATCTAATCAAGAAAATTGTGAAACATTAAAGTCATTCATCATGTGAAATGCTTTAAAGTCGCGTTCCAACCAAAAGAAATTATTCGATTCTGAGAGCCCATAGATCAAAAACTGTTCGCTTCAGCAATTATTTTATTCTCTTGGGTGACTTGAGCGAGTGACTGTTTTCTTTGTTGCTTTAATGTGCATCTTCAACTTTGTACGAAGTTTTGTACTACATTCAACGTACTACTGTGATGTAATAGACACCTATATTATATTCTATCAGCTATTTCATTTGATCACGATGCCCAATTTTGCAATAAATTGACAAAATGTTTCGATTTTTAAAAGTACTTCTACATTAAGGTCATAATTTTTATGTTCCTATGGGCCATATGACAACATTGGTTGTCGGAAGTGCGGAGAAAGTAGAAGTTGCATAAATTTGGAGTCCTAGCTTTAGTGGCATTGGAGCAATATCAAAAAAGGTCCAGGAGCAACTTCGGGTTAAATAGGGTTAAGAGGCAAGTGAGTGCAATGACTGAGAATACATCCAGAAAATTGAATTTCTGGCAAGAATAAGTTGTAAAAATAATATGTCTTTGATATTACAAGTGCTCTATTTTATGTGGCTGCTCAATTGCAAGCAAATGATAAAATTGTTGGAATAAAAAAACTAAAAACAATGAAACATTTCTAAAAATGCTGTAGAACATTCGAAAAACATAGACATGGCTGAATGACATAAGGTAACCTTCCACGGATGGATAAAGAGGTGTTTGCTTATAACAGTTGATTAAGTTGCTTAAATGCGCTATGTTACTGAGCTCAAAACCTTTTTAGAACGAAGTCTTACATATAAGACTTACATGCACTTGTTAGTGACATCGTAGTCAAATTAATTCAATTAAATATTCAATCTAATTCACCACTAAAGTGATCTTTCATGTCAACCTTAAGTTGCGACTACTTTGGCATTTGTGTTGTCGTTTTGCCAACCGTTTAAAGCAGGGATGCGGAGTCCTATCATTTTGATAGGACTCCGACTCCGGGTGGCAAGTATATATGGCCTAGTTTTTTAAAAAAACTGGGGACCTATATCACAGATCATTATAGGCTTACCTGAACTTATCTTTAGTGATCATTGCTGTATCAATTATCAATCACTTTCGATGAAAGTTTATCAAATGTTTCTTTAAGTTGGATGCATGCGACTCGGCTCCTCCCATCTTCTTGATGTGTACTTCACACGGTTTTCTCCAGTCTCTACCAGGCAGGAGAATCCCCATCCTTCTTCAAAAAATATGAGTGCACTTTCGATTTTGACATGCACTTTGGAGGAGCCATCACACAAGATTTACGTTTGGGTAGGAAGTAATGTTCTCAAACAAACTAGAATTTCATTTTTGTCTCTGATGTGACCTTTGGTGCATAGGTGTGATCGAAGCTAGGAAGGCTTGTCTTCTCTATTAAATCACCGAGTGAAAAGACAATCCCTTTTTCACTATCACAGTTAATTCCCTTAACTATTTATTATAAGGTTTGCATGCAGCAGTGTCTCTGTACTATTCTTTTACGGAGAAAGTTGACATCAAGACAGTGACAGCTATGTACGAAGATAAATAATTTGTTTGTATTATATTTCGGGTCTAGTTATAGGCCGGAGTCCGGATGATAGGACTCCGACTCCAGCAAAAATGATAGGACTCCGGGACTCCGACTGCCTGGTTCCCTGGTTCAAAGTATTAGATACAAGAGCTATACATGTTGTAGATATGTACACGGAATGTAGTAATATGGAAGTCTATCAAAGCAATAAATACCTGATAGAGAACTTCTTGCGCATTGCTATTTAGAAGAAAAATACCATAAGCTTGTCCATCATCGAACAAACACACCATGAAGTTGTGGGTGCCGTACAGATTAGTACCAACTGCTGGCCATTGATCACGGTTCCAAAGCGAATGACGCGACCATCCTTGACTGAGATCATGCATGAAGTTGCCTCTCTGTTCTCCGACACCGTAGGTTCGTGCAGTCTGAAGGCGGGACGTGATCTGAATAAATTGGTTGGCAAAGATTAGTGGAGCCGACACACTGGCAGTATCAAAGAGAGTTTTTCCATCGGATTTTCTTTGAACTATCAAACCGAAAGGCTGCATGCGGTAGGCAACACTGAAGTCGCTTTGATAAGGACTCACTGGCTTTGCGGGTTCTAGTGGGATTGCAGGCTCCCATCGTTCTTTGTTCGCGTCTTCAAAACGAATTCGAAGACGTGTATCAGACTCATATCGAACGGTTAGACGAACTTTCTGAACATCTTCTGGCCTACCGGATGGTTGGGTGCGAGTAAGGATAGCTGTTGTCGTAGAACTGTTGACTTGAGGCCCAGAAATGATCGAATAGGATGGGTAGTCTCTGGGGAAGAAACAACTGGGAACGTTGATATCTTCTAACTTGACAGGGATTCCCCAACAGCATCCTCGTTGAAGACAAGCCGTTTCATTACCGTCTTCAGGATAGCAGTCGACACGTTCTTTATCCTGAAATCCTCCACATTGTTGAGCATCACGTGTGGCAGACGCAGCAAAGAGAAAAGCGACCAGAAGCAGTGATCTCTCCAGCAAGATCTTGATCATCACTGCAGCTCCTGGTATGATCGTCTGAAGCCGTCAGTCTGTGGAGAGCTTATGTACGGACGTATTCGATAAGACAGGATCTCGGTTCATGTGATCTGTCAGTCATGGCTGCATATTGCATTGATAAACTTATCGCATCGCTTGTGCCTGGATATAGATAGAAAACTTGAGATGCTGATAGGTATGTCGGCAGTCATGCAATGATGACCAGAGACATAAAGCACGTGACAAGTTCCGCATCATAACAATTTAAAAATGCATAATTGAAACAAACTGCTGCTCGTGTAAGAATCAGCATCAGAAGGCCATGCTATATTTATATTTATCTCCTCTTTTAGTGAGGATTTCACCATTCCCATCAGATTCTTGCATTCTACAGGAAGTCGCAACCTCTGGACTGTTAAAGATTGTTTTGTTTACTCAGTTTCGGCGCCATTGTATCGAAGAATTGTAATATATGTTGACCCTATTGACATCTTCATCAACAGGTATTTCTACTGCGCAATAACCATGAGAATTTAGATGATTTAATTTCCCATCAAGACATGTTGCTTTCAGGAATTCCTAAACTGCATCTGCTTGAGATATAAGATTTGCAAACTGAAATGTGTCTGAAATCAAATAGTGCATACATACAAACTAAAAGTCACCAAAAATTAAGCTTCTATCTGACTTACTTTAGGAGATGTAAAAAGAAGTTGATATGAGGCTCCCGGTCCTGATAGGGTTAACTTTAAGAGGGACAATGCAAAAATTCACCACGGTGATGAATCGACCTCTTGCATACATAGAAGTAAAAAACAAAAGCGTTCGAAAACATAAAATATCCTTTAATGAATGATTAATAAGTTAACAGCAATGATGGCGCCTAAATTTGCAGTGAAGCTAGTAATACTTGGCGGTTTTGAACCTCTGTTACACAATTCCTTCAATTGATATGATGGCTGTGAGCAAAATTGAAACTGTGACAGAACATCGTCAAAATGACAGTAATTTGCATTGCACAGCTCCCATAGAACGTTCTGTTGATTAACAACAGGCATGACATGTAAACCAGTTCCTTTCGCAGTGGGTCCACTACAATTGAGAAGAATCAGCGCCAAGTTAGCAGCGAAAGGAGCGAATATAGATGATCGAAATGAACGGTTCGTTTGAGATTCATAGTTTTTTGCAGTTGGTGGTATTTTATCACGCTTGATGAGCCGCAGGTTTGTAAGCAGCGGCAGAATTGTAGTGGAATGCCCGAATCGAAACACACCGCGTAATGAGGATCTGAAAGCATAAATGCATCTGACGTCTAATTATGTGCGAAGAAAAAAATGTATCATGTAGCAATTACTTACACACAGAAAATGACTTTCTGTAGTCTTGAACAGGACTCATTGTTGCGTTTACTGTGCCAGAAACCAGAGGTTGCTGGCGATCAGGGTAATTAAGGTAAACACTTTTTGCTGTCAAATGATCATGTTAAACCAACTTTTGCCGTTTCATTCTTAATGATAGAACCACAGAATTAGATTCATCTGCGCGCGGCTTCGGTTTCCTAGAAAGGAAGAATTGTATGTAACACAGCGGCACATCACAGAATTAGACAACTTGCTCCTTCTCGAATGGATAATTCGTGTCGCTTGCTATTGGAAATGGCAAACAATAAGCTGTGAGCAGAGGAACCAGAGCCAGTAAGAGAGGCGTGCGTGCTGTGATATCACTTCGCACACACCAAAACACACATCGCTGTCTTGGTTAATATTCGATTCAGTGTATGAACTATGCAGTGAGCAATGCTCAGGAGAGGATGTGAAAACATCAAGTGAACTAATTTTCGCACGCCTGCTAATTTCTTTAATAATGATCGAAAGGGCCAACATTATGGAGAAAACTTGTGTGCAATGATCTGAATTCTTCGAAGCTGAAGGAATTTTGGCAATCGAAGCATTTTGCTGCAACTCACATTAATCCGCAAGCGACGCACGACTTTTTTTCCTATCTCTGCAAGGTATAAGGAATTCCTTTTTGCCCACCTAATAGGTTCCTCGATGTGCTGTCAATTTCGAATTAATCACACTTCTAGCAAACCGAAGCAGATAAACAAGATATTTAATTCTGTGGATAGAACAGTTCATCCTAAAAGTAAATTTATGAATTTCATTCTTATCATAGGTAATCATTAATATTTATACTACTATATTCGAAGTTTATTGGTAACACATCATAAAGTGGCGAAATCTACATGGTGAAAGAAGATTCAATACTAAGAAGATAAACACACATCTGATGTGATTATGCATTGTCATGGAAACATCGTTTGTTGATAAACGTCATACAGCAATATCTCGAGTTGGCAGAGACATCAGGGTAAAGGCTCCTCTGAAACATTACCCAGTGTCACGGGATTGCTATATCTGTCTTATCTCCTAATGATTTGTTTTGTTCTGTCGATAAAGATAAGGTATAAAGAGATAATTTGTTGACATGCCAAACAAATTTCTTGCTGAATTGCAAATTTTGTATAAAACCGATGAGTTTGTTGTTTAGACAGAAAGTGCAGCAGGGTTTTTGAATGTGTTGGTACGTGATTTTTCTGATGCTTTTTCCACGACTGAAAAGCTATTCAAAACACTCACCACGCTTAGCGTGTTTAGTTGTACTTGTGGGTGTGAAAGATTCTTCTCTACTCTCAAAAAAATTTAAGGATTTTCTAGGACGAGTATGTCCGATGAGAGGTTGTGTAATTTGGCTTTTCTTTCGATTGAAAAATAAATCATAGCCCTCATGATAAAAAGTGGTCCTGAAAAATTTTATGTTGAATTGGAATAATTTGTTTTTACTTCATTTAGAAGGCACAAGGGTACGGATTCTGTATATACTCGTATTCATTTTCAAGCGATATGATAAAAGGCGAACAATTATATAATAGCTGGACCTGCCGCTTACCTATTGATTCTAAGTTTAGCAGGTGTAGGTGTCTACCTGAGACTGAGAGGCAATAATCGCCGCTGATATAAGTTCACTTGGCAATAAAAAGATATTTGAACTTGATAAATGTGTAGAAGAAGACGGGTCTCATCAACCGGATATTCAACTGCCTACTGTCCGACTGTCATGCTTCGGGTCGTTAAACATCTTGGACGATCAGCAGCCGGTAGACTCACTCCCAAAGGTGTGCCCCACAGCAATAAAATATTTGAAAATGTTCAAGCCAACTTTGCAATGTGAACACAGGAGGTTTTTGTATAAAACTCATATCAAATTGCATCGTGTTGATAATTGTCTGCTGGAGATCAGCCCGAACTTTAACAAGGGTACTAAAAGGATTATTAAAAAGTTTTTCCATGCAAACTGTCAGATCACGTATTTGCAGTCTCTTTTTGTAAACCTTGCTCAGGGACTTTCAACTTTTCTACTGTAAATGTGAGCAAATACGTAAATGTCGCAATACTTGCCCCGCAAATACATGTAATTGAATTACATTTAAAGGATCGCTAGAATGCGAATTTCTTTTACATTTTCCATGAGAACCAAATTTCTACTTGCTGCTCACATACATACAGTATTTTACAGGATTACCATGAAGAGGAGATTTCTGATCCATATCCACATCCACATCCATGAAAATTTTCGTGGATGTTCACGAATGCACGAATATTGGGATGAAAAGTGGATATACCATATATAGCTGATATAATTCATGTCATAATATGCATATAATGAAATTGCATCAAAACTCAAAATATAAGTTTTCCTGAGCTAACTAAATACAAAAACAAGAAGTCGTTTTTCCGAAAGAAAGCGACAAATTGTCTTTCCAAAATCTTAAAATGTCAAGTGTCTACACTCAAGAGATATGACATCCTATTTCAGAACAGAAAGTATTGAACCTGAAGTGAAACCTAGAACCAGATGTTGACTAGCTATTTATGCAAAACTGCATCTGAAACTATGTTTAATCAGCAGATAAGGTCCATTCACACCGGACAGGTGCTGTTCACACAGACACGCACTGGACCGCGCCGCGTCCGGTGCCGCGTCTGGTGTGAATGGACCTTTACTATTCGTCAGATTCAACCTCTACTTGAAATGAATAATTGTCAAGATCACAAGATCGAATTTGTCATCTCCTCACTGTATTTGGTAGTTCAGCATTTAGTAATCAAGCATTTCTTAGTTTGAAATCGAATATGGATAACTTCCTCACGACTGGAGGCAAGTTTTTCCTCATCTTCGACAAAATTTGTCAAAAATCTTCGACCGGCTTGACTAAATAGGCGTTCTGTGGATACTGAGGACACGAGTACAGGAAAATTGATTTTTGCACATGTTCACACCCGTGTTAAACTGCCACATCGCCAAAAGTCAGCTGGCTCCAAAGTGGTTAGCTCCTTCATAAAGATTTAACGATTTTTTGCTCGTGCTGTTCTCCTCCAAGGCTGAACACTTTGCGCCTTTTACTTGTTTGCTCACCAATCTGCTCGACGCCGCTGTCGACATTAGCACGATTCGTATGTGTTCGAATAGATCACCAAAATTGCCGATTACGAGAAAACATGTCTTTGCAGTAACACGTCATTTTGGCTACACAATAGCATCAATTTTGGAAATACATGTATTCATGCAAAAAAATCTCCGATATCCAAGGATATTTCTAAATTTTCGATATCCATGGATATCCATATCCACAATACTCTTATTTGATAGCAGAAGGCGATTATGGCTTTGATTGATTCCAATGTGACTGACAAATTGCATTCAGAGGTATTCTGAAATTAACTTCAATTGGTTACTTAACTGACTTGGTTACATGTCAACATTGTGGAAACATACAAAATAACACGAATGATGAAAACACGAGATAATAGGCCAACATTTGGATAGAACACAATGAATCATAGTCTGATTCCATTTTTCCAAGGATGACGTAGCTTTATGCGAAAGTGCAGTAGGCTTGGTGTTTGTTGCAGTATTCAGCATCGCATCCTACAAAGCATTTTATATGGCTTTTATAGCTTCAATGCATGGATTCATATCAGTCCTACGCGAGCAGAGCACAGTTTCAAGTATTTCATGTAGGTCTCCTGCTTGCTGCCTATTGCTCAAGTCAATGAAAGTAGTACACGGTGAACTGAAACCTGCCAATGAAAAACTCAGCATTTTCAGATGATTTAATGCGATCATCAAATGATAGCAGTTGATTGATCGGCAACTAATGAGCTGTACTCATAACTTTTATGAATATTCGTTTATTAGCTCGTGATCAAGACTCATGCGGAGCACATTTGTATTGCTTTCATGGATCACTTCTGACCCTGTTTTTGCAGGGAATTAGTCACATGTGTGACGTCTATATATGAGCAGATTCACCATTCGGATGCAGTGTCATTTGCTTTGAACTTGACCACATCTTTGCGTGAGCCTTCTTATCAATGTGCGCAACAACATCAAGATCACTAATTTTCAAATCATCTGAACACTTACTTGATCGCCTTTTGAAGAGATTCCAACATTGTTGAGACCAGAGGACAACTTTGTAGGTAACTTATGTCCTGTCCATAAGATCTGTCATAATATCTCTGAAATGGGAATTTATCTCACTTACATTTGTTACAATATACAAAAATCATGCACAATATCTATACAATTAAATAATGGATCATTTTTCTCAGTTTAATTCAAATAAAGATAAAAAAGAAATGTGAAGTCCGAATAGCGATTTTTCGATTCGATCATGCTCTTGTCCCTCTTAAATCATAAACCGATGCTCTGTTGACACGCCGCAAACTGCATTGCAAAACCGAAAGTTTCCTTATAATAATAATTCTTTATTGTCAATTCCAAAGTGCGGTAATGACATGAAATGGCATCAAAGCAATATCAGGAGTGTGCAGAAAACTAAATTACTTTTGTGGTACATAGCAAAACACCCGTTTAAAGACCGCAAAATTCTTGAACGCCTCATGCCAAGCCCACTCCTCCTGACATCAAAAACACAAACAGAGGATGTTCCTCCTTCCTACAAGAAATTTTCTTGACAATTTTGACGCAGCTTTTATCAAGTCTGCTTTGCAAGCTGGGAATGTTCTTTACATTAGCCCATTTTTGAGCTACACGATCCAAACGTTCGCGCTTTTTAAAGTTGCTCAGGGAAATATCACAGATGACAGGCTAGCAAAACACCATGTGGCTACACACAAGAATAACATAGGCCTGCCAAATAACAAAACCAGGGTTGCAATTTCTTTTGCGGCGCTTAACCATGGACAACATTTATTATACAAGTGACCGAAGTCAACGTCCCATTTGGCGTCATGAGAAAAGTGAACTCCAAGGATCTTAATGCATTTTCTTTCGTCAATGATGGTACCATTTACAACAACTGGAAAAGTCAAAGGATTACAATAATTCCGAGTAACGGTCATGCATTTAGTCTTATCAACATTAATCGAAAGCTTTTTAGGAGAAGCCCAATTGCTGAAGAATTATCCTTTCTTAAAAGGTGCGTGGAAATCCTAGTCCTCTAAAATTCATATTTTCTGTATACAATTTTTTGTAGACTTCCAACCATTAAGATAGACGGTGTAGCAGTCTACATCAGCGTCCCGTTGACCAGCGATATAAAGTCCCATTAATGATATAGTGAATCTCAAGTCTCCTATTTAAAGATTAGTTAGCGTTATCAGAAGCCCAGATTGTTCATATGAAAATACACATCAATGAAAAGTTGATGATAGATAACAATAGATGTCAAGATGCTTTTTGCCGCCTTATCAATCGCGCCGATATTGTATTTTCAGACCCCAGAGATTGGGTATTTCTTATATGCAGCAAGAGGATTCCTTCATGCACTATCTTCTGTGCCATCATTTGATATCAAAATACAAGCTAATTACTTTACATCTTCATTGTATTAAATATTTGAAGCGTCACCCAAATCGTCTACACACTACACTACTGTGTTAAACTGAATTTCTTAGACTCTTAATGGGACAGCTAATAATGGAAGTTTATTTGACAGAAACTTGTATCTCATTGAAAGCAAGATTCATTTTTGTTCAGTTTTACTTGAATGCAAACAACGGCAGCTGCATCAATGAAATGAACTGATGATAATGCCTTGTAAATATAATTTGCACTTTTGCATGAACTTATTTAGCTAACACATTTTGCACTATCTTTCAAAATTTGGTTCTCATATTACGGCTCTCCCAGCAACTTTTTTGGTAACAGCTTGAATGATATCTTCTTAAGTGGTAAATGTTTTTTAAGCATCTACACCAAAGGAGAGACAATTAGATAACATAATCTCCCCAACTGGTTTTCAAAGTTTGTTTGTCTGAAATCTAGAGATGAGATAATGTATTTTCCATGCTTTTCACAAAATTTCATGCATATTGGACAACTATTTTGCAAATTACATAAAAGCTGACCGCAAAACACGCATTATTCGAAAAATACCCAACCTTAACCACACTGTAACCCGACCCGGACAGAAATTCATTATGTAAATCGATCTCAATATATTTATTCAATTAGTAAATTGGAGGTGAAATACAAGCATGTCTGATTGCTTAGCAAAACTCAACTATTAATTGCGCAGTGGAATCTCGCGTATTTGAACATATCCCTCAATTTCTGCTCAGTTTACACAGTAATCAAGTTTTATATTCATGTACATTGAAAATTCATCTAACTGATCAATGACCTATGACAAAGATAATAATTATCACTGCATTAGTTAACTGTTCGATAAGCGTCAAAGTAAGCGTGATTGTCTATAGACAAAACTCCATTCGGTGATCTGAAGAGACGGAATGCACAAACTCAGGAGAAACACTCTCTGTCAGAATGCGACCAATCTTGCAATAAATCATTTCATTATCAATTCAATTTTTACAGTATCTTTTGACCCTCACTGACCTTGAGGACGGATTCTGCCCGGCCGGGTAGACTACTTCCACTTACTCAACTCTGCATGTTAATAGCCATTAAACTCATGTATTGCGTACATGGAATTGTGATTAGTTGTCAACCAAATGTTTGCGATTGATTGTTTCGTATTAATTCGTGTTTCCTTGCATGCTTACTTGGGTGTCATATTTAGTTTTCTTTAATTTGGCTTAAAGGGATGCGGTACAACGAGCGGTATTCCATTAAAGCGACTTCTACTGTACACTATAAGTCTTATCAAGAGAGAAAATTAAAAAATACAGACATTTTGCTTCTCTTGGTATTCAACTCGTTACAACAATTCAGTGACAGCTTGATGAAGCTCACTATAGAGATGAAAACTTTGTCACATGACTTTGCATATGATTTACATCAGGGGCGTAACGGATGGGATGGTTGGGCCGCCACCTCCTCCAAAATTGTTTAAGATAAATTCAGAAACAAGCTAGAATAAGCATTATCGCTTGACTCGAGTATTAAGGGTCAGAATTTTACAATTTTAGTGGATTCTCTAGGTAATTCTTCTGTATATTAATAATTGCTAATTTTTCGTCCAATTTTGTGGTTATCAGTTACCGATGTTCAATTAGGAAATGAATACAGTTTGCATCAAAGTGAAAATGTTTTGGTCATAATTCATAACACTTTATGAACTTAACTTTGAAGTATTGGTCGAAAGTCACGAATGAGATGACAAGACGGAGCCCAAGAGTTTACTACTTTTTGCAAACTTGTCAATGACAGGAGATGGATCAATTGAGAATTAGTCTGCAAATGTGATATAATGTAAGATTAATAATGCATATAAGATGCATAATAACAATATACTAATATATAGTATATTCATAAGATAAATAAATGGTCGACAGTCCCCCCACGCCCACCAAAAAATGAATCCCGTGTACGCCCCCGATTCACATTATGCATCAATCAATATACAGTTGCATACTGCTGAAATGGAGCAGTTGCGCTTGAGGAACACTTAAGAAACGCTGAAGAGCGTTTTACAGATGTCTGGATGTGGTTATAAAGTTTTGACGACATTGAAATGATGAATATTGTGACTACACATGAACAAACCCTCATTTATCTTATCGGTTTAATTCACAGAAATTATTGTAAATTTTTTCTTCATAGAATGAGGACATTCGCATTTTACCTTATTTGACGCAAATGTGATGATATCTTACAATGGTATAAGACATTGTTCGCAGACATTTTCATGGACAACATACCCACATTGTATGAATTGGAGCAAAATTATTTCGTCAGCGATCCATTAATATAGCTCATCATCTTGGCTAAAAGCATCAATTGTCGTGGAATGATGCAAATGAAACATCTGAATTATAGCAAGTCATTTAACTGAAAAAGTCTGCCCTGTATAAGACTTATCCCATTCGTAAATACAACAAATGTTACACCAAAGCCATACTTTGCAACTACATATTGCTGATTATCTGTCAGACATTTTAACTTTAGAAGAAATTGAAGATCGCCATGGAATGACGATTTGGTTTTTTCGGAAATAAATTTCAAATTCGTTGTACAATAAGAACATTAAACTGATTGCGCCTCAAATGATGTTGTCAGCTCAACGTTTGAATTGATACGTATACTATCTGCATTCTCTACGGGTGCACACAGGTACCCGGGTTTACAAGAACGTTTAAAAGAATGAAACTATAGAAAATTTAAGAATGAAGATAATTAGAGACTAGAATCGAGACGATACTCTGGGTCTTTCAACAAAATAACATCGAAGATTTTCACTTATCTACGATATAATTCCACCTCAACAGAATAGAAAATCAAATTAATCTATGTACAATTCAGGTGCAATAACAGTCGGTGTACTAAATTAGGTGTTTTCATAATATTCACTGTTGAAGGAATAGGACATTATCTTTGATGTTGAGAGAGCCTGTCAAGTCGGAACGTTCGGTCCACAGAATTAGACACGTCGTCTCTTGTTCTGTTTGACTAGAAGGGAAGCATTGGAACATGAAACGTAAATGAAATGGCACAATCTCCTGACTAAATACCATAGCAATCGAGCAATGAGCAGCCAGTTCAACATTAAACACGCCAAATTTGCAAAGTTTCAGTGATTGTTATCAACCAGATCACACAGCAAAGAGACGCAGTCGATGTCAAGTTCTACAGAGAAGTTTGTGAACGTTTTCTCATGCGCCTGCTAACTTTTTTAAAATGATCGGAGGGCCCAACATTATTGAGAAAACTTTTGCGCGATGATCTGAATTCTTCGAATCTGAAGGAATCGTGGCGATCGGAGCATTTTGAAGGAATTCAGAGCAATCCGCAAGCGACGCACGACTATTTTTCCTATCTCTGCAAGGTATTAAAATCTTCTTTTTGCCCACTTATTAAGTTCCTGCATGTGCCATCTGTTTGAATCAGTTTGCACTTCTAGCAAAGTGATACGATTAAACAATCTAATTCTGTGGTTCGGTCAAATAATGAATGTATTTTCTAAGGGAAAAAGAACTGGATATCATCTTTCACAGGCTAATCAAATTTCCAAAGAATGCGAGTAGCCTACTAGGCTCACGGTTGGGGTGAAGTTATTTATCTGTCATACCTGATTGATGTGATCTCACTTTCGTGACAGACATTTTCGACGAAGCTATTCAGTAGGAAATTTAATAAAAACAGGCTACCTTACATCAACGTTTTTGATTTAGCCGGCAACTTGAACAGTGTTCTTGAAAAATAATTAGCATTGATTTGTTCAGACGAATGTATACGAACATCTTAAAGCAATCACAAAAATTGATATTTTTAACTTTATGTATATAATTAAACATGGGTTAATGCAAAATGCTGAAAATAGTTATTACCGGATATTTATACAGAAATCTTCTACAAATTGTATAAATATAGATCAATAAGCATTAGTTAGTGGAACCGCTGACAAAAATATTGTTTTAGCCGCAGACATTTACATCAGCGAGAAATTGCATTAACTGCGATATTTTGCCAATCGTGTTTGGGACCCTGAATAATTGCTTGTAGCGCACTGCTTGCATGTGGGAGCGGCGGATCCAGACTCTAGCACAGAGTCCTAGTCCTAGTCCGAGCTGCAACACGGACCGAATTCACGAAGCTGTTCTAGCATAGAACTGCGTTTTGGAACGTGTTCTTATCTCACTCGGTATTCACGAAAAAAAGAACACAGTTGTATTCTAGAGGACACCAGAAATCAAGAACATGTTCTAGTAGAAGTTGGGGCCTGTTCTTAGCTGTGAGGAACATGGTTTTCGATGGTTTTTGCGATTGGTCGATAGCGATGCTGTATAAAGCCGCTGATTCGAGCCTCTGTCTTCATTTTCCAATACAGCTGATTAATGTTCTTGTAAGACACATTCTTCTTAAATTCGGCATTGAACTTCTTGGTTCCATCTATCCAGGCATCTATCTTCTTCAAATTTTTTTTCAAATCACTTTTTCGGGAGGAAATAAATGGTTTCAACTTGACTGTGTCTACCAGGTAATGTTTTTCGACTTATGAGTAGCCTATATTTCGAGTGCCATGGTCGTTTATCTAACTTGCAAAATACAATGACAGCTCTGAATAGAAACGCATGTCTCATACTTGTCTTCATTTCCTTAGTTTCACCCATAGAAATTGACAACAATAAAACCTCTAGAATGGAAATTAAGCTTCATGCAATGCACAATAACGCCACATAAATCGCACGCATTTTCACTTAGATGCACCTGCCAACGTCTGTATCATTGGGTTAGAATCAGTCACATGAGTAAATCGAAGCCTTTCATTGGTGATCCATGCCCCAACTTAGTTCCCTCGAATGTGCCGCGACCTTGAGTCAATTTCCATTCTAGCGAACTTCAGATAAACAGTTTATTTCTATGGTTTCACCAATCCACAAGCAAGAAAAGCAAGTCAAGGTCATGATGTACGTCACTACCTAGTTAAAAGTTGTTGCGTCTGAGAGTAACAGTGTTCCATATAGAACAAGCTTCGTGAATATGACAGACACCGTAAGAACAGAATCTTGTTCTAACTGGCACGTTCTGTGCTTGAACAGCTTCGTGAATTCGGCCTATAATAATAATCTTTATTTGGTTCACTAGGAGCAATCGATGCGCGCATACACACACATTAATTAGAAAAATTGCACAAAATTCAGATGTGACAATACTAATGCAAAGTTTAATAACATTTTCAAAGCCATTGATCAAAATTAAGTAATAGATCAACGATAGTCACCAAATTCTCAGAGTGAGGGTATCGCAAGGTGATCTGCAGATGAGAGTTTAGGCCTACTACTTCAAAAACTGTCATCTTGCAATCGGAATTCACAGCAGTCAAAAAGATCCAATGTACAGCTGATGAAATGCAAGCATAAATGGTTTTATAAATTACTTAAAAATCTCTTCGTTCATGATTCTCACCTTCAAGTCATTGTAATATTCCAATATATCGATATCACTGGAATCAAAAATATTGCACCAAATCGAGAATGGGACTGAAGAGTTGATTGCAGTGTCGAAGCGACAAATATGATAAATTGTCTTAACATCGCCTGCAAAAAACAATCAGTGTATCGTTAGTATGCATCATGAAATGCAATTTCCTAATCTTGGAAACTTAATTGAACAATTTCTGGTGAATTTCACTATTGTATCATTTGTATGAGCTATCTTCACTATAAATTTGAAAAACAAAAACACAGTGTTTTTGATTTTCAAATTGATAGTTTCAATATTATTTGTAAGCTTGCGCGTTAGAGACTCCCCACAACTTTTGGCTAATTGATTGAAAGCACATGTCTGCCACAGGCATTCTCATTCATTTTCACGCGATGTTGAATGTTGCTATTATTTCATGGTGACCAACTTTACATTGCTTTATTTGTTACCGCGTTATTCATTCCCGATCATCATCCGCATTATTAATTGCTTTTCTAATTATTGATTATTTGCCGTTATGTGTCTGCGTCACTGTCTATCCTGTTTATATTATCTTATTTTTAGTGGATGAGGAAGAGCCAAGGTTTTAATGGTCTAATAATTTGATTGAAGATATAGTTAATTTCGGTTGCTATTCAGCAGCTATGAATTCAAATTTCACATTAACATAGGAAATAAGGAAGTAGATAAGAAATCTAGTAAGGTTATGAAGCTATGTTAACAAAGTTCAGTAGGGAAAAGGAGGAATAGAAACATGCAACAGATGGTATTTCATTTTCATTTTCCCTTCGTATCTGATAGAATAGGTATAGATAATGTCTTCCAACGAGAAAATATCAAAATGCGACTTACATGGAAAAATTACACATTACGAAACGTCCTTTCCTACAATAATAGAATGAGAACATGCAACATACAAAATTGCCCAATAAATGATAACAAAATATGCCGTCGCAAAAATGTGATCTACCAACTTATTTGTGAGAAATGCAATGGATTTTACATCGGAAGCACAATCAGAGAACTACACATCAGATGCAGAGAACACAAGAGCAATACTAACTCGTCACTAAACTAACATCTTCGATTATGCAAAACGAACAATTTGTCCACTACCATTCTTGCCTATGACCGAGATGAAGCCAATTGGCGCCTACGAGAGGCAATGTTCATTTACAAATTAAAACCGATAGTCAATAACAAAACAGAATTAGAGTGCTACAAGGACTTCCTCTTCATTTACTGATTCTTATTTAAATTTCACCTCAAGTCATGAAGTCATTTTTCACATTACCTTACTTTTCTACATGCTTTTGACATGCTTTTGTGTTTTTTCTATATATTTTCATAGTAATATATTGCATATTTTCATAGAATTTGCATGAGTTACATGATTCAGCACCGACCATTCAATTTACTCAGTGTGCATCTGAGTTGGTACTATAGTCTATAGGCCCACCATACAAATTGTAGTATTTTCAACTGGTGTATGAAGAGTCATTGAGAACTACGATTGGACTGAATCATTCACAATAGGGTGGATCAAAAAAATCGAAATTTTGAAAATCAAAATTTGGGTGGTCAAGTCTTTGGTCTATGGCTATTTTGAACTCACATGCAAAATTTCAGTGAATTTGGACAAGGTCTACTATCCCCACAGTGGCCATCTATTTGTTGACAATTTTCTTTTTTTTTAGTTTTTTCGTCAATTTACGCTAGTTGAAGCTGTATTACATAGTACTTTCTAATGAGCTAGAACCTTGAAACTCTAGGTGCAAGTACATGTTGACAGCCTCTTTTGATTGAAGCAAAAAATTATTTGACTCAGGATGGCGAACTCCTACTGAGAGACCTTCAAAGTTTGCAAATTTTCAAAATATGACCAAAAATGTGATTTTTGCAAATTTTGAATTTGACACTTTCTTGTCGTGAATTCGAACCAACATTGTAGAGACTAGACTTTTAGGAGCTTGAAGGTGCGAAATGCATCTTGTGGCATTGCGAGTATATGCTGACATAAGCCGCGTGTATACACGTCCTGTGTTTTGCACATAGGCGTACTGTGTTTTGTGATAGGCTAGGCCCAAATCATTATTCTTTATTTCCCTTTTAACTAAGATCTGGTGACTGTAGTGTAGACGCTAAGTTCTAGCAAAAACAGTGATGAAATTGAATATTCCTTTGAGCAAACTGATATGAAGTGTTTGCTTTTTGCTGCTGTCGCTCATACTACTGGCCATTTTTCTGGCGCATGCTGTCCTCCAAGCCAGTCTATTCCCCACTCTACGGAAAGCTCTGCTATCTATTCATGTTAAAAGGTTGACGCAACTCATTTGTCCACGGTGATGACGTCGAACCGCTATTATACATTTGGAGATAGAAGTTGCTATAGAGACCGATCATAGATATCTGTGGTTGCGAAATGTTGGTTAATCTTGGTGTGTTAATGACGTCTACTTCATTAATCTCTTCATTTGCTGGTTTCTCTGCAAAATGTTGCGATCGGACACAAATCACTGCGTTTTGGGTCATCCTGCACAGCTGCCTGCAAACACTCTTCCTACCACACGCGAGGCTCTTCAGCACATGAAGCTTCTGAAGCAAATGAAACCACCAAAGGAGCCTATTATTAACTTGGCTGTTGAGACAGCGAAAAGTGTACAGGCGATCTGGGAACACTGCAGCATTCCAACATCAACATGCACTCACACAATTGGTACAAGACTAGCGAAACTTTATGGTAAAGCAATGGATGTGAAAAAGTAGCAGTCTGTATGAGATGGTGCAGGTAGTAATTACTGGGAGAACACCATCCAAAATAGTTTCACAAACACCAGGCCCACTTAATCATTCACGGTGTGGTAACAACTGCATCCCGAATTTTGCGATTGTATATAGCTACCCCTCAACCTGATTCCAAACTGAAAATACTGACAAAGTATGTGATCAAAGTTTATGCTCCGTCGTGGTTCCTGATCAAAACGAATCCAGCCTTCCATTTTGCCACCGCACACTTCATCTGGCTGTGAAATGGCATCCGAGCTACTCTCATTAACTACAAGGCAGCTCAGGGAAAGTTCTGGATGTTCTCAGAAGAAATTGCTTCTTTGCTCATGCTGAGCAGCTGATAGTTTGCATGTTGGGAGACGAAGACATAGAGACTCGGCATCAAGGCCTACGGTACTTACAGCAGATTCGAGCAACAGAGATTGCAAGCGATGGTAGAAGATTATTCACCAGACCGGAGTTGAAGGGTGATGGGCAGCTGTCTCATGAAACTTTATGGCGTTCAAATAGTCAGAAGAGTGACCCGCCTGTTTTGAAAGGAACTCCTCTTTGGACTTTGAGGCAGCAGGTTGAGTCAGGACCAATCACCTTCGCTCAATACCCTTGCCATTCTCAGGGCGTTGAGCGAATGGTCAAAGTCGCAAGCGAAGCAGCATCAGCTGTTTCCGGTGGTGAAGCCCGCGATGGCTGGATCCGAAACACCTTCAGCAGTAGAGAACTGATGCCATTATTTGACTCCAAAAAGGGCTTTCGTGCTTGATCCCATTCTGTGTGCGTGCATTTAGTTGATCAAAAATATTTTGTTTTAGATATTACAACTGTTCATTGAACATATTTTGCTTTTATCTCGAAGTGAAACTGTGATACCTCTCTAACTCAAGAAAATGGTGAAGTAATCAATCAACACCGCAGCACAGGGCTATTTCCTTCACACTTTGAGAGCAGGGACATAAAGGGCCAAGAGCTATAATTTAAACTCACTTATTTTCATCAATAAAACCACTGTGATCGCTTGAAAGTAGCGGCAATAGAGGATGTCTGCACAGGGGAAATCCATAAAATTATGTACATGTAGGCCTATTTTATGACAATAGCCTATTCAGAAGGCTCACGTGCAAAGCACAACAGACCGACGTGTGCATACATGCTGCCTACTCATTTCGCACCTTCAAGCTCCTAAAAATCTAGTCTCTACAATGTTGGTTCGAATTCACGACAAGAAAGTGTCAAATTCAAAATTTGCAAAAATCACATTTTTGGTCATATTTTGAAAATTTGCAAACTTTGGAGGTCTCTCAGTAGGAGTTCGCCATCCTGAGTCAAATAATTTTTTGCTTCAATCAAAAGAGGCTGTCAACATGTACTTGCACCTAGAGTTTCAAGGTTCTAGCTCATTAGAAAGTACTATGTAATACAGCTTCAACTAGCGTAAATTGACGAAAAAACTAAAAAAAAGAAAATTGTCGACAAATAGATGGCCACTGTGGGGATAGTAGACCTTGTCCAAATTCACTGAAATTTTGCATGTGAGTTCAAAATAGCCATAGACCAAAGACTTGACCACCCAAATTTTGATTTTCAAAATTTCGATTTTTTTGATCCACCCTAATTCACAACCTAATAAGCCGGACATTGCTGTAAGATTTCTTTGCCGATCAAATTTCTTTGATTCACCATAAATGGGCTACGGAGTTCGACGCAATACAGCAATCGCTTTCCTTGACCTCTCAAACGTTTTTGGAGAAGTACCTCATACTGCTCTTCGTCACACATTTCCATTTTACGGTTTAAGAGGTCAATTATACCGCTGGCTTTGTGACTACATCACAAATCGTCTTCAAAGAACCCGAATTTCTAAAAGCTTCTCTTCTACTTCCAAACTGGAAACCGGTGTCCCTCAAGGAAGTGTGTTAGCTCCGACCATTTTCCTCCTCTATATAAATGGCCTCCAATTTGAAATTGACTCATTTAGAAAACATACGACGAACTCCGATTCCCCTCAAGCATGCTCAATTTTCAGTTCAGCTTATGCCGACGATTCTCTAATCTCAACATCTCATGAAAGTCCAACGGTTGCAGTGGCGTACCTCAACAGTGCTCTGGGTGTGGCTGAGAATTGGGCGAAATCCTGTGGAATGCGATTCAACCCATTAAAAACAGCATCCCTACTTATAAGGGCAGGAAAGGTGACAAATACATTCCCCACTGGCATAAAATTCAGCAACACCTTCATCAAGTTCAGCTCACATCACAATCACTTGGGCATAACCATTGCAGACGGTTTAAAATTCAATAAATACGTCGAAAATATATGTGCTCGTGTCAACAAGGAACTTTATGTCCTGAGAATCTTAAGTTTTCATTTACCTAACGAAGAATCCCTTCTGTTGCGACTTTTTAAAGCTTTCATTTTACCTCATCTTGAAACCGGTTCCCCAGCCTTTGCTGGTATTGGTAAAACACTGTCAGACTGGCTTGAAGCCCTCCTTCGCAAAGCCATTCGAATAATTTTACGAAAGCCGCCATGGTATAGCATAAACGACTCAGATATGAATCGACTGAATATCGACAATCTGAAATTCAGAAGAAATGTAAAACTGGGTTGCTTTGCCTATAAACTGGCCAACAATATTTGTCCTCGATCCCTCACTGCATATAAGCCCATAGCTAAATCTACGGTATATGATTTGAGACAGACACTTTACTTTCCAGGTGGGAACTTTCATCCAACACGCAAGATAGCTTCAAACACAGCCATACACCTTTCTACACGTATCTTAAACATTCTTCCATTTAATTGCATTCTCAGATATTGTACAACAGACTCCTTCAAAATCTTTCATAAATTCCAAAAAGATATACTTCAACCTTTATAAGTTTCCCTCACTCTTGAATAGGTTCCCGCCACTTGAGTTTTCACTTTTAACCCCCCCCCCCGATCTAGGCTGACGTCAATTGTGAACAATCTCTTGAGATGGATTTGTTACATTTCATCTTGCAATGAAAATCAATTCTGCTTGGTTGAAGCACGTGATCCTTGTCTGTGTCCTAAAACAACGCAGCATGCTCTTATTTTTTTACGATCTGTTAAGTCACTGTGCAAAGACTACAACGGCTGTTGGAAATTCCACCATCATCATGAGAATTGAACGAAATGCTCTCACAAAAAATAACTCGACGTTTACAATGTTGTGACGTCATACCTAATCGTTGTCTGACTGTTGTTATCAAAGAGTGAAGCAGACAGCGACAGACAGTGACCATAAACTTTATTCTCAAATATTTGCAAACACGTATACAAACACAGAAATCTAGCGTCTCAGTATGGAGACCAATAAAGTCACTTCATAAGAGAAGACATTAAAAAATGAGTGCTCTAAAAAAAGAAAATATTGACTTTGGCGGACTCTTTTTTGAAGGGTACACGTGAACCTCTGATACAAGCGGAGAATAAGGGGTTCTACAGCCAAATTCAATCAGCAAAAATGCGGTTGATTTTTGATTACCAACTCAGGGTCTGATTTGATCAGACACTAAATGACATGAGGTTATTCGCACGCAACGTTCCTTTTCTTACTTTGCTCCAATTAAATTATTATACCATAAGACTTTGACTCTTCCTCATCCCTTAAAAATAGAATAAAATAAATGACTGGCAAAGACATCTTCAATCGTTTATCGTGTTCATGTTTACTTCTGTGAATAAACCAGTCGTTTGAGAATGGCCAACGTTGTAGGCCTAAGGATCTTGAGCAGATAACCTGTACTTTTCAATTAATCAACCAAAAGTTGTGGGAAGTCTCTAACTTGCAGCCATGACCACATTTCCTATTTTTCAAAAACTAATATGTCAAAGCATTACAAACCACAAAATCATCAGTAATTGATGCTTGTGCTGTGAATGCCATCTTTAGTGAGCAGTTTACTCATTCAGTGTGATACATACACAAAAACTGTAGCAATATGCGGCTCGTACTTAATTTGATTGGGCTGTTGTGATTATTACTCGCAGTTTCACTCAAAGATAACTAATTCAACGATCCTGAATCATGTAAGGCATTTAATGGTTGTAAGCAGCAAATGGTACTTATGGGTTATCTCCCCCCACGTTTTCAATTTTGTGTAAAATCCGTAGAAATGAATCAATCGTTGCAAAACTTTAAGTGCACGTGAGTGAGGATAGTTTCTACTCACACATCAAAACTTGTCCAAATTGGATCAGTACCTTCGGAATTAGGGGCGACAACTTGAAGTGAAGCGTTGCTGCAGCTTGATCTGATTTCTTCTGGCTTCATCGTCTGAGCAGAAAGCATTTGAAGCTAACAAAGTAATTTCCCAACAACTGCTGAAGTGATGATGACCAAGCCATATCCTTACACGAACATTTTCAACTTAATAAAGGTGTGGTGGAGTAGTGGCCGTGGGAGGATTTCAAATAGCAGTTGGTAGTGGATGAAGAGGGAGAGAGAACAATGCACACACAAGTAGCAATAATGCGTCGAACAGAGGAAGTCAGATCAAGATGTCGACATTGCTACACTTCACGTTATCGTCTCTAATGCAAATAGTACTTGTCCGATCTGCATTAATTTTTGTATGTTGGTAGAAAATATTCATAAGTACGTCTACATGAAGTTTGGTGACTATCATTTGATTTTTGCAGATTTTAGATAAATTTGAAAACCTGGGAGGGAGATAACCCATAAGTACCCAGCAAATTGTCAATATTAAGGCTCAACTGCTTCTTAATGACCTCTGAAATAATTGCTTACCTGTTGACAATGTTATATTTGAAGGCAGATTTAGAATCCGTTGAATTTTTCGCGCAATGGATGTCATCGAACTGGTTTGCTCGAAGTCATGGGAATCTTTCATTGCTTCGTAATTATCATCTACTTCTTTTGTATATTTCGGACAATAATCATAATACTTAAGCATCGAGTTGTTAGTAGTAAGCCAGCCACCTTTCAAACGACCAAATTTTTCATAGAATGCTGCAGCACTGTCTTTAGCTCTGTCTGATGTAGAGGAGAGAAACTTGATATTCGATGAAGTCATGTTCAAGCTTTTTAAAAATTGTTTGACCCAACTGCCAAGATTTTTCAATTCCATGAAACCTGTAGATACTAGCTGTTTGCCATTTGAATGATTCGTGAATGGGGATTTCCACTGTCGAATTTTTTCTGCCGCACTTCCATGAGCAAACCTCCGGATAATGTTAATGATGTTTTCCATTTTCATCATTTGCTTGCTACTCGGGTATCTTGATCCATGCCGTATCACCATATCCACTGCAATTGGTGTGCAATTACTGGGCATCTTCAAGAAGGATCTCTGCATATTCCTGTAGGCTGTTTTAGTTGAGAATTTTGAAGTAAGATGGCTAGAAAATGCCATTGATAGGCTAACAACTCCCAACAATTTTACTATCCAGACGGAGAGTGTCCAAAATTTCAAGCGCATTACGCAATTCTGAAAATATGAAATGAACTTTCATGAAAAATGACTTGAGATGTGATCATAAAGTAAGAAAGTAGATAATAGAGTGTTGACTCAAAAAATGTCAGCATATAGTGAACGTTTTGTATCTAAAGATTCATTTTTTGCGGAAGTTCTGCAGCATAAAATAGGAATAACAGGTAGAGTGGCAACTCCGCATTTAGTAGATCACCGATGTGCATACACTTTCGATTTTATTAAATGAACTTAATTGAGATACAGGTGACATATTGTCACCAAATGTGAGATATGCACATTTTTGCAGTTTTGCAGAAATTACAACGGAATTGAGTGATCATGAATAATTGTAATGCAGAATGAATGATGGCATTTCACAGATTCTCATTACGGCCTTGGAGGTTTAGTGTTTGTCAAATTAGCAATTCGATTGGTTCCTATACTTTCATGCTGAACCTCAAGAGTATTTTCTTAAGCGTGATCATATCACAAGCAACCTGCAATTGGTAGAGCAAAATCACATAATCAAAGACTCTGATTTCAATTAACTTTGAAAGATGTAAATGGGTCCACATCATTATTCAGATTCAAGAAATGAAACATGAATTTAGTGAATCATAAAATCGTGCCGATGAAAATTGAATTAAAAACTTGAAATTTCAGCCAAGAGAGCAAGAATAACATCGCGACTTTTTCATGAGGACTTTCATTATAATACGGATCATGAAATTCCCTTGATAATCAGTTTGATTTCCGCTTAGTTAGGATGCTTATTATCAAATATTTATTCCTCTTGATATCCAACTTGTTGCATACCACTTTTATAGGACAGTCATCTCGGTAGTATATAAATTGGCAAATTTTGACTTTTTTCAAAAGTGCTTAAATTATTTTTTGACCACGGGAACGTAATCTCCGTAAAAAACTGAATCTTTTCATATAAAAATTTTCACTGTATACAGATACTTTTTTGAGTCGACACTCTACCTACATATCCCTACTCTATGTTCTGCGGTCTAAAATATATTTGATCATTTTTAAGAACTCAAAAATCAAAACTTCAGATGCTTTCATATGGCCATGCTTGTTCTCTGGGTATGTACAACAAGTGAATGATGTCCAACGATAAAAGATAAATACAGCTCTGTGCTTATGTTCAATGTCATAAGTCACATGTTTGATCACTTCATGCACGTAGCGCTTTAAGCGTGGATGACACATAGAAATGGACGATCTTAAACACTACTGCATTAATGATTTAATTAATAAAATGCATAAAGAGAATAAATCAAAATAAATTATGATGAAAGTTAACAAAGACGAAGGAAAAAGAAACGATCCTTTTGAAGGCATAGAACTAGCTTCAAATGTCGGATCGCCACACTTTCACAAATCGCTAGGCTCAAAGCATTTCTTGCTTGCCTAAATACTCAAAATCCATTGTTAGGCTCATGAAACACATTTAACTTCTTTGGGAAGTCACATAAATGTCTTGTAATGGTACACTGGGGTGGATTCTTTTACTTTGGTCTTGCGTTTGACGAAAGAAGCCATTTCGGTAGATGCTCCCTCTCACGCGTGGTCAGACATCGTTCACTTTTGCCCACGTACCTCGCTCCGCAAGGACATTTGAATTCGTAAACAATCATTGGTTTATGGGCTTGAGGAACTATGTCTTTGACCACAACAAGGCACAAGGATCTTCTTCAAAATACCGGAATCGCCTTCAACTGGTAATGGGAACGCTCAATATCTTTCCGAATTGGCGATAACTTCACTTTGATGACCATAGTAACGTATGTTGAAATAGAATTTCTTCTTCTCAACGGTCACAAACGTTTGGTGAGAACACTTTGATTGTTTATCGATAAACTACCGTGGATATACCATTGCTTTTCAATACATGCGTAAGATGTTGTATTTCACTGTCGAGATGTTGCGGGTTTGCATAGAGCTCTTGCTTGGTAAAATAGCGATGACAATAGATTAGATTTGTATCTTCGAGGTGAGAATGATGAAAATTGTTGTAGAGAGATGTACAAGTGTCTTTGCGATAGATTGCAATGGACATAACACTTTCTTCAACGTGGACCATGACATCAAGATAGTGATCGGCAGATTCACGAGTGAATTCCAAAGATGGATGCTGAGCATTGAATTGTCGAAATAATTCGTCACAAGAGTCTTTATTGATAATTATCATCCACGTACCGACGATAATACTTCAGACTGTTCAATTCGGATGACATTCTCTTCTCGATCGACTGCATGAAAATCTCACAGAATGATCCACTTAACGGTGATCCCATTGCGAGGCCGTCGCGTTGTCAATACATTCTGCCATCAAAAACAAATGCGACGTTCTTGCTCAAGATGGTGAGCAATGATCGACAGTTCTCCTCTGAAAAGGGGGTTGTCATGTAAGTTGGGAGGCAGCCGGTCTTCTCTATACAAAGCGTTGCAGATAAGGTCGATTGCTTCAGAGACTATGATGATTGCGAAGAGGCTTTTTACATCAAATGATAAACATCCTTCATTCGAGTTTACATTGAGTTGAGTAATTTCATCTTTGAAGTTGAAAGAACTCGGAAGTCTGAAGTAGTTTCATTCCCTGACCAATGGCCTCAGGAGTTTATTGTCCAAATATCGAGATAGACTATGATAGGTAGAGTTTAACATAGAAAGTACAGGACGCAAATAATAATTGCTTTTATGTAGTATCTGCAGGCCATAGAGTCGGGGAATAGCATCTTTTTGGAATTAGATCTGCTACAGGCGGAAGCTGCTTTTCACCAATAAGTTTTTTGCAAGGTGGAAGTCACACGTCTCTGAGACTCTTGATCATTCCAATTAACTTCATCACCACATTGTTGAATTTTCTGCATTATAGACTTATGGATCATTTTTAAAAAGATGAATTTTTGCAAATTATTCCTGTGTTTACATGCTAGTGATGTAGATCACTATATAAGTAGTATGAAACTTATTGATCAAAAGGAATGAACATTTAATTGGCAGGCATTTTGATTGAGCGGAAGTATACTGATTATCAAGGAAATTTCATGAACCGCATTCTAATGCAAGTCTTCAAGGAAAAGTTGAGATCTTGATATGCTTCTTGGCTGAAATTTCAAGTTTTTAATTCATTAATTCAATTTTCATCGACGTGATTTTATGATTCACAAAATTAGTGCTTCATTTCTTGAATCTGATTTGTGGACGGCCATTTACATTTTTCAAATTTAATTATCATCATTGTCTCTAATTATGATATTTTGCTCTTTCAGTGGCAGATGGTTTGTGGCATGATCACGCTTAAGAAAATGCTCTTATTAATAAGGCCGAGTATTTAACCCATCGAATTGTTAATTTAACTGACATTACATCTCCAAGGTTGTCATGGGAGGATTAGTAAAATGCTATTATTCCTTCTGCATTGATCTGACATGATCAGTCAATACCTCAGTCATTCAAAACTTTAAATTCATTTTCATATCTCACATTTGGTACTAGGTCTCAACTCGAGTTCATTTAATAAAATCGAAACTGTACACACATTGGGGATTTAATTAATACTGAGTTGCTACTCTAGCTTATATACTTACTCTCTGAGTGCGGCTGCATTGATGAGATCATTCAATCCGGTCAACTCAAAGCAATCTACAAGATTGAAATCAAAGTGTTGTCACTTGGCCTATTCATCACTGACCTAACAATGTCTGACATGGGGATTTCCCGACAAGTGGCTAGCATGGCTTATAAATTTTACAAGAGGTGATAAAAGCTGATTTACAGATCCATAATCTGTGTGCATTAGGCATTACATTTTGATAAATATTCAGATAAACATGCTCAATATTGGTTTTCTAACTTCACATAATCTATTTCTTATAGTTAAAGCGATTCTTAAGAAAAACGAATTGTTGTAAAATTGCACAGTACATGCTAGATATTGTATTTTGCCATGAAAGATCACATGGCAGATAGACAATCATAATAATACATAATAACGGACATAGGGCCAATCCTATGCGTAATTTAACTCTAATTAATTGAAATGACTGACTGTACTGTGTAGTACACGGACAAGCATCGATTACTGTAAAATGGGAAATTTCTGCGACGGAATTTTGTACCATGTGAAAATACATTTTGGTGTAAATTTTCTTTTTGATTTCCATTCAACCATTATGTGTAAGACCCTGCTTTCAACCAGTCAATTACATCTTGCTGAAACTCTATGGATCTGAGAAGACTGGCTCTGCTTTTTGACTCACATGCGTCGTCATGGGACGATTATAACTTCAATATTGTGATTCGAGCGCTTTGTATTTCTTTCAGAAGGTGGCTGATTTTACCCGTGCGATTTCGAGCCTCGCTCTGATTTTAACCATTAAGACCTAATGTTCCAATATTGGAACACACCTATTATATATCACGATAAAAGTCTGGAATGATATCATGCAAGCTTTCACTTTAAACAGTTTAGAGTGAATGACTTTTTAATTCCTGAAAGAATTATGACAAGATTAGTCTTTGTTTATATTTTTATAGAATTTCAAAAATTTGAAAATTTTCACCGTGTCGGCCATTTTGAAAACATTTGCTTACTGAAGATGTGACTAAAGCTGGGTGAGTAAATCCGAATAGGCGTATTTTGCTAGACGTTCTAACTCACCTCGACACAATTTTTTTCATCCTGGGTGTGGAAAACACTAATTATATAATGCTTAAAAATTGCCAATATTGGATCATTGGGTTAAAATGATACCTTTTTGTAGGCAAATATGCTGATGATCACTTTAAATCGGAGACTGGTCTGACGATGAAGCCGACATTGATAGAGAGTCTGATAGTGCGATCTCGTTCAATGCTCGTCCTCAAGAAAGGCCCTTATTAATGAAAAGATGAAATTGTTCATTGTTCTGCTGTTTAGAAAATGACGTTTGGGGATCGATTAAAAAAAATTGCTAACTCAACAATTCATGAAGAAAATCTCTTAAAAAATGTTCAAGTTGAAGCATGTGCTGGACCACTCACGGACGAAACTTTTTGAGTTCCACAGGAGTCTGCGTCGATGAGGAAATGATTCCGTACTTTGGCAATCAAAATTGGAAGCAATTTTTGCGACGAAATTCAGTGCGCTTTGGTCACAAAGTTTGAATGGTGTGTAGTGGCGACGGATACTACTATAATCAAGTACTAATACCGCATTTTCACCGATATATTTCGCAAACTCTTTTGAGGTTGGGAGTGAAATTGCAATGACATGGACATGGACGTATGATGAGTGTTCAAATAATTGATTGTCAGACAATAAGCGAAAGTAAACGGTGCCACCAAAAAATGCAATTCACCAGAAATATAGAGCAAGATAAGCGGGCTAGTGCTCTTTACACAAGTGATACAAAAGTGGCAGACTTATGAAGAGAAAAATAAAAAATGCGACAAAGAGAAAAAAATCAGAAATCAAAAAATGTATGAAATAGTATATAGAATCACAATTTTCAGCTCTATACTGGAGCGCACTCATTAAGCTCTTCAATTCCTATCGAAACTCTACTCCCAACGAAAAGCCTGAATATCGAAGCAGACTTTGACGTGCGGTCGCATTCTCTGGTCTCTGGTGTCTGTGTATGATTTTGGTTTCGTTTGAGTTTGTCTGGCTTCGCTCTCTACTTGAGTGTGGTATTATCTTGTTCGTCGCACTGCGCTGAATACCATGGTGTAAATTACTTTTTGAGATTGGGTCCTCATTTTCCTCTATTTTGGATTAATTATTTTGTCGCATTGTGAGCTCAACTCCCTCCTGATATTTTGCACACACGTATAAACGGCGTTGGATTTCCGCTGTGTTTCTGCTTCATTCTGAAATCGGGAATTCTATTTCTGGCTTCATAGCTATTCGTCTGGCCTTGGTTTCTGTGATTAGCGTCGCTTCAAGTGTGAATTTGGTATCGATTTGCTTGTAGCATAGAGTGCTGAACAGTTGGGACTGTCAACTGTAACTTGCCATATCAGCTGTTATCAACACAACGTTCTAAAGACCCCCTATCGCTTGGTTTATTGAATATCGATTATTTTCCACGTGACTGTGACGTACTTCTTACGTGAATTCCTACGATATTTCTAAACACCATCGCTTGTTTGCGTCACAAACGCAACCAAAAGGTTGCTGCTGAATTTGCCTACAATAATTATTTGACGGCTGATATTGACATTTAAGTTCGTGGATTATACGTACAGCGTATGTTGAGATGGCCCCGTCTCCGACCACTAACAAGAAAGTGCTTCGATCAAATTCCGCGTTGCCTTTTACGTTGGATGATATCAGACTTTTGATTGATGCTAGCAAGAAAGAAATTATCGAGTCTTTTAAACTAGACATAGAGAAATTGTTTCATGTCATTGACACATTGTTTGCAAGGGTAATTGCTGTTGAGCAAGCATATACTGAAATGAAATCTAGACATGAAAGAGTTTCAGATGAGTTGGCACTTCTGAAATCCAGTCAAGACGTCATTTGTCATAGTATAGCGAATGAGGTTGAGCAGCGATGTTCAAGGTAACAAAATATTATTATCTCTGGTTTAGCAGAATTGCAAAATGGTCAATTACAAGAACGTCAGGAACATGACAAGCTAGAATGCAGAAAGTTATTTCAGAGTATCGGGGTGGACAACTGCGTAGTGGTTAGTACTACTCGTGTTGGCAAGATAAATGGCAAAAGACTTTTGAAAGTTGTTTGCAAAGATGTTCAATCTAAGTTTGAGGTATTGCGAAAAGCAAAAAGCTTACGAAATGTGGAGGCATTCAAAAACGTGTATCTAAATCCCGATCGTACTGTCACACAGCAACAACAATTGAAGCAACTACAAGTAGAATGTAAACGACGTCGAGATACTGGTGAAGACGTGGTTATTTACAGAGGTGAGGTCACTCGGAGAATTGAAATCTCACATTTTCGAGATCGATCTTAACCCCGAGGAATGATCAGCGTCTTTACCCGTCAATATTTATGTCCAATATCCAATCACTGCAACCAAAGTATGATGAACTGTGCGTTTTTTCTTCAGCCTTTAAGCCTGCAGTAATAGCAATAACTGAATCGTGGTTAAATGACACTATTTCTGATGCCCAAATTATGCTCCCTCATTATGCATCCCCTATACGATGTGACCGCGAAGCTATAAGAGGAGGTGGAGTTTGTGCCTATATTCGTACAGATTTTCAAGTGCAAGAAATTATATTTGATGATGACATACCTGAATGCATCGAGTGTGTTTGGTTGTACTTCCCTTCATGTAAACTCATATTCTCACTACTATATGTACCGCCAAATTTGAGATCTTGCCAGTACGAGTGCATCATAAATTATATTCTTCGAAATGCAGATATTGCTCTCGATCAATTTCAAGATGGCAAACTCAGTATTGCTGGTGATTTTAATCAGTTACCCTGTAATTCCTTTGAAGAAATTCTTGGATTGAAACAAACAGTAAAATCTCCTACACGTGGTCTATCGGTGCTGGACAAAATTTTTCTCGACTGCTCGTTGCTAGTTAGTTATCATTCTGCAAATGTAAGTTCTAATATCGGTAATGCTGACCATATGAGTGTTTTCCTTAAGCCTTCCATCGATGCTCCGTATGACTCTGTTCAATTCCGAAAAGTAATGGATCTTCGAGGCAGCCATGTTGAAGCTTTCAAAGCGAAGTTACACTCGTTTAAATGGGAAAATTTGTACAAATCTGATAGCAATCTTCAAACCTAGTGTGACACGTTTATAGCGTTATTTCAAGTGCGATGAAAGAAATTCCAGTTACATATGTGGAAATCACTTCAAATGATAAACCCTGGGTTACGCCGATTCTTAAGCATCTTATTAACTTAAAACACAATGCTTATCGTTCGCGAAGTTTTGATCTTTATCATCACTATAAGCAAAAAGTCGAATTTGAGATATGCAATACGAAGCAAATTTGGTCATTCAAATTGAGAAATTCAAAAAATGGTATCTGGAATATCGTCAATAGCACGTTAGGGAAATCGACTGGAAAAGCTGCAAATAATTTGCGATCTATTACGGAGAAATTCGATACATTGACTGAAGCAGCAAATGAGATCAACAACCATTTTGCGAGTATTTTGTTCCTAGTCCAGATTGTTCACAGCTTCCAAGCAGAACAACTTCACTATCTGTCGCTTGGTCATCATTTGTAGATACTGACATCGTTCTTTCCTACTTACAAAATTTGAAGAAAAGTAAATCCAGTGGCAGTGATGATTTATCTTCCCGCCTCCTATCACAATGTGCCCTTGAGTTTTCTGGTCCATTATCGCATTTGATCAATGTATCAATTCAAACTGGTTGTGTTCCGAGACAGTGGAAAATTGCAAACATTGCACCTGTGCCGAAAACGAAGAATGCGTCTTTAAGTGATTTGAGGCCAATCTCGCTTCTTCCGGTAATGAGCAAGATTCTGGAAAAATCAATTTTGAAACACATAAAGGAACGCCTTCTTCAATGTTACGGTTACAATCAGTTTGGTTTCAGGCCAGCCTCATCAACGCTCCACGCTCAAATTTATATTCATGAGTTTGTAACTTCTAACTTGGACTTGCCTGAAACGTCAGGTGTTCTTTTGATTTCCTTTGATATGAGTAAGGCATTCGATCGACTTTCCCATGGTTCTATAATAGATACTTTGATTCAATTCAGCTTCCCAAAAAGTCAGCGTGTATGTTTAAATAGTCATATTTATAGCTCCATTGTAAACGTGTCTTCTGGAGTGCCACAGGGCTCAATTTTAGGCCCCTATCTGTTAAATGTACAACTAAGCTCTTTGCGACCTTTTTCGACGTCAGCAAGCATGATCAAGTACGCTGATGACATCATTGTGCTAGTGCCTTATTGTAATAACGATTCTGTAGACCATTTGATTCATCTTGAGATGTCTAATATGATAAATTGGTGTAGTTCACGTGGACTCTTAATTAATCAATCTAAGACAAAGTGCATGTTATTCTCTTGTTCTAACTTTCGACCTACTGTTTCATCTGACTCATTGCTATGTAACACGCTACGAATTTTAGGAGTATTGTTTCAAGACAATCTGAGATGGGATCAGCACATAGAGCGCACCTGTAAGCTCGCGGCTCGTAGAGTGAATGTCCTGAGAGTCCTCAAAACTGTGTTATCTAAAGAAGATTTGATTACTGTGTATAAAGTCTACATTTTGAGTATCTTGGAGTATAATTCGCCCCTTTTTGTTGGCATAAGCAAGAAAGAAAGCCTAAAGATAGAAGCTATCCGGAAGCGTTCTCATAGAATTATCTGTGGACAGGATTGTACTTCCTCGCATTTCATTCCTTTGTCCGATCGACGTGAGTCAAGAGCCTTGAAGGAATTCAAAGCACTTTTATGTACTGACAGTGTCCTGCATTACCTCAGTCCTCAGAGATTGACTTTTTCTGGTCATTTGCGGGTACCAATACTGAAGTCTAAACGGAGAGTCTGTTCATTTATTCCATATTGCACTGTATTGTATAACAAACTCTATCCCAAAAAAGGCTTTCAAATGTATGTCAAATGTAAATGTTCTACTTTTACTTGATTCACTTGTGCTACGTTTGATTTTCAATCTTTCTGAATAAAGACGCTTTATTATTATTATTATTACTAGTGGCATTCCGCCTACTAAATCTGTTTGAATGTTATGAAGGTTTATTATAGAGCCACATAAATAAAAGTTGTGCAACCTTATTTATGATGCACTTATTGTTATTTCTACGTTTTTAAAATTAAGATGAATGTATGTGCTGCTTTTGTAAACGAAACGTAAGTGAATAAAATAATTGAATAATCTACTAAGTAGTATCTCCTGTTGAAAAAGCACATATCTATCCCATTTCTAACTAAAGATGCGCGGATTCTAGTATCGGTAATGCAATTTAGCTATTATAATAGGTATGTACGTCATACACATCGCACTTTCTAGAATAGGATCCATGGTTTTGCGTGGCTTTTGCAACTTAATAGTAGCTGCCATTCGGGAAAAATTGAATAGAAAAATTAGAATTTCATAGCTTATTCAAGTTCATCATGTTTTTCGATCACACATTCATGTATAATCCAATTGCCGCAATGAAAGCGTCATTCGTACGACAATTATTAACGTGCAGGTAAGCTGAGAAATTGAAAGATAGCCATCTCAGTGTGTTATTCTTGTAACTATTGTTTCTCGAAATCTTTGCAACAGACGGTTATGAAGATAATGATAATTAAGCAATTAAGCGAAGAAATATCATCAGCTTTCAGATCGTGTTGCGTATGCGCCGCATTATTGACATTGCTTTGTTGCTTGCTGCTTTTTGCACGATATTGTGTTAATTAGGTTGTGAAAGTTACACCTTGTCTCAACAGAAGTTTCACAGGCTGCATCTTATACGCATATTTTTGCTAAGAACTGCATGGTGAAAAAATCACTAACATCCTAAATAATTTTCTTGCAGAGATGACTTCTAGGCCTAAACAGGTCATAGCGGTTCCCAATTTCTGATTATTATTCCAAAATAAAAACACTTTCTCTGTCTCTATCTCTCTCTCTCAATTCTGTCCAAATTATAATTTACAACTTTCCAGAAAGGAAAAGGGAAAATGAAGGGAGTAGACTCTATAAAGATAAAGGACACAATGAAAAGTTGACGCACAGGTGCTACAAGTATTTACATTTTGTGATTAAGATCATTTAGATGTGTGTATTTAGCATATTTTTGTATATTTCAATATTAGCCTACGCAACGTCACATTGTGTATATGGTTATTTTACACAGCATTTAGTTCTTCATTAGTTTATTAATTAAATGATAGCAGCATTACAATATCCACTACAAAATGTGTTGATATGACATCAGCATAATACTTTAATAGTAAAATAGCATAAATGCATAATTAGGCTAAATTTAATGAAAAATATCAATGCAGTTATTAACAATTGAGTATTCAGGAGTTATATAGCTTAACCAACATAATGATAGTTGTCGAATTAATTACGGAATCAAGATTAATCTATCTGATACTTTGTTTGCAATTTGTAGACATTCAAAAAGCAATTTAATAGTTTCAAATTATTTGCCAATGGAAACTTGCGCATGCATGTCTTTCATAAAATTTTACGTGCATTGTCGTTATTACAGCGATAGATCCATCATATCCCTGTAAGGCAAGCAGACCATTTTATGTATCTTTTGGTGATTAATAACAATCATTCTTTCCTCGGTATGATAGCTTTATTTAGATAAAAGCGTATTCAGATTAGATAGTAAAGTAGTGAGACCTACAAAAAATTAATAATGCGACTATGCGACATTGTGATATATTTAAGAAAAGTTTCCATCTTATTTTCCTCAATGATGAATTCTATAAGCATGGCTATTGTTTGAGAGCTCCTTCTATGAATAGCATGTAAGACATGATGCTTAATGTGCCCTTGCAGGACTTATTATGATTAGGACAAAGAATTATTTGTTAACAAGATTAGTCAGAAATCAAACAAGCAGTTCTGTCCACAGAATTAGATTGTTTAGGCGTGTCACTTTGCTGGAAGTGCAAACTGATTCAAACAAATGGCACATGCAGGAACTTAATAAGTGGGCAAAAAGAAATTTTTAATACCTTACAGAGATAGGAAAAGTAGTCATGCGTCGCTTGCGGATTGCTCTGAATTCCCTCAAAATGCTCCGATCGTCACGACTCCTTCAGATTCAAAGAATTTAAATCATTGCGGGAAACTTTTCTCAATAATGTTGGCCATCCGATCATTTTGAAAAGTTAGCAGGCGCACGAAAAAACGTTCATAAACTTCTCTGTAGAACTTAACATCGTCTGTGTCTCCTTGCTGTATGATCTGGTTGATAAAAGTCACTGAAACTTCGCTTTATTTGGCGTGTTTAATGTTGAACTGGCTGCTCATTGTTCGATTGCTATGGTATTATGTCAGCCGATTGTGCCATTTTATTAACGTTGCATGTTCCAAAGCTTCCTTTCTGGTCAATCAGAAGAAGACACGACCTATCTATTTCTGTGATTCTGTCGATAGTCGGACTCGGAGTGGCTGTTGATACTTGCATACATGACCTAGAAATTATCAATCGGATGTAATGGATAATCAATCAGCAAGTAACAATGACTGATTAACTTGTGAATACAACCACATGTCACGTACTCGTCAATAGGTTGAGATTACATTGACAATAGGGTGAGATTCATTGTCGTCGACTTCACATTGGTAAAAATGACGATTACTAAATTTCTGATTATATTTGCTTGGATCTGTTATTTCACGGATTCCAAAAAGGCCAGTGAGTATGTGATCTCTATGAGCTTATTTATCAACGCTACATATGCGTGAAAGCACTTGCATCATGCGATTCTTTCGTTTGCATCGGTTATATTTCTAATCAGGATGTTCATTAGTGGAATTGGAAGTTCCCTGTTAGAAGCCTCCGGTTTGGTATTGTGCACTCCATGTCCGTGTTACATTTGTTTGAATAGGTAATAGTGCCTACAACTGATGCATTATAGTCTTATGTTAACTTATAAATAATAACATATGTAGCTTACTTGAATAATCGACTAAAGAGAGATGAAATGGGATTCTTGAATTAGACTGTATGGATAGACTTACTCATGAGTCTCACCAATATGACCTATTGTCTCCTCAATAGATACAGTGTTTCAATTTAATTCTCAAAAGTAAATATTGCAATTGCTTGTCCAGCAAGGCAAGTCAAGCTTTAAGGTAAAATACAAACATTTTAATGAGAAAAGAAGCAATTATATAGAATTTTCTTTTAGCAGATTTATTGCTTCCTTTGACCTTTGCAATGAAATCCCGTAAATTATTTTGTAAATCATGTGCCTCCAACTCTGATAGTCAACAGTGTACCTAGCAACCCACAGTACAGACCAATTGAGCTTCAGTAGGTCTATGTACCATGAAAGCTTTGTTTGAATTCGAACAAGCAATTCTGATAATATAAAGACAATAGATTATAGGCCTAAAAGTAGTCAAAGGTGCATCAAATCAGTCTCATTTTAAGCACATTCACATAGTCTTTCAATGTACATTTTTATACATGTAGACTACATTGTCTCACCAAATGCAGTGGCGGTTCGTGCAGTCCTGCTCATGTGTGGCGCAATCCAAACGTCTTCATATTAGCCCATCATCTACTACGGTCTCTGCTATATTTCATGTACGCCTATGTAAATGCCTGTTTATGACAATGACATGATAAGCCTCACTGCAAATATACTACTGTGGTCCTTCATAATGACATTATTTTCGGAAGATGTAAAGTCCAGCGATGATCACCACCAAATAGCACGCAAGGAAAACAAAATACAGCTTCCAGTTCATCTGATCCACAAAGCCATTCACATCTCGAATACCATTCTGTATTAAAATTTCTCTTGTAGTTTCGTCCTCTGTCGCTTGAAACGTGAGCTTGGCTGCCGTTGAGTCGTGGCCTTGGCGGACCGAGATTTCTAATAATTTCTAATTTTTTCTTGTAGGGAATGTTGAGAAAAGGGCTTTCTTAAAAGATATGCAATCTGATTCATTTTCAGTCGACACAGTGAGACACAGTTATGATTGAAAGTGCTTCGCCAGTCCCAGGTTTTGTATACACGCATCAGAATAACATAAGTTTGACCAGAATCTGACTTCCCAACGCACGCGCGGCGTTACCTAATCAGAATGTACGAAAGCGAGGCAGAGGGACTTTTTGAGAGCGCCCCATCCATGCATTGTTTACGCGTGCGAAGCTGCTAAAAATCTTCGATGTATGCAGATGTATGATCAGCAAAATATGTATGAATCAAGGCGCATAGACTGTGCGCCCCATCCGGTAGAAGAGGGGGAGAGTGACGTCTGAATGAGTCACTGGACCACGCTTCGAATGTGTTTAGCAGTACAGGTTGAACCATTGATAGTTCAATTCAGTCTATCAGATCAGTTGCGTTTCAGCGCAATGTTCTGTGTAAATTTTCTTTGATGTAACTAATTTTTAATGGAGGGCTGCGCCCTAGGCGCCCATATGGACGGGCCGCCACTGACCAAATGTAAAATGCAATTACCTATTGCAATTCTAGTATCAGTTTTGTCACAATTCCCTGCAAATATGTGCAGTGAGCACATCATTCAGAATCTGATGTCTGAGACAGAGCGAACTCTACCATGGATTTCCCACACAGACCTAATTCATCAAAACTGAGTTGATAACACACACAGTGATAACACATCTTCCTCTCCCGAAGCAAACATGCTATCGAATAGCCTTCCTCCTCGTATATTTCTCATTATTGTAATTGCGTTAATAAGGCTTCGAGGTCAGAATGTCTGAGGTATTGATAGCTGTACCTTTCGTGCACATACACGACACTGCATTCATCACTGTATGTTGACTCTAGGGCGCCAAAAACAACTGCTACAAGTACTTTTTGAAAACTGCAAAACTTTTTGAAGATTTATCAAGCACACATGATGTTGTGTTGCTTTTATTAACAATGAAATACCTAATATACCTAATCAATGCCTACCCGATAACCTAAAATAGCAACATAAATAGAAATCCGGGGCTTGAATTTATGTTGCTCTTTCTTTGGTGGACTTTTTTGAGAGTGAGCATCTATTTAGAGAGTGGACCTGTAGTTCTACATTGAGATTGGTAATAGGTTTAATTCTAGCGATCAACATTGAAAAGTCCATTGATGACATCCTTGAAGTATAGGCCTAGAGGCCCATTATTTCTGAGAATCCTAAATAAAATTCAAAACGCTATTACTATCCACAGTATTTGCCCACAGTATTGCTATTCAGAATGCTGGCCCATATTATCCGCAGTATGCCCGACCAACCCAAAGTACATCCTTCTAATTAAAAATTATTCAAATACAAAAGGGCTTAGAATTATGTGAGTATGAAGTAGATAGACCGCGCATGTCAGCCCAGCTGAGACGTCTGAGCGCTACATTATTGTGAAATATAGAAGGTTTCGGGTAACTGAAATAAATTTAGAGCCAAGAACCTTAGATGAGTCTTAGCCTTCACACCTGCTAGCATCATGGTTTGGATTTTTACCAGTTAAAAGTCGTGGGCCCGTGGGATTCCCCGAAAATTGTTTTTCGAGTGGTCAGGAATGGGACTGATGGATTTAGTAGGATCATTCCTTGGACAACTGCTGATTTTTGAACCACGGTTGTGGGTAAAAAAGGGAACACGAGGAAGTTGTTGTGGGATGAAAAAAGAATAAAGTTTCATGTAAAGAATTTCATTGTGTAATAGCCTATACATATTTTATACTTAGACCATACAAAGAGTTAGACTTAGATTCTCTTAATTGCAGATTGATGTGTCTTTAGATAGATCCTTTTAAGTTGATTAATTTTCCATCATGTAAGTATATAAGAAAATCAATACGTGCGACATTTAATAATAATCATCCTAAATTTGTCGAAATGAAATTTAACCCGATTGTGATTAGAACGTGTACAAACGGGGAGAGACAAATTTTGGACCCGATGTGGCTAAATAAGTAGATGAACTAGTAATCAATAAACAAGAATTAATGCCGAAACTGGATTGTACAATTAATTATTGGCATTATTAGCCCGCCATGTGTTCACCTATTGAAAGCAAGAATTCACCTTACTTTCGAATTTGATCAAAGTGCTTGCATTTCGTTCAACTATAGTTCGTCAACTAGGCTATACTTCGTTCACTGTAGATCAAGGAAGTCCATTAGTCTCAGCTCTCGACGTGAAGAAACTGTTGCGAAATTCGTAATTATTAATGGGTACCGGTATACCAGTACTATAATATATATATATATATATACTATAGTGTATGTGAATTATTTTCATACATGCGAGTTGACGCAATGAAGAATTCTCTCACTTGGAGGTCTACGATTTCATTGTACATCTTGTACAGAAGAATGACAATGCAGCGAAGCCGCCTTGCACTTAAACTTAAGAGATCAAGATTCTTCAATTTATTAGAGCGATAATCTAGTCCTGTCAACTGCAGAAAGAAGTGAGTACATTTATTTCGAACCTTCTCAATATGGTCTATCAGATGCTTTATCAGATGGTGTGTTGGATATTACGCAACGAAACCTTACCTTCTTGCTACGAAATATTATGGCGGAATTACATGTAGGCTATTTGTATAGATATATCAAAGACCATAATTAATAGCGTCACGATGAAGTAAGAAGTATAAAAGTAAAGAAATGCTAATTTCAAAATTAACTCCTTATCAAAGAAATCATGTAGGATGCAAAACTAAAATAGGATACAATTTGAAAAATGTGATGAAAATGATGCGATAGAAAATGTGAAAGAGCAAAATGTGCAGAATGAGCTCCTACTTACATTCGTATTCCGTCAGGTCATGAATCAGAATGACCGCTATTTTTTATCTACATCTTATTATAGCCTACATGTCTCATTGGATCCCGATGATAAGAAATTTGACTGCACTTTCTTCATCTGAATCATAATCCCATCTACTTATCGTTAAGTAATCTGAAGCTTGTAAACACAACTAATTTCCGGCAATATGTCTACACACATCGGTGTGAAATATCGAATAAACCTATTGATGATACTACGACCTTTTGAATGCACTGGAAACATGGAAAACCCATCAACTGTAAAGTGCTTTTTCTTAATTTCAAATAATTTCCGATCAAAGTCTTGAATATTACTTTCTTTGATTTTGCTTTGACTTAACTAAATGATCTCTCGATTATGGATCGATTGTTGCATCTATGAATGCTGTATAAGAGTGTAATGTGCGTTTCATCGATTTCTTGATTGCAGTCTCTGATGAATATTAATTCACGGCTTTACAGATTGTGCTCTAAATTAGTGAATCAAGGACTGAATTGTATTTCTAATAATATTTGAAGACCAAAAACATGATGACTATCTTTTATTTCTTTTTTAGCACTTTAAATTATTTCGTTTCATTTAAGCAACCTGATGAATGAATCGGCAACCTCAAAAGCTGTTCTGATGTGTGGAAAAGATCACACGTGATGTCATAACATGCCATTCACAAGTTTTCTACGCTACATGTTCATACTATAATATACTTACATTCGCCAGCAATAGATAGAGAGCTGCTATAGGCAATTCAATAAACCATAGCCGATTGCGTGAAGTGATACCAACAATCATATAGAGAGAAATATCTGATTAAGAAGAATAATAATATGTCGGGTTTAGAGGAATTACCCAGAACTGCAATCCCTGGTCGACTAGTTGAATATACAGGGTGGCGCATGTAAACCGCCGGATTTTAAACTTTTATTACTCCTCAAATATTCATCCGATCGTCATGAAATTTCGACTCATACTAGTTTGGAGTATAGGACTTATGATGATTATACCTGTTGTACTGAGAATTGTCAGAAAATTCTGATTCTATTGACCGAATGACATGTAGTAAAATTGACATACCAACAATGTATCTTAACATGTAAAATTTAATGATCAACTTTTCCCTTTATTTCCTCCACGTCTTTATCAATAATGACCAAAACGAATTAAGTAAATGTCATAGCAAACATTTATTAAATGAAAAACATAAGAAAAAAGTGTTAGTAGTCATCGAACTTCAACGTGTCCGCCTCCATTCTCGAGGACGGATTCGAGTCGCTTTTGGTAGGCCAGAGCAGTTTCTCGACACATCTCAGCTGTCACTTCTTGAAATGCTTGTATGATGCGGTCCTTCAGGTCTTGCATGGATGTTGGCCGTGTATGGTAAACCTTAGACTTGACAAAACCCCACAAGAAGAAATCGCAAGGCGTCAGGTGAACGCGGTGGCCAGGGCATGTTAGGAGATCCACGTCCCATCCATCTGTTAGGCATCTTCTTGTTCAACCACTCACGCACTGGAAGTCCCAGTGTGGAGGTGCACCATCCTGCATGAATAATGATGCTCCTGCCTCTTCTGTCCGACTGCACCGCTGGCCAAAATTCCTCCTGTAGCATCTTGAGATACCGATCCTTGTTGACGGAGGTGTCGAAGAAGAACTGTCCGTAGATATCTGATTGGCTGATTGCCGCCCAGACGGTGGTGCGTGGCGAGTGCATAGACTCTTGCTTGATCCAGTAAGGGTTCTGGTTGGCCCAATAACGACAATTGTGGCAATTCACACCACCATCCAGATGGAAGTGAGCTTTATCGGACCAGGTTAGTTCCACTAAATGGCTCGGGTTGGCTTGGATGCGCTGTAGCTCCTGTTCTGCGAACTCCATTCGGTTTTCCAGATCTTCTTCGTGCAATCGCTGCACCACCTGGACCTTGTACGGATGCCATCCATAGTCATGGAGGATGCGCTGGATAGTGCGGCGACTCACTTGAAGAACATTAGATGCACGACGGGTAGATGTGTTTGGGTGCTCCTCGAAGTACTGCACAACTCGTTCCACATTCTGCTCCGTTCGTTCAGAAGATGACCGGTCCCGCTTGACAGTCACCACACTACCACTGGTCAACAGGTTTGTGTGCCACCGCTTTATGATACGGGCATCCGGTGCTCTCGCGTTCTTACCATACTCTGAATGATAATGCCTTTGTACCTCCACTGGACTCTTGAGCCATTCGTACCGAGCCGCGCATTTTGCTCGTTCTGCAACCGAATAATCATCCATTCTTCTATGTTCGATTCTTTTGAGATAGTGATTTAATCGTCGAATGGTATTTTCTATGACATGGAAGTAAACGAACAATATTCAATTCAAGGCTGCGCACAATTCGTTGTGCAGAACACGATTCATGTTAAGTTAATTAACTTGATCTAGATTTTCGATGTCAACAAAATAAGTACATGTCATTCGGTCAATAGAATCAGATTTTTCTGACAATTCTCAGTGCAACAGGTATAATCATCATAAATTCTATACTCCAAACTAGTATGAGTCGAAATTTCATGACGATCGGATGAATATTTGAGGAGTAATAAAAGTTTAAAATCCGGCGGTTTACATGCGCCACCCTGTAATATGCTATCTGGTGCCTGTCAAAGGACCACTTCGATTAATAATATGTAGGATTTCTTTGGTGACATTAAAAGTCAAGCTACAATTTTCCATTTTCCAAGCCAGAAAGAACATTTTCTTGCATTTTCGTTAGCGTTGGTTGTATGAAGGGCTTGGGCAAATAAGGATATGAGCCACACTTTCGAAATTTAACAGGACAGCAATTTAAAGGTTTTGAAATATCATTGTACAAAAGCTATGCACGCTTGTTCCGTGAACATCAGAGGATGCGAGTAGTCGATTCGTATGACTTATTAGCAGATCAAGTAGTGAAGCTAAAGACCCATGAGATTAACTTATGCAGGTGGCCAAATGAAAACATGCAACCCAATTAAAGCGGCAAAATCTCCACAATTATGTGGCACGCTCCAAAATTTCTTTCGTTCGAAGCGGACTAACATTGCGAACCGTCCATCTCTGCCAATTGCTTGAGAATGTTCGGTATCAAATTTGAATTATCAAGTCGTTAAAAGAAACCTACGAAGTACCGCCGCGATTGTGGTGTGCAAGAATGATAGAGGTGTTAGAATTCAAATTGCAATATGAGATTGATGCTATAAAACTATCAAACAGACGGATGCCCCTCCGTTGTTCCTATAAGAGCCCGCAGTTGATCTCGGAGTCCAATCAATATTTTAAGTCTCCGAAACCCTGTTCTGTTGTAAATTGCAATTCAAATACTACAAAGTAGCAAACTTGTTCCTGGTGAATGAAAATATACTGTGAAAATCGTAATTTATATCTGTTTTCAACGGATACCAGGACTTATGTTTCGCAAACGGCAGTGGAATGGTCAGGATTGACTAAGCAATATTTCATAATTCAACAGTTTGAATTATAAGTTTGGAAACTTAAACGCTTCCTTCCACGAGAAAGTTATACTTTTGAAGACGGTGAATTATTATCATTTATTTTGAGGGGCCAATTTGTGATGTGCAGCGCACATTCCTACATGCACCAGTGATTTCAAAAACAAATCGCAATTTAATTACTTAACTTGAAAATGCATCTCTTGATAAAGTTACTTAGCTTTTTCCTAAAGAGGCTGTGCTAATATGCTTCACCAAGCTTTTTTGAATTATATTTTCTTCACTTTGTTTGTAATCAATTATAGATAAAAAATGTCACTGTCAGCAACATCACAATGAGATTTAATTCATTACTGATTCTGTCGTTGCGAGAGATAATTTTGACTACCGGACATGTGCGGCGAAAGATCATAATTTTACAATTAAGCTCATTGGCATGGACATACCGGATGCTGCTAATTTTCTGTGTTGGTTGAAATATCAGTTTTTTTTCATGTGCAGCTCGTAATTATTCTTCAATCTTATTAATAATCTGACTAATTATTCATTGAGATAGCATGTTGAATCGGTGTGAGCATCATAACTCATACATGCGCAGATTTAAGAAAGGTGGAGTGAAGCAGGATTCTCTGCCAGTATCTTATCACCTCCAGGTTAAACAAACATTCATTTCTTAGTATATTTGCCATTGTGTACATGATGAAATGTACAATACACGTAAGTCAATAAAGTTATTGAGATTATTTGTTACATTATTATTCTGCGATTATTGGGAAAATCGATGTATGATTGGGATGATGTGTAGTAACAAATGAGTTTGAATATTTTCGCGGCAATCAATTATTATTAGTACAAAAATGCATTTTCATTATTTATGGAGATTATGTGAATATGATTGGAAATTGTGCATATATGAGTGCAAGATTTGTTGTTAGTAACAAGAAATGCTGCTATCAAAGCAGTATGGCACTGGTGGCCAGCCAAGTTGGGACAGAGGGACACAAGTTTCGAGTAGGCTCGCGGGCCGACAATTTGAATAGGCACAAATATATTCAAAGTTCCTTTATTTAATATTTTTAAGAGCACATTCGAGGACTGCTGAACTGTACGCAGTGGTCGCATGTCCTTATATGACATGATGGCAAAGGTGAAAGTGGCACTGATGTGCACAACTGAATTGATTATTGTTAAGGAATTACATGTAGGCCTACATGTTACATTCCAAAATCTACATGAATAATGAAAAGTGAATAGGCCTAACTAATAACGGAGGCCTTTCTTTTGTGATGTAAAATTGTGATAATATGACCTTATTTAAACAACAAATCTGTAAGTGTAGCACATCTATCAGTCCACATGCTGTATAAATTGGTTGAACTACACATAAGGTGCTACTAATGCACCTACGTGTGCATAGGTACCAAAATAATCAGCAGATCAAAAGCAAGGAAAGAAATCGAAAGCTGCACATGGGTTCGACTCGTGCGGTAACGCCATTACAATGCAAAATATATTGTTGCAGCAGTACACAAATGCAATCAAGCAAAAAATGATTGAAAGAAAATTTGGCTTGTGAAAATCTCTTATCCTAATACGCTCGGGTTCTCCTTCTTTTATAGTCCCATTCGAGGGCTGATTACGTAGTGAAACATGCTCAACAAAGTATCGAATGCCATGTCACTTAAGTATAAACTGATGCAGTTGATGTCACCTACGTTCATGCTGAAAAGATATTCATTGCGAGGGAACATGGTTTCAGCATTCGAATATGAATTTTTGTACCATCATTTATCAATCAGCTAATGATTTTGCAAATTCTAAAGATACTTCAACCATAAGAGCACATTTTAAAAGTGAAAGCCATAGTGGTCCATTTCCATATCATCGATTCAAATAATGTCCTAAAATGAATTAAAGATGGACAACGGTGGTGTGCCACCCAATATGTGCCGATTGGCCCCGCGTTGCCCATCACAACAGTATAGTCTAAACATTGAAAGATCAATTTAGCACTCATATTGATCTACATATGACTGAAGACAATGAAAGATTGATTTAGCACTCAGTCTTCGGTTTCTTAAAAGTTGAACATACTCTACTCGTATTTGCAAACATGTTGAACCAGGTTTATGTTGTGACTTCTATTTAAATTCATTTCGTCTGATCAAATAGAAGAAGAATATCTTCATAATTATGAAATGATAAGGTGCTTAATCAAAATATCACTTGACTGCAATTTATAGAATTATTACTTTCTGCATACAGCGTACTTCGGTACAGTTCATCTATATTCATCTATAGTATTGCTATGCAATTACTACTCGAAGAATGAACCAAAGATTCAATGGCGCATAATTAAAGTTACAGACAAATTATAAAATTATATCAAAAAATACTTTGATCTTCCGACACTTTACTAAATTTGTTGATATCATCTATTATCTCTCAACCGCAGCGTCGTCCCAACATAACTGAATTGAGTTCAATGCAACATTTTGTTCATTTCTACGCAGATAAAGTTGATTGCAAAATGTCGACAAAAGTTCTCTTTCTTCTTCTAATTGCAGACTTTCATTTTTCTTGTTCTGCATCACTGCAATTAGGCCTATAGTTTAAACGCTATGAATTGATTCATATTTGTCTGAAGATAGCCGCCTGCATTGGCTGTACCTCTCATTCTCCAACTTTCCTCATATCTGCTCAATACTGTCCGAACATCTGTTGATTGAAAGCTAGGGATTAATGTTGTGTATATTCTTTTGCTAGGACAATAGATGTCTAGATCAGATAGCTACAAAGAGTGCTCCTGTACTCTCGACTAGCGAAATGTCGTGGAGGTTAGTTTAAATAAGCTGAAAGACATTGATATCCACTATAAGATCATGGGACAAAAAGTGCAAAGTACTTGCAGTTCACTGCTCAAATTATGCTCAAGTTTTGCTTTTCTGTGGTTCTATATTACATGATTCTTGTGTTTCTTAAGGAAAATATTGGAGAAAGATTTTTTCATTCTCAATGAGATAGTATCATAACTTTTGAAATGGATTTCGAGCATTCTATTGAAAAATCTCAACTATGTAACTCATTTAGTGATTGGTCAAGTTTGGTTTAAAAATTCAACTCACGTAATTCATGAAATCCCTTTGGAGGACTTGATGATTTTTATATTGAACCCGAGTGATCAGGCCGGTCTGGCTGCATTTTCCCTGGCGTCCTCAACATGTCTTTCGGGACAGATGCATGTCCAAGTTTTGCAGAATCTCAGTGTTGAAATACAGTAGCAGTTTTTTTCAGTTTTGTGCCGCCAAAAGTTATTGTTATTGCATGTACAAAAAAATGCTGGACTGCAAACAAAAAAAAAATTTGGTAGGAGCTCTCTCAGTTGAGGAAAAAAATGCAGACATAATGTAATACAGCATGAACACATGCATTTATTGTGAGACAAGTTGTATTGCGTAACACTCCACAAATCCCTCAAAATGAGTTTGACGAACTATTATTCGCGGCGGAGTCCACAAAGTATTGTGCTAACAAAGATCATTTTTTGTAAAAAAATAAGTGGATAAAGGGAACTAACTGCAATAGGCTTTTTCTTTGACTTTTTTGCTTGAAAAACCTGGTCACCATATTGAACACATCTTCATAGAAGTCAGGTTGTCAAAACCTTTCGATTTTAAGATTTATTAATCAGATTTTTTAGTAGGTTGATCCATTTTAATTATTACATCAGAAACCTGTTTACGCAATTAGAATTTTAAAAAATTTTCTATTGCAGTTTTCCGAAGCAGCTAACCAGCCACTTCAACATGTTTGACGGAATAATGCTACATTTCCGATTTGAAAGTCGTCAAAACTTAGTGAAATGATTAACTAGATTGCCTGTCCAAATGATTTATTGACAAAAAAACTAGCCTGTCATTTCCACGGCGGCCACAAATGAATGATATTTTCAGCTTAATTCGTCGCACCGACTTAGTGAAAAGTAACTGCAATGTCCAGATTTTTCATGTTACTTTAATGAATATAGGGCTTCAGTTAAACGATATCAAGTTTTTGAACTACATTTTATATTTTTGACTATATTCAAAAATTCTCGAAGTACAAGTGTATTACAAAAAATGATGAAAATTACAATTGAAACAGCACATTATTGATATAATATAACAGCATGTCATGAACACAAAACACGACTTCCATTACGATGGAATTGTGACCGAGATCGAAATTCTGTAAAAGTAGAAGGCAGATTAGATAAAGCTGAAAAATATTACTCAACTATGAGTGAAATGTTGATGCCACAGAATTAGATTGTTTAAGTGCATCACTTTGCTAGAAGTGCAAACTGATTCATAACGATGACACATGCAGGAACTTAATAAAGCTGCGTTTGCAACTTGATTGCTGACACTTTTCGATCCATGATGAGTCAGAAAAGAAGGGACAAATAATTGAAGCAAAGGGATGCCTTCAATAATTGTGCTTCGTGCGTCACCAGACAATAGCAATCTAGCGAATAGTGATAAAGAGAAATGCATTGATTCATCAGTTTATCATCCTCTGATCGACAGTAAAAAATTAACCACAAATTGCCGCAACTATGTACACAAGACGAGTCTTGATTATGACATCAATATGGCACTATTGAACTACATGCAGACGTCACAATGGAGGCACACAAGGACGAAGGAAGGTCAAACTGCAATGTAAGTGGAAAGTGGGAATAAAATCAATACAAAATTTACTAAGGAATTTTTTCGTCTATAGTCATTGAAACTTTGTGTCTTTTCTCGCGAATAGCTCATTACTTTGCATTTTTTCAATTATTTTAAAATTTTGCTTTATTGTAAATGCATAAGTTTATTCTACTGCATTTCACTGCATTTCTCTATGAATAATTTTAGTCATTACATTGTTTTTACATCCTTTTTGCTTAATTACTGTTTCACTCTGTGTTGGTCATTTTCATGTTTGTAAAGTCGCTAAGTACGTAAGTGTTTGTAAGCATGCTTTAATTTTGCATTGTTTTTATAACCGCAGTCCACTTACATTGCAGTTTGATCTTCGTCCACGTGTACTTCCACTGTGATGTCTTCATGTGTTTCATGGATCATACATGTATGTATTCATGTATTATTCCACATGCTTCGACTATCCTTCTAGCTCATCTGTCTCCATTATGAGTTCAAATTAAATCGACAGTAAAAAGTGGCAGATAAAGTTCAACACGGCTGAACTTGAGCTGACACTCAGAGGATGATAAGCTGATGAATCAATGCATTTCTCTTTATCACCATTCGCTAGATTGCTATTATCTGGCGACGCACGAAGCACAATTATTGAAGGCATGTCTGTGCTTCAATTATTTGTCCTTTCTTTTCTGACTCATCATGGATCGCAAAGTGTCAGCAATCAAGTCGTGCGCCGTTTGCAGATTGCTCTGAATTCCTTCAAAATGCTCCGATCGCCACGGTTCTTTCAGATTCGAGGAATTCAGATCATTCACAAAGGTTTTCTCGATAATTTTCCCTCCGATCATTATCAGAAAAGTTAGCACGCGCACGAAAAGACGTTCACAAACTTCTCTGTAAAACTTGACATCGTCTGTGTCTCTTTGCTGTGTGATCCGGTTGATAACAGTCACTGAAACTTCGCACAATTTGGCGTGCTTAATGTTGAACTGGCTGTTCATTGTTCGATTGCTATGGTATTATGTCAGCAGATTGTGCCATTTCATTTACGTTACATGTTCCGATGTTTCCTTTCTAGTCAAACAGAAGAAGAGACGACCTGTCTATTTTTGTGGTTGGTGCTGTATTTACCTCCGCAATTGACACTTAATCTAATAGGTTACAAAAAAAAATCATTCCGTTCACATACTGTCCTCATCAACCTGTAGACAGAGCAGACGATTGTGTTTGTGTCCATCTCGCCACATCGGCATTTTATCAAGCGCACATGCTGCTGCACCAATCACTACGATGTACGATTAATAATTGTTTAATTGTAATTTACGGAATTTGTCAGAAACTCTGAAGAAAATCTGCCAATACTGTATGCAAACCTTATACACCAATCTATCTCCCCTGCTGTTGCAGATTCAATCTGCCTGCCAATGATTTTCACGTTCTTACTTGATAAAAACGTTGGTAAGAGTGTGTATTATCTGTCTTTTACCAATCAGTGACCGGCTGTACACTGTAATCCGCTCATTACCAAACATAAGCAAAGGATGGATACCAAATAGTTTTTAATTAACCGGGAAGAAAGAGAAAAAAAGAAAGGAAAAATCATCATTTCATCATTTGGTACCTCTAAAACTCTAAAAGACTTGGGAAAATTAATGGAGAAATACTAAAAGACTCCTTCGAAATACGTACGCTATCGCAAATCAAATATGTTGGAGAATTTATGCTTAAAAAAAATTAAATGACCTGAATAAAGTCCGTTGCAATTCTATAAAAAATTCTATTACTTGAAACCGTCCACAGATAATTGTTGCATACATGGCGAATTTGGAGTAAAATCATTTGAATACCATTTCTACAAAGCTGCAATACGTTTTTGGATTAGAATAATTAGTGACAACAGACAAAATTCAACTTGGAAATTCTATGAGCATACCATGAGCAATTTAAACGATGCTACGTGCACAAATACATGGACTCATCATATTAAGAAATTGCTTTTTACATTAAAATTGCAACAAATTTGGTTTTATCAAAATGATTGCGATAAAAATATCTACATCAGAATCGTAAACAAAAGATAACATATTTTTTTCAGAGAAGAATGGATAAATTCCGTAAAAATCAGTCATAAAGGATTGCGGTATATTGAAATGTGTAGATTTGATAACAACTTGAAGCCCCATCTCAACACGATGTCAGATATTATTGAAGAAACGTCAATCAAATTTACAACTGGGCATCACAAATTAATGGCTGAAATAAACCGCTATGGCAACAGATTTGAATATGAAGAATATTATTGTCCATTCTGTCCTGAAATTAAAGATATCTTTCATTTCTTAGTTGAATGCCCAAACTACAATTATCTGCGAGAAGATATTATACCAGAACATAGAGTAAGCATATTACTTACTCTATATATACTTACTAGCTCTATGTACAAGAATTCATAGATACACGTATCAGTAGAACAGAATTTTACGACACCTTTGACACTAATCTCGGTAGTAGAATAAAGTCCGTAGCAAAATTTATTAAATCAGTCAACGAAAGAGATTAATTATGAACTGCTGATAACATAGACATTATTGATAAGTCTATTGAGTTCAGAAAGGTCTAAAACTGTTAACATAGATGTTGTATGGCCTGAGATAGTGATGAAACAAAAGCATAAATATCCATGACCGATGACTGAATGGTTGATTTCAATGCCATTTCTGCAACCTCATTTTTCCGGATGCAATATATATCTAACCTAGCAATCGATGTAAATGAATTTTCGACATCAAAAGTCAATAGATGCAGGGACATAAGATATCTAAGGGACGTTCAACTCCCAGAGCATGTACTGGACTGGAGAGGCCAGTGACTTTGGTACCGGGTAGATTTGATTAATGACGGTAGTTTGTGCATATCTGGATAAAACCGTGAAACTAGTTGTAAACAATTATCCAGTACTCTAATGCGCACATTCATTTCATACAAGGAATCAGTTGAAGGAAGATTCTGGACCCAGTCAAGAAGAGACTAAAGAATTACAAAGCTCCGACAAGAATAAGCAACCGTCAATAGCAGCTGCAACATCAACTGCTAGTTATTGAAATTGTTCACCTACGGCACGTAGCATCAATGGCTTTTGGTGTGAATTCTGAACATTTTATAAGGGCCTGCATGTTTATTTTTTGTGCAATTTGCAGGCTTATTGCAGATTGATTTGCTTACGAAAATCGATTCAGCAGTGTTTTTTTTGGAGAATTGTGGACTCTTCCTGGAAAATTTTTAATAATCTATTTCCTTTGCTGAAAGGAGTCATGGACAAAATGATAACTGATTAGTGATTTTACTTGCTATATTACAATCATTGCAGAAATATATCCATGCCTTTTTTATTGTTATACAAGTAACAGACATGGTTAAGATCTAAAGAAAATCTACCGATGATGCAATCAAAAACGAACAAAAAACAAATTGAAACGTAAAAAATTAATAATAATTTGATTGGTTATAACAAGTGAAAACGCTAGTTGAGCAAGAATCGTTTTAATTTCCATTCCTTGGGAAGATCCTTTATCAAGATTTTGGTGGAAAAGTGCAAGTGTGCCTCCTCGCAATGAGTGGTTTCCGATGTCAATATATTTTTGTCGCTTATTACAGATCTGGTGATTTTAGAGCATCACCTGTGAGTACCTCCAAATTATAATCAAAGTCCGAGGAACAAATAAAATGTGATCATGATCTCAGTGATTAATAAAATGCGAAGATCATATTGAATAAAAAGCAAACCAAGCGGTGGTGATTGGTGACTTTTCACGATTTTAAGGTCCTAACATATTGGGCAATTCAGGAACAGCATTGATAAAGATTGAAGTTGATAACGAAATCCGTATGCATTTCATCGGTGAATATGAAAACATTCTCACATCACTGTGATAAAAAAAGCCATCAAATTTCGTTTAATGAAAGTTGAGTAATTCAAGGCCGGAAATAAATCACACATGTCATATCGCTTCATTGCTCTTGAATTCTCGAATAAAGTCCACCAGTGGTCCAAATTATTATGCAGGAAGAGGTTTTAGATAAGACAGTGGGAAAACCAATGAAAATAGAAAGTCACAATTTATTTGAAATTGACCATCGATGATATGCTTGTATGTATACATGTACACTGCACAGATTCTTCCGACAATTTCTCTGCAAGACTGGGCCGGGCGTATTGTACAGCAATCATAATTCAGCTGGATTCTGATGTATTTTACAATAATAAAGTGAACTGTTTGCCATCTGTTCTATACACGCTATTGTCATTAATCAAGTCTACCAAAGTCACTGGCCTCCAGTCCAGTACATGCTCTGGGAGTTGAACGTCCCTTAGATATCTTATATTAATCATAGATGTCCCTGATAGATGACAGTAAGAAGTATCCATATTAAATAAGTGTATGTGTGTTCGAATAACAATGTCGCTTGATTTCGATCGGTCGCAAAGTATGCCAAATCGCAGCAACGCGCGGAACCATTGAAATCAAATGATTAATACTCAAAGCGATAAAAGACACAAACTGCTAAAATAAATAGACAGTCCAATGTTTGCTTAACTAACTAAACGACGGACATCGATCAAAATCAGCGTATCACTGAATTCTCAATCTTAGAAATTACATTTACAGGTGGCAATGAATTTATCATACATAGTCTATCGATGCATAAACTCTCGATAAGCTTCGATGAATTTGTATATGCCATATCATTTTCCATTGACCGATCTCCAAACTTAATAAGGTGCGTCGCATTTGGCTGTTGCAAACTTGGCTGATAATGCAATCTATATGATCTGCATATCAATGTTGATGATGTTCACGATATGAATGTTTAATCACTTCCGAATATGCGTCTCCTCCCCCTCATACTAACTTCTCTGCCGTTGCCACGTTAAACTGACCGATCTCATGTACATGTACATTGTACGTTCATCTGATCATCATCATCTGTATAAAGCATGTATTGTACCTGACATTTGAACTCATCAGACATTCACTCATTTGAACCTCTCTGTATATGCTCTCATCAGCTAATATGTCATCGCTCCACAGAATTAGATTGTTTAGGCGTATCACTTTGCTAGAAGTGCAAACTGATTCAAACAAATGGCACATGCAGGAACTTAATAAGTGGGCAAAAATAACTTTTTAATACCTTACAGAGATAGGAAAAATAGTCGTGCGTCGCTTGCGGATTGCTCTGAATTCCTTCAAAATGCTCCGATCGCCACGACTCCTTCAGATTCGAAGAATTCAGATCATTGCGCAAAAGTTTTCTCGATAATGTTGGGCCATCCGATCATTTAAAAAAAAGCTAGCACGCGCATGAAAAAACGTTCACAAACTTCTCTGTAGAACTTGACATCGACTGTGTCTCTTTGGTGTGTGATCCGGTTGATAGCAGTCACTGAAACTTTGCACAATTTGGCGTGTTTAATGTTAAACTGTATGCTCATTGTTCGATTGCTATGGAATCATGTCAGCAGATTGTGCCATTTCATTAACGTTACATGTTCCAATGCTTCCCTTCTAGTCAAACGGAAGAAGAGACGACGTGTCTAATTCTGTGCATCGCTCATTTGTACTTTTCAGGGTATTTTTCTTTATGAAAATAAAACCTTTTGAATTTTCAGAGAGAGAGAGAGAGAGAGAGAGAGAGAGAGAGAGAGAGAGAGAGAGAGAGAGAGAGAGAGAGAGAGAGAGAGAGAGAGAGAGAGAGAGAGAGAGAGAGAGAGAGAGAGAGAGAGAGAGAGAGAGAGAGAGAGAGAGAGAGAGAGAGGAGAGAGAGAGAGAGAGAGAGAGAGAGAGAGAGAGAGAGAGAGATGAGAGAGAGAGAGAGAGAGAGAGAGAGAGAGAGAGAGAGAGAGAGAGAGAGAGAGGAGAGAGAGAGAGAGAGAGAGAGAGAGAGAGAGAGAGAGGAGAGAGAGAGAGAGAGAGAGAGAGAGAGAGAGAGAGAGAGAGAGAGAGGAGAGAGAGAGAGAGAGAGAGAGAGGAGAGAGAGAGAGAGAGAGAGAGAGAGGAGAGAGAGAGAGAGAGAGAGAGAGAGAGAGAGAGAGAGAGAGAGAGAGAGAGAGAGAGAGAGAGGAGAGAGAGAGAGAGAGAGAGAGAGAGAGAGAGAGAGAGAGAGAGAGAGAGAGAGAGAGAGAGAGAGAGAGAGAGAGAGAGAGAGAGGAGAGAGAGAGAGAGAGAGAGAGAGAGAGAGAGAGAGAGAGAGAGAGAGAGAGAGAGAGAGAGAGAGTTGGTCGTATTGTTTCATGCCAAACACATACGAACATACGAAAGAAAGTCAATATTCGCATGAAAAAACATAGCGAATGTCTCTAAAGATAAGAAAATCTTGTATTAATTGTTAGTTTCAGATTGTTTGTGAATATGGTATCAATTTGTATGTAATTTTCGTATCCACCTATTTACAGTGCATTTAAGACATGTATTTTCAAAATGAAGTTCAACTTCCTTTGAATACAGTAGTATTTTGCACAATTGATGAAAATGCACATGTATGTGAATTTGTTATTCGATCAAGAAATTGTTTGAATGAGAACCTTGTCTCCACAGTATATCATATTCTAAAACACAATTTGTACATGCATGAATGTGCAATGTTTTTCAGTTTGATGAATCGCAGGTATATATAGTTTGAAGCTTCTAAATTCTCAGTGGACATTGTGAAAGTACTTTAAGCATTTTGTTAATTGTGAATCTTCAGTGGTAGTCATAGTGTTTTGAATAAACATGCCTGACACACAACGCGTGCAATCAAGCTCCTTGATATTCTTCAGTCAGTCAATGCCAAGCAGACTAATTCCCTGTTTCAATAAATGTTCCAGCGGCCTTGTAGTGCAATAATCTATTTGCAAGTCCTAACTCCAACGTCTCTGATCAAACTTTACCCCGACTGATGAGACTTGAATGTTTCACATGTTGAGGTTGAAAAATGATATCTTGAAATACTTTAATCTGAATTATGCATCTGATTATGTGAGTTAAGAAATTTCAGACCACATTATCCAAGTTGAATCATCGGATGAACCAAATTTGATTCTATCTGATGTGATAAATGCCTCTACAGTTTTCATTCTAGCAGCACTAATTGACACAATTATTTTTACTTTTCAGCTTATTACGCCTGGGTATTTGATAAGACAGATGCAATCGACTTAATTCAAAACTCCTTTGAAATCTACAAATATGTTCTATCAAATCAAGAAATGAAAACAGAATATGAGAAATGTAAGTATTGGTTTACCCTATATCACGTTGACACGTTGAATACTCCGGCAGTACTTGTATGCTCCGGTCAGACAAATAGTAGCACGAAGTTGTAGGGAACGAGGGAATGAGGTCGTACCTGAAACAAGGTTGGGTAAATATAGGGTCGGTCTTGACCCCCAACTATTTCCACAAACATGGGTAAAAACTCAAGACCCAAGGCCAAGTTTGAATAGATTGGGTTTTGATACCCAAGGTTTTATAGGATTAGAAAATTGACTTTACTTTTACCTCTCTTCTGATTTGACTTAAATCAAACAGGACATCTCGGTAAAGTATATTTATTTCTCATCTAGAACTGTCTACTTTTTCAGGATAGGGTCCTACTTCCTACCTATAGTTCATACTGCGGTGCCGCTCTATCTTCTAAGTCGCGCTCACTTTTACAGTCTATTGCCACTTTTCATGCCTATGCATTTGTATTTTATGTAGTCTACTGATGAAGGAATTCTATATAAAATTGCAAAATTCTATAAACTATTCTGCATAGTCTGTAAATATTAAAATATATTTTCTAGCTCTACGTGTATTTATGCATGATATATTATTCCTGGCAATGTGGTGAGTGGGAATTGTGTGATCGAACCTCTCTCGTCCTACAGACCGAACCTTGTGAGGTAAGAAACTGGGGTGGCTGTCACGAATTCCGTGAATGTTGTGTCTATTGTGCGGCTGGCGATTGCATTGTCAGTTCAATCCAAGTGACATAAGATCAGCCACTACAATTCAGAAGAAACTCTCGCTCTGTTCTTTTGAAATCGAGTCCCAGGCGCCTAGATCGGTGGTGCGGTCACCCAGGATGCCGTGCCGTATGGTCCGATTCGATGGTAGCCACAACACCGGAGCGATGCCAAGGACGGAAGGATGGCGTATTCGAAAAAAAAATTGTCACGCTGTTCAAATGCATTGCAATGTACGGTACATACCAAGCAGTGTTTTTACACAGTAGGTAGTAAATAAAAAAAATGTAGGACTCTGTCAGATTGCATTTATTTTTGCATTTTTTTGATTTTTATCCAAAGAAAAAAGAAAAGACAAGGTAGACTCTGTTTTTTTGCATTTGTTTTTTGCCGGTTAATTGGGTAAAAAAAAGTGTTTATAAACCTATGATGGAAATATGATGGAAATAGATTTGCATGTTTTTTTTTGAATTGTGTTGTTGTTTTCAAATGAGGTATTTTGTACTCCTCACTTGTACTAGTTCCTAACGTTCCCATTTGGGATCATTTAATTTAATCACTATTATCATTTGTATATCAAGCGATTATACTTTCAAGGGTATCAAATGGTTAATCATCTAAAAAATCTTTGCTCAACTCGTTCGTTTTCATGTAGCCGGAGATAAGAGGTTAATCCTCCTGACGCAAAAGTTAAACTTTAGCCATCCTGATATATCAACCAGGCTTTATTTAGTTATCAGTTCTTTCATTATGCATGTAGATCAGTCGTACCAACTCCTCCTCACGGTGCGTCAAAACTGAATCTAACATTGATGTAATTACCCAAAAATTCTGAAAGTTGTTTCGAAGTCAAAGGTTAGCAACTAAAGCGAATATGCTACCGAAAATATCATTCAAAGAGCTCTTCAAAAAGTTACCTTTTTAGGAAACAGACTAAGAAAGGCCGGAGTCTATACCCCGAAGGGCCTAGCTGTGAGGAAGTTGAGGAACCTTAACTACAGACAACCTGTTAAAAATAAAAATAACAAAATGAATTCTCTCATATAACTGTAGCAAGCAATATCTTGCAATCATATAAACTGCTTAACTAAATCAACTACTAACATTGACAAGAAACAACGTAAAATAGGGAAGGAAAGAGACAAGATGTAACTGCTAACAAGACGAAGTTAAGATAACAAGTAAGATTTGAAGTATACATAGTAAAACTTTAAACGTTAGTAAGTGATTGCTTGTTAATCGCCTGTTTGAACTTTTGCAAGTCATACAATGCTGGAAAGCAAATTGACGGAAGTGCATTTCAAATTCGAGCAGTGCGCATGAAGAATGAATGTTTACCTACGGCAGTTCTACAAATTCACAACAACAAAGTAGGGATGCGCTGATGTAGCCCGCCTAAAGACTCTGTTGGCAGTCAACGTGAGTGGAGGAGGAACACAACCCGAAAGTTCTGAGGAACAAGCGAAAAAAGTAGGGACTTGAAGTTCATTGATCAGTATTGATCTCAGTGATTGCTAGTATAGATTGATTATGTAAAGAAGCACTGCTGATGTGATCTAAATGACGAGTCCGGGTCTAATTTACTAATTGAAAGCAAATTTGACATTCATTACTTCACTCCATCAGCTGATTATACAGACGACATTCGATGCCTTCGTGGTGCACGACCCCTTGTTCGAGAGATCCACAAATTGCATCCAGATTCATCTATTTAGATAACCTCTGGTACATCTCCTTCAACAAGCAACCATTCCACATGTTCCCTTCGCGCGTCTTTTACGTTGGCGGGCCAATTGCGGTCTGCGACCATCTCTCCAACTTCTTCATCGTTATCAGCTGCGCATCCAGTGCTCGGTACAGTGTGCTGATGGAAACATGTGGCTTGAGCGGGAGACTCCGACGCACCTCAACATTGATTTTCGCAAGCGTGAAAGCCGGATTATCCTCAACAATGCCAACAATACATTCCTGTGTTTCGTGATCCACAAGACGAGGTCGATGTCCTCCTCGTGTTCGTGAAATAACGCTGTCCGTCAATTGGTATCATGTAATGATTGACCATGCGGTTCCACCAGCGATTCCAAGAGAACCAGCAACTTCAACATAATCGCGATTCTCCTCCAGATGCGCATCAACGATGCGTTGTCTATCAATCTCAGACATTGCACGTCTATGTCGCGGGACATTCATACTGACGGCGGCTCAGTTATAAAATGCAAAATGTCGCTATTGATTTACAAATTTCGATGTCCATTTGACAGATTTCTACTCATGAGCGAAACTGCCGATGATGAAGAGACACTTGCACCTATTCAATTCGAAATGTCGCTGTTCATTGCAAAATGACGTTAATTATGCTCAAGCATATAGCCGTTATTAACTGACAGATCTATATCAACAAACAGAAAAACCTGTAGAATGCTGCAAATATGTTTGCAACAAAGTATTACGGAAAATCACGTGCTAAATACTGTAAGTAATTTTCTCAAAGAATTGTTTGAAGATCATAATATTAAATCAAAATTTTAATATTCATTCTAAAGAACGACATGTAGTAGTTGCACCGGAATAAGAAAACAATCGAAAGTTATTTGAACAGAATAATTATTATACTAATATTATAATACTCTCTCACATAAGTAGTTGTTATAAGAAGACAATTTTATCCGCACATCTATATCATATATCATATATAGTGAGAGATATCTTGACTATGAAATGCGATTTGACTTTGATAGCATTATCACAACTTTGAATTGATCGTTGTAATATCTTTGTAATGTAAATAATACAGCAGAAGCGGCCAGAACGGCGTGATCATTTTTCTGTTCACATAACTTTTGATTATTTTTCTTATTCCGTTGTAACTGCACGTCGAATTGTTCATAAGAATTAATGTATCAATTTCGATTTTACATTAATTTCGATAATTTTGAAACGTATTTGTAGAATGCTGGAAATATCTGATACATGCAGGTATGAAAGTTTTGTGGCGAAAATATTATCTTGAAATAGTTCATCTTATATTTCTTTTATGAATAGGCCCATGATGCTCGCTTCCCATTACAAATTTTATCAGGAATATTTGTTTCTAAGCATTACTACTTAGTTACTAAGCATAAATGAAGTCAATCTCAAGATTATCATCATGTTCAGCAACATTTACAATGCTAGGCGTCTTTTCTGCGCAAAAGTTACATGCATTTTGGATGTTTCCAGAATTCTCAAAATACTTTTCCATGAAATCACTCAACATTAATCAGTCAGATCGACATTGATCAATAAATTGTCTGTAACATATAATCAGCTGATGGATTGAAGTAATGAATGTCAGATTTGTTTTTAATGGGATCACTTAATTAGATCCAGACTCGTCATTTAGAACACATCTACAGTACTTCTTTGTATAATCAATCTATACATGTACTATCAATAACTGAGATCAATGCTGATCAATAAACTTCAAGTAACGGATTTGCTCTTTGAATAATAGCCTATTTTGAGTTACATGCTCACTTACTCTGCTCAATGTTTATTGCCTCTTCTCGCCCAGGTTTGAAGGTTGGAGACTGGGGTTGTGTCGGTTGACGTTGGGATGGATGCTTCTTCTTGATTCTGCCCGTTCTTGGGATATTTGAGGATTCAGATGAAGGAGCTCCAGATCTGTCTCCAGATTTCTCCTCTGCCACCATCTATTTCTCTGGCTACCTCTGATATTCTGTCCTGCCACTTCGTAACTTTGTACTCTTTTTGGGCACGTCCAGTCCGGCACGCGTATGATTGATTCTAAATCATACAGATGTAGCTTGCCTCTCAGTTTACTAAAGGAGCGGCGTTCACCAGGGTTGGAAGCGGACGGGACCGGGACGGTGGCTGACAATTCTCTACCGATTGGTAAAAGGTTTGGATCGTCAAGCATTATTTCGTCAGCTTATGCCATTAAACATAATTAAATTTTCACATCGCATGCATGAAATGAATGAATTGTAGGCCCACCGGTACAAACTATAGGCGAGAGTTACCTATTGCAATGTAATATTACACAATGCAATTATTTGCACTTTAATATCATGTTTTGTGCAATGAGCAGTAAAACTTGTAATGCTTATTTACTATTCAACGTAGCAAAGTGCGTCAAGGTAACAAAGTTAAAAAAACAAGCTAATGACTAGTTAATTTTCAATAGGTACAAAGTATGATTTAAAAGAGAAGTTTTATATCCTAAAATGTCTAAAAATTTTAAAAATACTTACTAGAAAGACAAACAACGCTTCTCCTCTCCTCATGTGTAATGAATTGGCGAGTAAGTCGTTCTGTTCAAAATTATGTTTATCACTTATATATTGAAAAGATCATATTTAACAGTCTGCCCATTCAGATGATAAGAGGACAGGTCTGTTTCCAATCAAAATACCAGATCTAGCTAATAACACATCGGGATTACGCTATCTAAAATCTACCAAGTGTGTAAGAGAATTAATATTAGTTCCTTAAGCTAAAACGTGAAATAGAATTGTACAGAATATGCATATAAATTATTTGACTATTTTTAATGAGGTCATCAACAGGAACTTGGTCAGGACGATCGCGTTTCGACCGATGAGTTGTAAGCCTACTGTATAATTTATGATAATGTTAGCTGCATTTTCAAAGTTAATCAAACGGAGATGAAGAAATTGATCACTGGCTGTGCTGATGTTATGAAATATTTTGTCTGCGACGTGGAAACTTGATTTAAATTGATTCACTGAAGTGAGATTTACTTCTTCACTTGTGAGGGACTTCTAGTTATTTGCAGCGTTAATCGAGAACTCTCTTCATTGCAGTTTTAATTCAAATATTTTGAGTTTACATTCATAACCGCGAGCTTTGTAATGTGCAGCCGTAAAATTATGCAAAAACTGCCCATCAGAATATTTAAAACTTAGGACAGGTTTAATTTCGCGGTTCAAGTTTTGGGAACCTTGGGTAATAATGCCATTTCGTAAAACGGCAAGTAGACGGACAATGCTCTAAAGTATGTATATACCAAAGGAGAACTTTCTACACCGAATCCCTACTTCAGGAGAGTTTTCTAAATATTGATGGGTCACCTGTGACCTATTGGGTTGCGGTAGTTGAAAAAATGATTGTTATCATAACAGAAAAAAAATCGTTTATTCGAATTATAAAAATGCACTTTCCTTGTATTTGTGACTTTTTGATGCAAGAGAAACCTAGAACATGCTATTTTTAAAAAGTAAAGGTCAGATTGACACTCACAGTGGAAGTAGGCTTGCTGCATCACAGCTTTTGAATTCAAACAGGTCAATGTGTTGTGACCAAGCGATGAATTAAATGATCATTTAGTGTGTATCATGACGCATTTAATTGCTTCATGAAAGGACGTGTCTGCTTTCTCAGTTTTCACCAGTGCTGAACAGTTTTGATGGTGATATATGCAGATTTTTGAGCAGTTTATGGGCAGTACACGCATTTTCGAAATACTAAATCAACCACAAGTGGTGTAAGCATTGTAGAGCAGCAAGTCCTTTTGTCATTTTATTCACGAAATATCATTTTAATGAAGTCATAATGCATAAGTAAGCAATTTCGAAGAGCATCAGTGAATTCTTCTTTAATCGAACTTTGCGGGGTTTCACTACCACGAAAGCCCAATCATGCCGAAATTGGCACTTAGATCTTTTCAAATTTCAAATTATCGCTTCACTGAAGTCAGAGTGAGTAAACAAGCAATTTTGGAAAGCATCAGTGACTTTCTACTGGTCATTATTTCTTACACCGGATCTTCTGGGGTTAAAATAATGCATCTATTTACAGAATTATTGTTCTTTGGTCTCTTGCTTCAAATTTTGTAGAAAGTCCGTAAATGAATTGAGCGAATCACCAGCACACACGCCAACAACTTCCAACACTTGCCCGAGGCATATCATGGCCATATTAGTCCGGCAGCCAGAACGAGTTTCTGCAGGGAACGAGGCCGAAAGTGAGAGTCACAGAATGATGTACACCATATGCCTACTACGAATCTGCACGTCTGCCGAGTTCTAGTGAGTTCCTCTTCTTGTCAGATAGGATCAAAGAAAAACGGTAATCTAATGGGAAGCAGATTGCAGTTTTTGGCTACAATAAATTTTTTTTAAAATGTTTTCTCTGATTAAACGAAAAGTACTAAGGCCAGAGTCATAATTTTTGGCATGGAATGTCTTTAGGTCATTTCCTTTCATTTTCATGCACCCCTGTCTATAAAGCTAGACACATTTAGATTTGGCGAGCCTCTTAATGTCGGCAAACACAAACATTTTGAGTAACTTTATCCACATCAACCGCATTCTCACATACATTGCCGATCAGAAGCATGATAACAGGACATGCACATCATAGGAAGTGACTTGAAGACATTCCATGTCAAAGATTACGACTCTCAGCTTAGTACTTTTCATCTAATCAGAGAAAACATAGAAAATTTCACAGAAATTTTAGCCAAAAACTGCAATCTGCGTCCTATTGGATTAACGTGTGCTTTTCTCTGATATTGTCTGACAAGAAGAGGAACTCACTAGAGCTCGGTAGACGTGCCGATTCGTAGTAGGCATAGGGTGCACATCATTCTGTGAAAGTCTCACTTTCGGCCTCATTCCCTGCAGAAACTCGTTCTGGCTGCCTGACTATACCGCAACTCTTAGATTATTTTTCATTCCATTGGTTGCAACCACCGATGCTTGCGACGCGTGTGTGCTGCATAGTCTCAAGCTACATATTATTTTATAAGTCTTCAAGTAGCAAGTTATGACTCATATTTATTAGAATATGACAACAAAATGTACAAATTTTGCGTAATTTATCCTATATCTTCAGATAGTCGAGATTTCAAGATTAAACTGCTAATTACTAATATGGCTTGCTATCCCTAGGCTTGCTGTAAAATTCAAAACCAGAGTGGATTGAGACTAGATTGCGTAGCAAGAAACCGGCTACTAACAGTTTTTATGATGGTGTCAATTTTGTGGAAAAATCCTTGCCTCTTTGAAGTGTGTTTCATGAAGAAACACATGCATCTTCTGACGTTTGGTTCCTGAGGCATTCTGGGATTCGCCATAGATAATAAACTATGCGAGTGCGATGTGTCTTGCAGTATTCAGTGTCTTACGGCGGCTAAGGAACGGGTCTCTGACTTGCCTTACCGTCAAACGCTATTGAATAAAAAAACATTTATTAACTGAGCAGTAAATCAAAACTCTGTAACTATTTTTTACGGCATTATTCTAATCGATTACACTTAAAGTACAAAAAAAGTAAAATACTTCTCTCTATGTTTTCGTTACTTTGTAGATGTATTTATTCATTTGTTTAACTTCTACTTGTCAGCATGCAGTAGTAGTATCATTTTACATTATGTAGTAGCGATTTGTGTGAATTATGTAATTTGATCATCCGATGACTGCACAACGCACAATTTTGCACATGTACTTGATTTGTGCTCGTTGTTGCAACTCGGCCTGCGGTTCACTCTCTGAAGATGATGCGCTGCGCGCACTGAAAGAGCTTAGAGAAATTTTGTGTTTTCACATACCGTAGCATCAACCGGTGATGGAGTCATCCTCCAATCTAGATAATTCTTTTGACCCTTTATTTCATTTAACGTAAATTACATGTGGTGACGGTTACCTTATGAATTCATCCTCTCTATTTTTAGCTATGGATCCAAATGGAAGCAAAGATGTATTGAACTATCTCAACAGAAAGTATTCTAATGGTCATGTTGAGGCTCATGTAACAGCTTTCTTCTGCGCGAATGACACGATCTGCAAGGCGTACAATCAACAACCTTCAGTGATTCAAAACCTCAACAAATCATTTGAAATATCAATTATTGGACTTCAAATGACGCCTAGGACTTTAGGTTACAGAGCAATGTTGCCTTTGAATGCATTGAATATGTGGAATATGACAGACAAAGGACCGCAAATTAATCCTGCTAATTGTCCAGAAAATGGCAAATTTACGAACAAAGTTTACAACGGAATTAACCCAAATGAATTTTATCCAAACGACTTTCAGAAAGGAAGTCGAGCTCATGTCACAACCGGTACAAATGCAGTTCAAGGGGCTGTGCAAACAGGATTGGATTTGATGGATATCATGCTATGTGAGAAACAATGCCAGACTGATCTCAGATACTTCGAAGTTGAGAACGTTACATCATCCAAGATGCGTTATTATGGATCTGGCAGATTTGTCTTCTATTTTGACCTTCCCAGAGTATACAGTGCAAAATTTATGCGGCAGGGAATTCAACTATAAGCTATAGTAGAAAGATACTGAGAATGGTGTCTTAGAAATTGGACTGGTGATTGAATTAATAATTTGTGTCATAATTGTGTAATAATCATGTGTCATTTGTTCCTCATTCGACTGTTGAATTCGGTTCTTTCATAATGATAATGTCAACATTAAAGACCTACTGTCTCAGTTACTGGTTTTATTCATGCTCTCGTATTGACATTTCTTTTGAGTGTGGACATGGTTTAAAGCTGCTAATATATTCTTATGTTGCAATCTATGGTCAAGCAGACTGGGTTCGGCATAGACTTAATATTTTTGATCCGGAAAATGCATTGTTTATCTGCGCACTTGAAAGAAGTCAACAAATCATGGCTTGATTACGAAAACTATTAATGAATAATGTGATGTTAAGGTTAATGCAGTATGAGCAGACTTCTGCAATTCTCCCGGCGCTCCTAAAGTATCTTTCGGGAGAGACTCAATGAGCATGTCTCGGTTCTGTAGTATCTGTGTGCTTAAGTCTAGTTCCAATTTACTTTCATTTTCAATCAGTGCATGAAACTCGAAACGAAGATCTCCACGCAATATTTACTGACAAAACCAGGCCTTTGGCCGTCACAGACGACAATCCTCGGGCTATGAACATACATTGAGCAAGGTTAACCATGAAGAAATTATGTTGGAAAGAATCGGGAGTATTCTAATGTACAATGTATAATAACTATATATATATAACAATAATAATTAATATTATGTACAAAATGTTTCGGTCAGCATTCACAGACCATCTTCAGGAAAAAAAGGAATTCTCTAAACGGCTAGTAATGTAATCAGGGTTGGGCAAAAATTTGTATTGGGTATACTCATTACAAGTTTTGGGTCAAAACGTGGGGTCAAAACCCAAAACCCAAAGCCCAAGTTTAAATAAGTGAATGAAATCAAGTAAACGAAGTGCATTCTTTATATTTTGTGCTGACATAGGCCAATATTCCTATTGGGCCCATGAGAAGTGTGTTGTTAGTGGGAAACGATTTATTATTGCAATAATTGTAATTAGTAGCCTAAGTACATGTATAACGTCATAAAGTTTTCTTTTGATTTAACTTACACTGATATACTGACTAATTGAAGATCTTTGACTTAATTATGATTGAGTTACACATTGCTCATAGCAAAGCAATTGTTTTCATTTTATCATTCAGAAATATGAACAAACTTGATAAATATCATAGCTGCGCAGTAAGTGCATGGATAAACATATTTAGAATACGAAATCGGAATGAATTTATTTTGGGATAAATGTCGGCTATCACAGAAAGTTAAGGGTGCGAAGATGACTGCGAAGATATAAAATATGCGGAATATATGAAAATTCAATATGCACAAATGCAACAAAATACATGTAAGCTTACAGTAGATACAATATGTATGAACCTTCAATGCGCGGTATTGTCAAGCTCAGAATAAAATAGCTAATAATCATAAGTATTTCATTTTTGAAATATTCTGTGAATCCAGTGGAAATTTGGTAAAATATCAGAACTTCATGCTCTTATCCTGTAGCTCTCCTAATATTCAAATCAAAATATTAATTTTTGCAACTTGATCTGTATATGTATGTTCAGCATTAATAGAAAACCCAAGTTTTGTATCACTCACCCAAGGTCGACCTAAACCCGCTTGACCCAAAACCCAAGGTCCAACCTTACATTGAGCATGTCAACTGGTAGGCCAGATCTGGAAAATATCTTTTGACACAGCTGATTAATTTTGAAAGGACTCAAACATAATATTATTTTACTGCTATTTAAACTTATAGGAAAATTACATCACCATCATTTACCAAATCAATCGAAATAACTAAAATTAACTCAATAAAATCGTTCAGTAAATCACAATTTGTTCTTTGGAAGTGCATGGGATTTTAAATCCGAGCTATTTATAAAGGATAAACGATCTGATCCCGCAAAAAAGCAGCTATATAGTTCAGAGGTGCTCAATTCTATTGAAAGTTTCAGTCACGACCTCATTTACTGCAGAGCTTCGTGCCAGCTCCTGGTGTGTTTAGGTGTTGAACGTTTTTCATATGTTTTACGCACGCACGAATATGGTTGCTAATTCCTTTTTTCAAACTTCCTTGAAACGTGTTTTTGAAGCCTAATTCAGATCATAATTATTGCTGAGAACTCCTCTTCTCTTTGTTACGGGATAATGGAAAAGTGAACCAATTATCGAACTGTCTACGACTCTCTAGCTATAGTTATGCGTACCGTATGCGCATAACTTGCTAGAGAGGCCAATGCAATGTCTAGTCGATAGCGGCTATATTTACGTATGGTATAAAGACACAGTATCTTAGAGCAGAAAGTTATCGAAAGCACATGTTCTATTTGTCAAACATCAAGTTGCCGATTCATCTAATGCGTACAATAAAAAAGAGGCGAACGATATGAAATGCAGAAAAAAGAAACAATGGAATATCAGAATATCAGATGTTTATTTGCAAAAAACCTAAACAATCACAGTTTTTTAACCCTTTGCAATTTTCAGGACCAGAGTACCCTGGCCTTGCAAATCTATAGAGTTTTCTTCCTCTTCTTTATAGTTATGGATCCAAATGGAAGCAAGGACGTGCTCAACTATCTCAACAGAAATTATTCTCATGGCATCGATAGCGCTCACGTAACGGCATTTTTCTGCCAGACGGATGAAATTTGCAAGAATTACAGTGAACAGCCTTCAGTGATTCAAAGTCTTAATACATCATTTGAAATATCAATTATAGGACTTCAGATGACGCCTAGAACTTTGGGTTACAGAGTTTTGCTTCCATCACATGCACTGAATCTGTGGGATGCAGACGATGGATCACAAATAGATGTCGCAAACTGCTCTGCTATTGGTAAATTTGCGGATAAGGTATACAGCGGATCGAACCCAAATGAATTTTATCCAAACGACTTTCAGAAAGGAAGTCGTGCGCATTCCACAACGGGCACGAATGCAGTCATTGGACCAGTGCAAACAGGATTGGATTTGATGGATATAATGTCATGTGAGAAGGATTGCTACCACGACCTTAGATACTTCGAAGTTGAGAACGTTACATCATCTAAGATGCGTTATTATGGATCTGGCAGATTTGTTTTCTATTTTGACACTCCCAAAGCATACAAAGTTGTATTCCTAGCGCAATAAAAAGTTATTGCGTATGTACAATGCACATGAAAATTGTAAAACGCTTTTATGCATTTAGAACTAATCTTCCTCGTGTCAGAGATTACATTTTCTGGATATTGATAATCTTTTTCATTATCTTGCGGGAAAGTTTTGATGATTTAGGTTTGAATGCCACACTAGGTGACATGCCACGCTCAATCACGCGTAATTACACATGATCCTAAACATCCGTGGCTATGCGGGACATTGCTGCAATATCTGTTATATAAGTTAGCATAGTTGGCAGTCCTGTTATATAGACTTTGCGTCTCATGTGTCTGCATGTATCAGAGGCTAAACAATGTGACAGAACCTCAATTTCATGCTCAGGGAAGACAGAACATGCTTAGCGGTTCATCCGTGGTTCAAGCGGCAACGCAAGCGGCCGCAAGCGGCCGCGCGTATTCATAAGCAGTTAATTGACATCAGCAGTTGTCATTCTCTTTATATTCAATGTACAGTGAACTACGACAGACCTTTGTTGTCAATCTGCACTGTGACGTAGTCGTATGACATGCTGATATGCTGTCTCTCTACAATATGAACGCTGTTAGCGTTCTGTCAATAAAATTAGGATAATGTGCTGTCGATATCACTTAGAGATGACTTCTGCCTTCACTCGCATTTCTTTTTAACCGTCAGCGTGGCCTAGTGAAGAAGGTGCGAGCTCGTCTCCACCGCGGACTTCGGTTCGATTCCTAGGTCGTGCGAGTGCCATCGGGGAATCAATGATGTTGGTGTCTTGTATTGACTTAATAGTTGTCATTCTCTCTAGATAATCAACAATTCTTCTTTCAACATCTTTTTCGATTGTTGACTCAAAAAAATGTCAGCAGACAGTAAGCATTTTTTATCAAAAGATTCAGTTTTTTTGCCGAGATTACGTTCCTGCAGTCCAAAAAATATTTGATCAATTTTTAAAAAGCTAACGTTTTGTAAATTATTCCTGTGTTTATATACTACCTATTTTGTGCCTAGTAAGTAGTATGAAACTTATTGAATATCAAAATGAATGAAAATTTGCGTGTCTTAATTAAACGGAGCGATTATTTGAACGATAGATCAAAGTGCCATACAAAAGATGTGCGGCTGGTAGGACATAAAATTTTGCTAATTCAACAAACTGTATTAACTCTCCAAGGTTGACATGATAGAGAGAATTTGTAAAATACTATTATTGCTTCTGCATTGCTATTATGGTCACTCAATTCGGTGGTAATTTCTTCTGAACTGCAAAAGTTTGCCTATCTCACAGATGGTACTGGGTCTCAACTCGAGTTCATCTAATGAAATCGAAACTGTATACACAATGGGGATTTCAATAATGCTGAGTTGGTGCTGTACCTAATATACTTACTCTATGATCATGCTTAAAAAGCTGAGCATTAGAATAATCTGTAATAGTAACCCATTAAAGTCGCTAATTTGGCAAAAAATACCTCTCCAAGGTAGTGGCGGGCGCGATTCCAAATCGTGCAACTCAGGGCAGGATTTATCGATAATCGCGCGATTCTGAATATTTTGAGATTCAGTGAGTAGAATTTTACAGTTAATATACCCTACATCATTTCTCATTTTTAGACCATTTTTCATTAAAGGTTTGATTATTTCCATTTAAATGGGATAATGTGACACTCATAGTCTATTACATTTAAGGCTTGCGTTCATGTGACGATGACTTAATCACCAACAAGGAGCTATGTCATGTAAAAACTTGGCTAAACAACAAAGGTTTGGTCTTAAGCGATCAAAAGACAAAACATTCGATCATTCGAAAACGCTGTACGAACACAAATGAGTCCAGTCATTGTGATCATCAGGTAAAAATCTTGGGACTTACGTTAACTTGTGATCTAAATTGGCATGAGCACATTAACGTGATTGTTAAGATGTGTTCATCACGATTACATCTCCTGAGAAGACTTAAATCACTTTTAAACAAAAAAGACTTGATTACTGTTTACCGTTCTGTAATTATCGCAGTTTTAACTTACGCCTCACCGGTTTTTGTTGGACTGAATGCGACACTTATTCAAGTACTTGAATCAATTAAAAAGAGGGCTGATCGCATAATATGTGGGAGCGGATGCAATTGTGACCTGTTTCTAGACATAAGACAGTTGCATTTGTCTCAATCCTTCAAGCTCATGTTGATTGCCGAGCAGAATGAGAACCATCCCTTACACCCCTTTGTGCCCAAGATCGGGACAGACAGACTTCCTCAAGAACTATCCGTCGTCAAAACTCTTTCTTCCCGTACACTGTAAACCGTCTGAATTTGTATGATAAGTGACTATGACACTCTCGATTATTGCATGATCGTCGTATTATTTTGCCATTTTTTTTACTTTCATTTATGTATGTGACATATCACTTGTAATTATGAGAAGAGGGGTTTTTCGACGTTGACTTTATTGTAAAAATTCATAAATTAATTTGACCGATATTTCAGACAGCACCGCTGTCCATCGTCAGGGCCTTTATGCATGAAGGCCCTGAAGATGGACAGCGGTGCTGTCTGAAATATCGGTCAAACTTATTTATGAATTTTTACAATAAAGTCATCGTCGAGAAACTCCTCTTCTCATAATTGCTGAAAGATGACGAACACTACGATATCACTTGTAATGATTTCGATTCTCAATTTTGCAAATATATACGCTTCTCTCTCTCTCTCATTTAGACTGAAATTATAACTACCCTATTAATTAATGCGATACTCTATTTGCAAATGTCTGGGAAAACAGCATAATAAATGAGAACACATAAAAAGTCGCAAACAAAGGCTTGAAAAGTCAGGATAATCTATTCATAAGATTCTACTGCAAATCTGACATCATGGAAATACTGCAAGTGCTGCATCATGCACATGGATGAAGTATATATTATTAATATTTTTATTTCCCAGTTTTGGTTCTATTTAGCCTTTATCAATCATAATTTATCGAACATGGAGGGTAGGTATTTGCTGTTTCTTCCATCAACCCTGAAATAAGCATAATTACGCATCAATTGAATCAAACTGTTGGACTTATAACCTTTGTCAAAACATTAACAAATCTAATAGAGGGGTGTCCTCAGACTTGAATAATTTTGAGCACAAAATTCTGCGACAGCCTTGGACACTGCGTGCCTTATCAAGGGTTCGTCAGTGCTGCTCGGAATTGCTCATACTAGCTTAAAATATCTAGAATTGGCACGCTATAATCTTTATGATTATCTGCTGCACGACATAGCCAGGATAGGTAAACACAGAACAGCCCGTTGTGTAGTCCCTTGATCAGCCTTTCTAGATATTTTAAGCTTACTTTGAGCAATTCCGAGCCGTATGACGAGCCCTGTAAGGAGCCTATCACAGTCGTAGAATTCTTGCACTTAAGTAGTTCATGAAGACATCTCTCTATTATATGCCCAGGCGAACTGGAACTCTGCAATCTTCATAATTAGCGAATCTGCAAGTGCAATTGTTAGCGGGTTATGTTCACAGTGTGCATGTTAAATGCAAACCAGGCATTAATGCGCATTGTTATCAATGTATTTATGATTTTAATGCGGAGACATAATATCTTAGGGACTTGCTATGTTTGGCTGCCTAAATAACATGCCTAAGCGAACGTTTTAGTGCTATGTGGGGAACTCCCATAGAGATTTCACACGGCAACTCTATCTAGCTATACATGATCTGAAGAACGAGCATCCGCGCATTGCAATTATCTCAGAACGATGAAAGAGGGAATGGAAACACTACTTTTGCTCCTTTCAAGCAAATTTCATTGAGAAGTCATATTTCATAAAAAATCGCACGATTCCTCGTCATTCAAGAATCACGCGATTGATTCCGTCGCATTAACTGCTGAGCGATCGATTAACTGCTCCCGCCACTGCTGCAAGGTTGTCATGATACGGAGGATTTGTAAAATGCCGTTATTCTTTCTGTATTACTATCATGATCGGTCAATTTCGTGGTAATTTCTTCAAAACTGCAACAATTCACTTATCTCACATTTGGCACTGGGTCTCAACTCGAGTTCATCTATTAAAATCGAGACTGCACACACATTAAGGATTTAATTCATACTGAGTTGCTACTTTGCCTAATACAGTTACTCCATGGTTGCTATACACACGTATATCAAAACTTGCATTTAGTTGCTAGTTATTTAAGAGCTTATATGCTAGAGTTTCTGAATATATACGTGGTGTGATCCAAAATGTCCCGGACTAACCTACTTGCAGATAACCTGTGATAACGAATACTACTTCAGATGTAAATTTAGGTCTTTAAGGCATGAGAAATATGGTCGCCGAAATTTTTCAGGTCAGTTTTCTATTTTTAAAAAATATTTTTACATTTTAACATGAATTTCTTATTTTTGCTGAATGTCGAGATCCGATTTGTCTATTTGTTTATTTTGTTATTTTTTTTTGATTTTTGTTTGTTTTGCGGATATCTTTGCCATGAATTGCCATTCTTTTTTTTTAATTACTTCATGTGTTACGCCATCATTCAGTGTTCCATTTCAGCACGCATTCATTCTTTAATCCGTGTCAACGATGGTTCTTTGTCTATCATATTTCATGATGGGTGTGACAAGCGTGTCTTCAGTCAGAATATCGCAGGTGATACGATACAATACGGATACTCCGCTTCGCTTTGACATTCATCTGTGACATTCTAAAGGATATGAATTGGAGCTGAAGACAATGCTCTGGCGATTTCTTTTGCTTATTTCTTTTTATTTTAAAACTTATTTCGCGGAAAGGAATTTTTTTTTTCAGATTTTTCGCAGGAAATTTCGGAATCAGGAGTTGAGTCAGTGAGAATGAAAGTCAGGCAGTTGACAGAACACAGACACATAGATAGGTTATAACCAGAGAAGTTTTTTCGAGAGTTTTATCATCAGTTACACTCCTCAAATGACATCTTCGAAAGACATTTGATAACGAAAATACTTCGTACCGAATTTTGTACCGAAGTTCTGTTTTTTGGAACATTTTTGTTTTCAAGATTTGATGGATTTTTGGAAATTTGGATCTTTTCAGAATTGCATTTTTACAAGTTTCCTTTAAGTTATGAAACAATTATTTTTTTTTTTAGTTTGAGAGATTAATTAAGTTGCGAAAATCAGGCCTTTGAAAATTCCTTTCAGGCCTTTTTTCCGGAAATTGAAATCGGCGGTCGTTGAAACGTTGATGCGTTTGGAACGTGATTTTTTTTGTCTTTTGGAACGCTTACGACTTTGGACTTTTTGGGATTTGCGAAGATTTTTTAAGAATCATTATTAAATATTAGGAAGATCTGAAGAGGAAACGAATGAAGAATTCTAGAATCTTCCCCTCATTCCCCTCCTTCACACCACGCGTTTTGCACCGATTCACCATAACGAATGGAGGATTTCCACTTTAATAACGAGAAGAACTATTTTCCTTTATTTTTATTTTTTTTTTACTTCCCCTTTGTTGGGCCCCTAAGTTAACTTCTTGATTTTTATTTTTAGATTCCCAGTTTCACATTTTTGTTTTTTACATGTTGAATACGATTCCTTTTTACTTTTTTTTTTTTTTGAATTTTTTTTTTTTTTTCAAAATTTTTTTTTTTTTTAAAGCTTTTTGTTGCAAACGGCTCAGTTTGTGAAAAAGTGACTGTTTTTTTTTTCTGACTTTTTTTTTTTTTACTTATTTATTTTAAATTTTTTTTTTTTAATTTTTATTATTTCATTAATAGTTTATATTAATAAATAATCATTAATCTAATATATTAAATTCTAATCGCTAGATCTTTTATAGGAAAATCTTGAATTTTTTTAAAAAATGAAAAAAATTTTGAAAAAAATAGAAAACTGACCGGAAAAAATTTAAAAACCATATTTCTCATGCCTTTACGGACTTTTTTTTTTACATTATTTGTAGTTTATCGTTTCACCGGTTATAGTGGAGTAGTTTTATTCGGGACAACGTATAAGCCCTAATTCTGAAAAGGGATAGGCTACATCTTGAGAAAACTTTGAAATATACGGGCAGGGTCGACGTAGGCAGGGAGGCGGGCGAGCGCGCTTGACAACTCTTGCACGAGATCGGAAGTTGGTGGTAAAGATAAAGAGGATCAGGCTTTATCCAGTCTCTCGCCTCTCAAGAGAATGAGAACGAGCAAGCGGTTTCTCTATCTGTGCGGCCACAAGACGTGCTGTGGTGGCTGAACTTCCTGCACGTCGACCTGCTCAGCGGATTCCGTAGTTTCCAATTCACAAGCGTCTTCGGAGGCAGTGGTGTCTTGATAATTTCAGTTGGAGTTCACAATGGGAGAGAATCCTGTGGACAGACGAAAGCTGATTTTTCCGATGGACGATTGAAATTTCAGCGAATGGCAAATGAGCGGTACGAGGTGGCCTGCATTTGTGAGTATACTCACTCGTATCAGGGACATCTATGATTAATATAAGATATCTAAGGGACGTTCAACTCCCAGAGCATGTACTGGAGGCCAGTGACTTTGATAGACTTGATTAATGGTGATAGTGTGTATGGATAAAACCATGGAAGAAGTGGTAAACAATTCACTTCATCATTGTAAAATGCATCAGAATAATGATTGCTGTACATACTAATTAGTACCCCCGGCTCTTGCAGTCTTGCAGAGAAATTGTTGGAAGAACCTGCGTAGTGTACATGCACACATACAAGCATATCATCAATGGTCAACAATTTCAAATAAATTGTGACTTTCTATTTCCGTTGATTTTCCCATTGCCTTTTCTATAACCTCCTCCTGTATTAATGTATCAATGCTGTTCCTGAATTGCCCAATATGGAAGGACCTTAAAATCGTGGAAAATCACCAATCACCGCTTGGTTTGTTCTTTATTCAATATGATCCTCGCATTTTATGTATCACTGACATCATAATCACATTTTATTTGTTCGTCGGAGTTTTGATTATAATTTGAAGGCCTCCTCACAGATTGTGCTCTATAATCACGAGATGTCTAACAAGCGATAGAAATATATTGACATTGGTTGCACTAATCCACCAAAGCGTTGATAAAGGATCTTCCGAAGGAATGGATATTCAGACAATTCTTGCTTAACTTTTAGCATTTTCATTTGTTATATCGATCAAATTATTATTAATTTTTGACGTTTCAATTTGCTTTTTGCTTGTTTTTGACTGCATCATCGGTAGATTTTCTTTAGATTTTAACCATGTCTTTTACTTGTATAACAATGAATAAAGCATGGACATATTCCTGCAATGACTGTAGTAGAAAAGTAGAATCATCACTGATCAGCTATCATTTAGTCCATGACTCCTTTGAGCAAAGGAAATAGATTATCAAAATTTTTCTATAAAATGTCCACAATTCTAAAAAAACACTGCTGAATCGATTCTCGCAAGCAAATCGTTTTGTAATAAGACTGCCAATCGCACAAAAAATGAACATGTATAAAATGTTCAGAATCCACACCAATAGCCATTGATGCTACGTGCCGTAGGTGAACAATTTCAATCACTGGCAGTTTAATTGCAGCTCTTATTGACGGTTGCTTATTCTTGTGGGAGCTTTGTAATTCTTTAGTCTCGTCTTGACTGGGTCCAGAATCTTCTTTCAACAGATTCCCTGTGTGAATGCGCGCATTAGAGTATTGGATAATTGCTTATATACAACTTGTTTCACGGTTTTATCCAGATATGCACAAACTATTGTCATTAATCAAGTCTACCAAAGTCACTGGCCTCCAGTCCAGTACATGCTCTGGGAGTTGAACGTCACTTAGATATCTTATATTAATCATAGATGTCCCTGCTCGTATACGAAAGGTATTATGGAGGCATTGTGATGATTTGGGTTGGAATATGAAGGAACGGAAAAACAGTCACTGTGATAATCAATGGCCACCTCAACTGGCATCTGTCTCAGAAAATCATTTCCGTCGTCATTTCTACTGTCCACGAACATGATCTCATTCTCCAGCAGGATGACGCTCGGCCTCACACTCACGTCGCACGCATCGTTACGGACACTTAACTCAAACTGTCATCCAGGACCTGCTGAACATTGTCTCGAGTCAGTTACACCAGTGCATACAGAAGTGTGGTGGCTGCACATCTTATTAAACGTGTGATTCGTTAATAAAGATGACTTCTTCTGGCGTCCTCGTTTATTTTGGCCTCGAGTATTATAATACTCTATTTCTTTGGCTAAGCCAGTGGTGGGCAACCAAGTTGGGATAGCGGGCCACAAGGAGTGGCCCACGAAAAGGCTCGCGGGCCACCAATTTTAAAAGGCAGTATTATAGGCTTTATATTCTCCTATTCCGTACTCTTAAGTGTTCAAAAACCGTGCATGGGCTCCACAAATGGTAGTAGTGTGCTAATATATAATAGTGTAGTAAATATGTATTAGTGTAGTAGTATACAAATGGAATTCAGCAAAAATATTTGAAAAAAAGTTGGCACGTCAAAAGCATGCGGTTGGATTCCTTCATTCGTAGTCAAGGTCTGATTAATATAGCCTCTTTCAAGGTTCATTGAGGCGTGGTTTATTACGTAGAGAAACATGCTAAGCAGGGCATTGAATCCTATTGACTTAGCACAAACTCGCGCAGATGATGACCATTTATCGCGTACGCGAGAAGATATTCATTACGAAAAGAGCATGGTTGGATATTTCGAATGTCAATGCTTGTTTTTTGTGCCATCATATTGCTCATTTAGTTGTTAATTAATGGTTTTGCAAATTCGAAAGAGGAACCCACATCCTTAGATGCACCTCTCAAGGGTCGAAGTCGGAGTGAATCATTTTCACATAATCGATTCAAATAATGTCAGTGGGCCACTTTAGATATGAGAAGCGGTGGCGGGCCACCCAAAATGTCCGCGTTGTCCACCACTGGGCTAAGCATTTGGTAGCTGTCCAGCTCCCAGAGGTTTGTAAAGCTGCATGTATCAAAAGTAACTCATCCTTTTATACTGAGAAATTTTATTTCGAATTCTTAGATTCAGATCACTAATATGCACTTGGAAGTAATCTAGTTCGTTGCTTTCGGGGAAGTTCCACAAGCAAGTCGGCAACCACTGCTCCATCGATGCAGTTGACGATGAAACACTGACTTAATTACCGATTTTCAATTAACTCTGTTTATGACGGACCTAACCCGTTCGAACGGACGGAGATTAACTAGCAAAATTGTATTATTTGTTATTTATAGTGCGCATGCAAAATATCTATTACAAAATTGTCTGATAAATGCAATTGTAAGTATTGGAATTCGACTATACATGAAATCAAAAGTTCAGAGCGGGCATGCGCACTGAGAATAATACGAGGGGTGATTGAAAAGTTCGCGGCCCAATATAGAAAAAAGCATATTTCGCAAACGATACATATTTATTTTTCGACATAATCGCCCCTACAATCAACGCACTTAGCCCAACGGTGCTGCAATGCGCGGATCCCTTGCTCATAGAAGTGTGAGTCTTTGGAGTCCAGATACTCCTCAACGGCCTCCATGACGTCACTGTTGGATGCGAAGTGCTGACCACTGAGCTCCAATTTCATTTTTGGGAAGAGATGAAAGTCCGATGGTGCCAGATCAGGAGAATGGGGTGGATGGGAAATGTCAAACCCACAACCTTGGATGGCAGACATGGCGGTAACGGAGGTGTGAGCAGGCGCATTGTCTTGATGGAAGAGCACGCCTTTCGTGAGCTTCCCTCTCCGCTTGATCTTGATCTGCACTCGTAACTGCTGCAACAAATGAGCGTAGTACTCACCAGTAATTGTCCGACCAGTCTCTAGGAAGTCCAACAACAAAACTCCCTTCGAATCCCAAAAAATGGAGGCCATGACCTTTCCCGCGGACCTGGTGACCTTGTCTTTCCGCGGAGTTGGTGATCCTGGGTGCTTCCATTGTTTCGATTGTTCTTTCGACTCTGGCTGATGGTGGTGAACCCAAGTTTCATCCATCGTAATGAACCGGGGCTCGTTTGTTCTCTGGTGTGAGCAGTCGTGGCACCCATCGAGCGGAAACTTTGTTCATGCCAAGTTCATGATGGATGATGTTATGGACACGCTCTTGTGAAATCTTCAGTTCGAAGGCAATCTTTCGCTCGGTTGTACGGCGATCATCAAGAATAATCTTTTGAACATGATCGATCACATCTTCTGTGCTCACTGTCACTGGTCTTCCACAACGGGGATCATCTTCCAAGCTCTCTCTTCCTTGCTTGAATTCTGAAGCCCACTTCTTGACTGTGGTGTAGGACGGAGCTTTCTCCAACCATATCATCATGAATCTCCTTTGGTGTGAGTCCTTTCAAGCCGAGAGAACGAATGACAGCTCGATTTGAAACGTGATCCATCTTACGCAACACTTATCTGACTGACTGACTGATAACTTCAGTAAGTAGCTGTGGTTTACCAACAGTTCACCAGATCGACTGATCACTCGTCATGCGCCGTCAGCACATTCCATTGTATCAATCCACATGTGCATAATGGCCTGGCTTTAAGCTTTCTATGTCAGGCCGCGAACTTATCAATTACCCCTCGTATTACACCTTTGGATCACGCGTTTTCATGAATAAAGGTGCTTTCCAGTGACTTGCATCTTGCAATGCTTTTGATTGCAATAACCCTGTTGTGTTAGCCACCTTAGCAACAAAATGTTTTCTAAATTTAAATTTGAAAATTAAAGAGAGGACATATTTTGACTTTTATTTGAAAAGAGGACTTTGACATATTTAAGCAAGAATAGACAGCTATGCTGCATACTTCAAAAACTGATTGTCTTTATGATCAAGCAAAATCTCCAAGATCTAAATCAGCATTTGATTTGACCATAAACAAGCAGCATGGTTCCATTCTAGTCCTACCAGCGAAATCACAAGAGGAGATCAAATTTCCTTGATTTTGAGCATTATGAACAATCTCAATTTGGTCTAATTAACATAGGAGACATTTAAGTAAAGTTGTCGGTTTTCTGTGGTGTCTCATTACCAGTCCACCAACAAATCTTCAGCCGATGTCAGATTAATTCTCAGACACACGACCTCTTCCAGTCAACATCGGTAACCATGCGATAAAAACTGGGAGGCAACTCTTTTCAGTGTGTCTGTTCTAGTGCTTCAACATAAAGTGTATTGAATTTTTATGGTTCTGAATGTCAATGTTTGAAGATGCATGCACTCTAGATCATAAACAATCTGTGATGCAGTGTGCGATAATGTTTACCTAAAGCAGCAGTAACACAAACAACGTACATAATGTTGAAATAGAAACACAAAGACCCCATGACGTGAAACGGAGCAGTAAATATACTGAGCAAAACTAAGAAAGCAAAATTTAAAAACTGGATAAAAGTCCGTTCCCGAGTAAGAATCAGAACGTTCTTTGATAGTTCCAATGCGCCATTATGCATTGATGTGCTTTGTGAAATTCTGTGCTTATTGTCCAGTGAACAGTGTGAATTAACGTAATTTCCTATTGCTAGTACCTGCATGTATGTACATGTATGTACTTGCTATTACGCAATTTCCAACAATAGGGCCATCAAGCTACCGCAGCTAATGTAATCGCATCAGTTCCTAAGGAAGATTAAAGTCTTATATGCAAAAGTGCAATTCATGGTCTTTTAATTCATAATAACGATGCCACGACTATCGAAAGTTGAGCGCCAAAGGACAGTCGGCATGTTGGAAGCTGGCTATAAGAATAGCCATGCATTTCAACGTTGTCTCCACAATCACCTCAGACAGCCGGGTTGCTGAGACTGCAGTTACTGACGACCGTCCTTAACCCCACCGCCCCCCATTCTAAACTGCTGACCGAAAAAGTATGTCAGAAAACTATTGTAAATTAACCCCTCGCCCTATGGCCACCAGATTTCTGGTAGCTTATCTACGCATCATGGAACTTTTGACAAAAGGATGATAAATGTGACGCAATACTTTTGGCGTGTGAGATATTTTAAAATTTGAATGTTTGGAATATTTTGGCTGATTTCGGTATATATTCACTCCTAATGTATATTACTTCATTAATTATTGATGAAATAAGTTGAGATTACATAAAGGATTCTTCCTATTAATATAAAATATTAATTGATATATTAATTATAGAGATATTCAAAAATGCAAAATTATTGAATTTGAAATGATCTGGGGCGGATAAATCGAAGGGTTGTTAGTGAGACTCCGTTAGATAGCTAAAAGTGACTTAACGGAGTCTCACTAACAACCATCAGCATTTACCGTAAATCAAAAGCTCTTTTAGTGTGGCTGTTGAAATACGACTGCTTGCTAACATTTTCTGTGCTAAATCGAAGGACAGTTTGCTAACGTTAGGTTTGCAACTACTCTTCGACGCAACTAGGTCAGGGTTGTTTCGGATATGACGCTATTGACGTCACGTTCTGACGCGCGCCAATCGCAATCGACATTTGGCTAGCACTATACCACTACATTTCATTGTGAACGACGAAGGACAAGTCAGAGACTACAATATGGAGAACACCAAGAGGAAGAGAAGTAGAAGTGCGGATTTCTCGGAGGAGGAGATCAAGGTGATAGTTGAGCAGTTCATTGCTAATCATGAGCTGCTCAGCTCAAAGTTCAGCAAGCACCACTTTAACCAACGCGAAAAAAAAGAAGTGTGTGTGTACTGATGTCATGTGTCATGTGTGTGGGACTGATACTTCAAACCCACAGTCCACAACACACTCACCGTCGCGTAGGCCTTTCAAGAATTGGACCGACGATATCAAGAATTTCTCTGAAGCTCGTTTTGTCAAAGCGAAATCTTTCCAAAAATTCCGAGTCCGTATACATATCCAAAGGATATAAACGATCCCTATGTAAGCGTACATGTCGGTATGAATCGAAATGGATATCTGCTTCTGCGCGCCACATTTCATGCAAATTGCAGTATCTTTTGACAACTTTCCCGCCAAACAGTGTCTGAAACATAGGTTCTCTCTATGTTATAACAGTGACAGCATTTTGTCGTCATTGATTTTCTAAAAGTCCGTCGATTTACAGACTTTAACCAGTCTCTCCTTCCGCGACATTGAATGGTCAATTCGTCAGCCAATCAGAGACTCCGCTTGTCTTCGCTAACGGAGAGCTAACTGTGCGAACCAAAAAATCTCTAAACAACCCTTTGTTTTACACACATTCAGTAACTTTTACTGTTAGTGACTGAATTAGCCGCTGTTTGCTCTAACAGCCCTTCAATTTATCCGGCCCTGCTTATTATGAATGCATGTTTGAAGTTCAAATTTCAAATATGATTTTACATTAGTTTTGCACTTTTCAATTCTGCATCTGATCAGCAAATATTGAAATTTTTCAGTGTCATATTGATTTTGGCCTGAGTCTTTCGATAAAAGTGCCGAATTGGGTTGTTTCTTCACCTACAGAAGCTAAATAATAAATTTTGCAATTTTAGTCATGCTAGAGTTGAACTAAAAGTTTCAATTATACTCTATAACATTAAAAACGATCCACTTGATATAGAAAATCTCAATGGAAGTGGACGACTTTTATTTCATACTGCACTGACCAGGATGTCTATGCATCAAATTTGTCATGCTAATATAAAGCAGCTGTCCATTGACGATATCTTCGGCATAGTTGATGCATTTCAAATTCGACCTTTTATCACTATCAAGCAATTCTTTCTGACTAAATTTTGAAGCAAAAATGTCGCAATCAGAGTTTGTAAAAGGAATGGCTGTTGGAATGCTACGATGTGGAAAGAGTTGTAGGTTTGTTTGACGGAAGTTGGGTATGTCACACTACACTGTGAGCAGGTGGTGGAGTCGATGGAACAATGATGGGAATGTTAAAAGAAGGAAAGGATCAGGGAGACTGAGATTGACAAACAATGCTACCGATAGGAAGTTGGTTATCTCAGCAAAGCGCAATCGGTTTAAGAGTGTTCCTCGACTGGCCATCAGCTGGAAAGCTGCAGCAGGAATTGCATGCAGTATATGAACAGCATATCACCGTCTAGCAGAAGCGGGACTGATGTCATACCGACCTGCTGTAAGAATTCCTCTAAGTAAGTAATGCGAGAATTTCACACAATGACATTGTTTGACTGCCAATTTTTTTCTCCGCAGGTCTCGAACACAAGCGAAAGCGTGTGGAATGGTGTGAGCAGCATCTGTCGTGGAGCACAGAGGAATGGCGTCAAGTGATGTGGACGGATGAATCCCGTTTCACTTTGGATTTTCACGATGGTCGCATGAGAGTCCATCGAATGGTTGGTGAGAGGTATTCACCCTGCTGCATGTCTGAGCATGACCGCTGTGGTGATGGTAGCGTGATGATCTGGGCCGGTATTTGGTATGGAGGTCGAACTGTCGCAGTCATTGTGAATGGGAACTTGAACGGAGAGTGATATTTATCGAATATATCTCCAATCGTCATCCCAACGGTAAATGAACTCAACCTCATATTCCAGGATGACAACGCTCGACCACACAGAGCTCATTGTGTAACAACAGCGATAGTGAGATCTGGAATTCGCATCCTCCATTGGCCTTCACGCCCACCCGACCTGTCTCCGATCGAACATGCTTGGGATGAACTTGGTCGGAAAGTGAGAGATGCATATGATCATCCGCCATCAACACTGACAGCTCTTTCAGAGAGACTCATCGATCAATGGTCATTGCTGGATCAGGAACGGCTTGATCATCTTTGCGACTCGATGCCAATGAGACTTCAGAGCTGCATTTCAGTGCGGGGAGGACATACTCGGTACTAATGTCTCCCATTTATTCAAATATAATGTTTTATATAAATTGCTTTCTTATAATTCATGAGTGTGAGTGGAATAAAGTTTATATATTTGAGTGGAGCATTTTTTATGTCAGGCAGTATATTTGACCTTTAACCTCATCTAATACAATGATGCAATCTCAGAGCGATTAATATTCATTGTTTTATTAAACATCTTAACTATATCTTTCAATTTGTGTGTGGTTTATTAGTTTTTTTGTCATTTTCCATTTCAAATAATGAATTAATGGAAATCTGTTAAAAATTGGCGTATTTTTACCTTTGACCTTCACCTCAGCCCAGGGATGACCCTAGAAATAGAACTGATTCTGCTTTTCTGAATCCTCTTTCAAAGCCCATTCGATTGATGTGTGGTTTTGCAAAATTGGTGCAATAGCTTGGTAGATCAGCAGAGGGTGGGTCCACGCTTAATTTCCACCGCGGAAAAAGAGAAGCAAATCAATAGTTTACGGAAAGTCGCCCCTGTGATTTCATCATTGTATTTCATGCCGGTTTCTGTACTTCATACACAAACCAGCAGAACAAAACTTTAAAATATTATTACAAACACGTCATGCAAATATCAAGGTTGGAACTTGGATAACTGATACAAAACTTGGGTTTTCTATCAATTATTATTACCTTGGGCTGAATATATACAGATCAAGTTACAAAAGTTAACATTTTGATTTGAATCTTAGGAGAGCTACAGGATAAGAGCATGAAATTTTATCAAATTTCCACTGGATTATGTAATACTTGTATTATGTATTATGAAATACTTGTGATTATTAGCTATCTCATTCTGGGCTTGACAATACCGCGCATTGAAAGTTCTTCATATTGTATCTGCTGTAAGCTTACATGTATTTTGTTGCATTTGTGCATATTGAATTTTTATATATTCCGCATATCTTCGCAATTATCTTCGCACCCGTAACCATCTGAGAAAACCGACATTTATCCCAAAATAAATTTATTCCGATTTCGTATTCTAAATATGTTTATCCATGCACTTGCTGCGCAGCGATAATGTTTATCAAGTTTGTTTATATTTCTGAATGATAAAATGAAAATAATTGCTTTGCTATGAGCAATGTGTAACTCAATCATAATTAAATCAAAGATCTTCAATTAGTCAGTATATCAGTGTAAGTTAAATTAAAAGAATACTATATGACGCAATACATGTACTTAGGCTACTAATTGCAATTATTGCAATAATAAATCGTTTCCCCTAATACCACACTTCTCATGGGTCCAATAGGAATATTGGCCTATGTCAGCACAAAACACAAAGAATACTTACTTGTTTCATTCATTTATTTAAACTTGGGCTTTGGATTTTGACCCCACGTTTTGGCCCAACCTTGAGCAGAGACACAAAAGCACAAGAGGCACAAAAGCACTAATGAACATGAACTTAAAGTCAGAACCGATGCTTTTATTGTAAATACTGTCATTTTGTTTATCTGCATCATTATTTCATCATTATTTGTTCATTTTATTTATCCATGTGCTCCACATTCACTGTTCTTTGTTGTTGTCACTGATGATGGTGTGTGCATGATGGAACCAATAATTCTCCTAGAAGTCACAATTTGAATCATTAAATCAGCTTAAAGCTTAGCAGAGATGCAAGTCATTTTCACCTACAGTACATTTTCCGCTCGGAAACTACGAGTAGGAAGAGTAGCATCGGTAAATTACTATTATCAACCACTGGAAGTCGCTATCGTTTAAATACCTCTGTCATGACAACGCACGTGTATGTCCATAGCGCAGCATTGTTTTCATGTGCATGTCCCTTCTAGTCCTTTATTGTCGCATTTGTATGGTTCATATATATCCCAAATTTGACAATGAAAGCTTGTAGCGAAGACTGCTTCGAAATCCTCTCATTGAGATTGATCGTGTACTTGCTATGACGGTCTTCGGTTTTCAATGAAACAACAGCATTTTCCTTTTGGCTGTGTTTACAATGTAGGAAGAAAATACCATGCATTGGGTGAGATAAAGATTTAAAGTTCATTTCTGTGAAATACAAAACAGACAAGATATTAGATTGAAGGGAAACATCATCTCGAATAGATTACCTTCCTAAGGCTTTCATTGCTCCTAGAGTTTTTCAAAAGATATTCTGAGAGACACTCGATTCTCTGAATCATATATTTCATCTCAATCGAGCGACATATAAATGTTGATTGGATCTGTTTAAGAAATTACACTTTCATCTCTTCGAAGTGATGTAGTACTTGTGCTGAAAGGAAATCTTCAGGGAGCAGAAAGTTCACGAGAGATGCTTGAGAGCGTGGAAGTTGATAAAATGTAACGCAATTCTTACACAGCAGTTTCCCATCAACCAGACTCATATGCTTTTCGTTCGGGAAGATGAATAAGTAATTCACATCATACACAGGTAATTCCTTGATAATGAATGAATATTGATTATTAGCCATGCAGCCATAGCGAGTTTCTGCAGGGAACTAGGCCGAAGATAGGACTTTCACAGAGTGTGGTACACCCAGTGCCTGCCACAAATTTACAGGTTTGCCGAGTTCTAGTCATTTCCTCTTCTTGCCAGACACGATAAAAGAAAAACGCATGTTAATACAATGGCATGCGAATAGAAACTTTAGGTTAAAATGAAATTTTCTATATTTTCTCTGATCAAGAGAAAGCACCAAGCCCACTGTCAAAATTTTTGACACGGATATCTTCAGGTCATTTCCTATCAGGTTCATGCATCCTTGTCTATAAGGCTAGACATATTCAAATTTAGCAAGCCTCATAATGTCGGCAAACACAAACATTTTGAGAAATTAACCCACGTTCTCGTATATATCGCAAACAGAAGCAAGATAGACATACACAAAAATGACCTGGTGACGTTCCATCTACAAAAGTATGACTCAAATATTTTTAACAGCCGCATAAGCAAAAGCAAAAGCAAATTCATTCCTACCAAAAACTTCAATGTACGTTCCAATGGATTAACAAGTGCCTTTCTTTGATCGTGTCTGATAAGAAGAGGAACCAGGCAGAACTCGGCAGACGCGCAGAATCGCAGTAGGCATGGGATGCACAGCACTCTGTGAAAGTCTCATTTGCCGCCTCTTTCCTTGCTCGCTCTGGCTGCTGGACTATTGTATCAGCTGGATTCACTTGCTTCTTCAAGTCGATTAGCGTGTATTTCATGTATTGTATGTTGATTTGTTGATCAACAATTTGGTACTGATTTTCATCTCGATGAATTTTCCTCAAAACGTAAGATGTGCGACCGGCCGATATTGTGTCTACATTATTTTAAGCAAAACTGCAACTTTGTGCATCGATTAATGAGACCATAGGAAAAACAATAGATACGTGTATAATAAAGAAACAGTGACATACGTTTGAGTTTGTGAAGTCCAATTAGAACTAGTGATTGCCAAAAAATATTACATACACCCGTTTGCTGATGTTCGAATCCACAAATTCAATACTGGTCTCACCAGTTCAAATTCACTTCGATTCTGCCTATAATCTTCATTTTCTTCACTGAAACTTTGATGTTATTTAGATTGTATTACTGATTACTTTCAATGATAAGAAGTTCATTAGAAAATATCACTTTGCATCGAAGTTCGATGCATTCTTGCAACTCCAAATTATTCCTGAAACTCTTCATGCCGGTTCTATCCTACGAAACGACCAATTTCATATCGTACTTTCATTTCATACAGTGTGTCAAACTGAGTGTGTCAGACATCCGAAAGCAGGACAGCCGAAGTTATTAATAAAATGCCGACTGCTGTGAATCTAATCTTCCGGTTTTGAAGTCAACAAGGCGTGATTTGTTTATTAAATGGTGTTATTTCATGATTATGAAAACCAACTCATCTGCTACAAAGCTGGGATTCGGGCTACCAAGGCTACACACCCACCTGAAGGTCTTTAATCATTTATGGCCAACTACACAAGGTTGTACTAGCTCCTAAAATAATAAAATAAGAGCTCTTGCCAAAATAGAACCAAAATATAAGTCGTCCACCGAGTCAATAGGAATTGTTCTATGCATCGACATGCCATCTCTTGATAATATACGCAGACTTTCGTATTGAAGTCCCTAAAAGCTGGAAAATATTTGCGGACTCGGAATGTGCTGTATTTTATCTGCAGGCTTTTACCGCTTATCTCGCATAACTTTAGAACCAGACACTCGATCAACTCAATACTTGAGATGTAGATTCCTCAAGGTATAGGAAATATTAAATTTCTCTTGATAAATCATAGACCTAATCTCAACATAAAGAAACCTAGACAGCGCACCAAATTTCGATAATTGAAAAACAAAGCAATTCGTCGATCTTTAGTGATGAATTTATTCTAGTGCCTAAAGCTGACTACATTTTTGAATTTAGACAGATTTTGTCGGACTCGCACTCGGTAGCATTTAGCCGAAGAGTCCGTATCCGGATTCAGCTAAAACCACCGAGTGCAGGCTACGAAGCCGTCTTACAGTAAAATGTAGTCATTCACAAACTGAAGTCTTGGCGGATTACTTACAGTTCTGAAGGTAGCAAAATATACAGATGGTACCACATAATTAAATATTTTGTTTATCTGCTTCGGTTTGCTAGAAGTGTGATTAATACGAAATCGCCGGCATATCGAGGAACCTATTAAGTGGGCAAAAAAGAACTCCTAATACGTTACAGAGATAGGAAAAAAGTCGTGCGTCGCTTGGGGATTAATGTGAGTTCCAGCAAAGTGCTTCGATTGCCAAAATTCCTACAGATTCGAAGACTTCAGATCATTGCGCACAAGTTTTCTCCATAATGTTGGCCCTTCCGATCATTATTAAAGAAAGTAGCAGACGTACGAAAATTAGTTCACTTGATGTTTTCACATCCTCTCATCGGCATTCTCACTGTATAGTGCATACACTGAATCGAATGTTAGCCAAGAAAGCGATGTGTATTTTGGTGTGTGTAAAGTGATATCACAGCACGCACGCATCTCTCACTGGCTCTGGTTCCTCTGGTGACAGCTGATTGTTTGCCATTTCCAAAAGCAAGCGATACGAATTATCCATTCGAGAAGGAGCAAGTTGTCTAATTCTGTGATGTGCCATTTCGATATTAAGGTTAGATATGATTCTTCCTTTCTAGGAAACCGAAGCGCGCGCAGATGAATCTAATTCTGTGGATGGTACATCTACATGTACAAAATATTTCATTTCACCCTTATGAATGTAAGGAGTTGAGAACACGTGCATTATTCAACGCCTGCAAACGAAATCGTCGATATACAACACTTTCCTAGCTGCCGCTTTCTATTGTATTCACATAACGGACGTGAACCCAACTGTGCGCACAGAAAGCAACGAAAAATGGTATGAAAAATGCAAGCTAAGCGAATAAATGTTAAAAATTGGCCAACTACATTTGTGTATTGGAACACCTTTGGTGTAGTTCAAATTGAAGACATTATGGAAATAGAATCATCAATTCTAAATTCGTGTGTCCTTATTCAAAAAATATGAACATATCTGAATAAATACCATTTATGAAATATGAGAAATCATTAAGAAAATATCAGATATGTCTGTTGAGTTTAGGAAGTGCTATCTAGTGAATGCTCAAGGAAAATTGGTTATGCACATAGCTGTGCTGATGATGACGGACATGAATTAGACCTGTTGATGATTCTTACATAGGATGAAATGGCAGTTATTCAAGTCTGTTCCTTTTTGTCGATTGACGTTTTAACGCAATACTCAGTAATTTTATGTAGGCTATACTGTGTACTAGGATTTTCGTAGTTTTCTTAGAAACTTTCACGATATTATAAGAATCCATCACAAAATGATGATTTATTATGGACAAATGATGTGAAATGACAAAATGAAGATTTTCGAAATGTCAAGCCATTCATACATTGCATCTTTCAAGCAGCCATGCATGCATATTGTTTCTTTTAGGGAAACATTGCGCAGCAAATTTTATCAACCTGATTGCATTGCTGCCATTCCCAACCTCGTGCGATGCCTAGGACGCCAGCAAATTGACTTTGAAAATTTTTATTTCAACTTTTTTTATATTTAAAAATTATTTCATGTATAAATAAATGAGTTAAATAGAATGTTGCTGGATCAGAATGATTTGTGAAATTGAACAAAATCTAATTAGTTGTAATTGTTTTTTTTATGAATAACAAGTGCTGAGGGTTGATAAATACGCAACACTTTTCTTGACACAAATCAGTGTTTCTCTAAAGTTGATTCTCTTCGTGAGCATGTCCCTTTGTTGCTGAGAACTAATCACTCAAATATTGACAGTTTCTGCATATCGCATATGTACTGTACTGGAAAGAATCATCTGATTGTGAAGAGAAGAACAGTGAGTGTTACAGGTTCGCATCTATGGAAAATATTCAATCTATTTGCAATTTTGAAGATGCTATATGGACCAGTAATATTAATAGGAGCGGATTGAATTGTGGAGGGCTATTCAAGAATGCTTCAGCGGAGTGATGTGAGAGTTAAAGTCATTTGTGTGGAGCGATGTGGAGTTATCTGCCTATTCAGAACAATCACATATCTTAAAACAAGAGACAAGGCTTCAAAAGATTTGTATTATTCAATAAATACTAGTTTTTTAGGACAATAGACAATGATACATTCAGTAATATCTCCTTTCAAACGTATCTGCTTGTGCACGTACCTTCAGTTCTAAGCGCCATTGACCGCGGTGGGCCGCATGTATTCCTTTCCATAGAAGCTCTTAATGTCTACTCTATATTAAATCCATCCATTCTCGCTTTCTCCATCCTCACACTTCTCCCTCTACTGCTGTTAATACAAGATTTTTTCCTCTGCGATTTCTATGGTCGCATTTCCGCATCTTTATCTTCTTTACTTCCCTCAACGTGCCATTTATTTCTTTGACGCCTACCTGTGTCCTCTCCCAAGCATTTTATCGCCGGGCTCTTCAACTAGCCCGAAGTAATCTTCTCCTTAACCACAGCTGGAGTGCTTCAATGATTGTCTCCTCTTTCTTTCTCAAACTCCAGTCATCACATCCATACAGGGCTATGCTCCAAAGGACTTTTGCTAGACGTACTTTTATCCTTGTGCTCAGATTCCTTATTGTGGTCATGTTCTTTCTTGTCCAAGCCTAACATTAATCTCTGTCCGGCTGTCTCCTTCAGGGACGATGTACAATCCTAACAACTTCAAACTTCGGCACGTTTTCAATCTCGTCGTTATCAATTTCGATTTTTCCATCTCCATGCACGATCCTGTCTTCCTATTTATGCAGAGACCAATATTGTGGCCAGGGTCCATTACATGACCTATGATGATAGCAATTTCCTCCTTGATGTGATAGGAAGTGTCAATCGCACTTTCCATATCGATTGCTCACCGACGAGTATTCCACTCATTAAGTTTGGAAGTAGTGGATGGAGATAAGGTAGTCTCGTCGGACTGCCGTCTTGAAAAGAATGGTCCCTGTCCTCCAAAATGTCACTCGAACAATACGAACAGCACCATCGCATATTTTCCTAGCTAACAAAATTGGCTAATCATTACCAAAATTTGAAGTAATATTTTCGGTAATAATTACCCTTGCAACACAAGAGTGGTGTGTCAGACGTTGTGGGGTTTCATTCTTTGACGGTCCTGTCCAGAGAGAACCGTGGTGAACGGAATCAAATGCTTTTGGGCAGTCCACAAAAGTCTTGCTTCTGTGAAACTTCTTGAATAATTTACTTACAACTATTATGGCATCAGTTGCTCTCTTACCGTGAATGAAACCGAATTACTGTTTCGTGATGTGAGGACTGAGATAGGATTCGTTGTCTTTATCTGAATAAATAATAACAGCACTTTTGATGCATGGTTCATCAAGCTCATCGCTCTATATCTGTCGCATTTCTATGTTCTTGGAAGCTTTGTTGTGGGTATAGCTTCTGACATTAGCCATTCTTCAGGCCTTTTTCTTATCCAAATCAGAAGTCAACACATGCATTGTCAATTTGCTAAACAAATCTAGCACGAACCATAATTAGACTTAAGTTTTAATGCAGCTTCCCGACTATGCCTGATGTCAACAAATTATTTAAATCTGTCGAACGACAGGTGCTAGCACAATATATCGTGTAACTTGCCTCTCTCCCACTTGCATCAGTCTCGCCGATTCAGTTTTTCGTTAGCAATATTGCAAGTACATTCAACTTCGAAAATGAGACATAGGCCTTCGTGCGAATTCCTACAGTTTTAGCGTATAAAAGACGTAAAGTTAAAACAATACCGTGTAGTATAATGTTATTGCAAATATTCATGCACATGTAGTTTACAGACGGGGCAGTAAGCCTATGTATGGTCACATTCGTCCGGCATGAAGAAGTCTAATATCAGGTGCAGTCAAAACAGCTTGCAGCCTTACATGTATCACCTATCTACATCACATCTATAAATACTATCAGGCCACATGCAAATAAAATACACCCTACATTGACAAGAATTCACTTGGGCCTATATACGTGAGAAAAGTAAAAAACAATAAAGTGTTGGTGTGGAGGAGCCGAGCGGACCCCCAAAAATTTAACTGAATCTGAGAGGAAGTGTATTCAAATAGAGCTGGGAACATTCTGCCTTATCTGTTTTAGGGTGGTTTCGTGCTTGTGATTTGTAATATCGATTCATCAATTCTCTCGTACTCAGCCAGTGGTATTTTTTCATGGTAATAGACCAGAGAGCTCATGAATTTACATTAATAATAAATTTAAGTCGACTAGAAGACATGCGAGTGAATGATATGATACTGGTTATACAAATACTCATGTTGTTGAGAGAAGCCCTGAACTCGTTCGAAGTCTATATTTTCTTTGCATACATTCTGCATGATTATCACGGCTTCTCTCATCAACAATAAGTCATTGCTAGCTCTCTTTCAATGAAAACAAATATTCATAGGTACAATAGCAATGATTTGAAATTAAAGGAATTAATCAGAAAACAGCTATACTTATTCAATAGATTTGACAATTAAGCTAAATGTGTTTGGCAAATCGATTTGGACGAGAAAGGAAGACCTCACAGATTCAGCGTGTGACTTCGGTCTATGAATTCTGTCAATGCCCAACAAGCTATTCATCAATAAGGCCGCAAAAATCATGCTTAGTTGATTAGGAAAGCTAATATACACTCGTACCTGAATTTTAGACAATAATCAGTAAATACCAAGCAACTCCTTGTTTCAATGAAGGAGAAATCTTAACGGAATGAATATTGCTGTTCTTTTCGGGTTGATTAAGAGAACTGACTCGCACATCGATGTATTAAATATGATAATCCTTTTCAATTTATTTGTCGCTGATTTGAAGAGATCGAAAATGAATTAAAGGTGCATGACGGAAAACCGAAGCCGACTTATCCATGGAAAAGGTTTCAGAAGAAAGAAACTAAATGTGCTCATAAAACCTTGAACAGTCCCTTCAATTGAATAGTAGCTTGACAACGGGCGAACGACCTGAATATTCGCCTGTACAAAAAATGAAAGGAGAACCGTAATGAGTGATGTAACGAATTACACGGAATCACGGGGACCCGACTGATGCAACAAAACGATAAAAAGATAGAAAAATGAAAAATATGAAGCTTCATTCAAGTCGATTGACTTGACACACTGTCAAAATAGGTTAATGCCTGTTGCCATGATTTAACAGTGTGCTGGTGAAATAACTGCTTTTTCTATTTTTTGAAAAATTATGTGAAGGAGGAGGGTGAATAAATATGAATCGATCAAATGGAAGAAAATGTGTATCCGAGTTTAAGCAAGGTTTAGGTACTTGCTGATTATTTTTGTCAATTTAATACCTACATGTACGCTGTCAAAGGAACAAAATTAAAGCCAAAAACCGTGTTTTAGCCACTTTTTGAAATATGGATTACATTAAAATTCCGTGAATGTCCTCTTAAACGTCTTTTAAAGCCCTAATTAATTAAGATCATAGTCATTGATGTGCATAAAATAATAAAAGCAATTAAAATTCACAACTAGAACTTTTTAAATCCAATCTTTGAATCTTTGATTGAATTATATATAGCAAATTTCTCATTTACACACAGGATAGACGAAACCTCATCAATCACATCCAAATAGCCATTATCGAAATGTATGGGACAATTTTTTGTGACATGTCATATTTTGTCATATTGTCTGTGTCTGATCGAATTTTGTCATATTTTGGTCATTTTCCTGTAGTTTTAGACTGCTAGAGTTGCCGGGGATAGAAAGTGACCGATGCTCTTGAATGACGCAATATTGGTCTTCTCAGCAGCGCGATGCAGTCTGAGGACAGTTCCAATATTGCCTACAGATATGAATGTTACCGGCTAGCAGCAGGAACTTTCGCCAGCACTTAGCACTGAGCTGCAGCACTGCTTCGGTAGAGCGTTCTTTCTCCATGTTGAAGAAGATGCTATGCAAAGACATACCTTTCCTAGCATCAAATGCATTGAATTACAGCTGCCGCCAAAAGTCTCTTGACCGGCAAGAAATTAAGTCAAAACAAAATATATGACGATATATTTATCTTGCATCTTAAAAAAAAAAAACTAATGGACAACACCACCAAAAGAAATGACTGTTAAAATAAAAAAAAATCAAATTTGAGGTTGTTCACCCCACCAAGTTTCAGTGGCAACCGAAACCGCATGCTGGCTGCCAAATCTTGGCAATCGTGTAGGCGTGATTTGTGATCCAAGCCTCTCAAACTCTCTTTCCTTCATTTCAAATCATTCAAGTTGGTTGTTGTGAAATCTGATTCTTGTTCTTCCATAAGTTCCCATAAGTTTTGAATTGGGGTTTAAATCTGGGCTGTTGGCCATGCATGGCCCAACGACTTCAATGCCTTCTCTGGATAACCACTGGCACTGACATCTCGCTCTTATGGCATGCACCATCATACCAACAGCTGTGTGAGTTGTTCTGTCGAACATGCATGGGAGACGATCTTCTTCAATCTTAGTTCGGTTGAATCTCATTGTGTGCCTAGTCTAGGAGGAATACAGATTCCCTCGCCCCTCGCCACTGCTTGGAAAAAACTCTCAAAACACCTCACTTGTGGAGAGTGCTTGGGACAATGTAGCGTTTGTAGCGTTTGTTATAACGGGTCTTAGGTGGTTATTCTATTTTGTTATTTGACGACCAGATATGAGAACTGTTGTGACGTGTTGAAACGCACTGAAAAGCACACTTTCGAGTCCAGTCCAGGGTCCAGTCTTCAAGCGATTGCAGAAAGCAAGTCGATCGCGAGAGATTTTTTTTAATTTTGCTGGTCGATTTTTGCTGGTCGATAGGCCTTTAATAGTCTCATTTGAATTGTCATTTGTGAAGGTGTGTTTGCAGTGTGCGCGTGTGTTGCAAAGCAGCAGAAATAGAATTTCACGCCAAATATTCACGTCGCCATGCCATGCACGTCGTATCTTCTGTCAGTGCAGGTGAAATGTCACTCCGCGCGGGCGGCCACTTCGAGTGCGAGATTGAAACTCACCATATTGTTGAATCTTTTTATATTGTGTAATACCCATGTTTGTTTTGAAATACCCATATGACTGCACACAATTGAAAGAGAGCGAATTTTGTGCCGAGAGAGCGACCTTGTGCCGCTTTTTTCCTGCGAGCTTTGCTGGTTGCGTGGTTGGGGGCAGTGCGTAATCCGAAGGCAGTGGCAAGAAGTGTAACGGACATTGACAGCCATTGAAACCTAACGGGACGCCCGTGAGACAGCGCTGCTATCAACAATGAATGCGCCAGAGATGAGAGAGATCTCAGGAGGCCATAGAATATAATTGATCTGTTAAGATTAATAGAACAAACATATATGAATTATTTTAATTTATTTATTTATTTATGATTATTTAATGTAATTTATAAAATATTTGTAATTTTTGTACATTGCTGTTTTGTACAAGCTGTAAACGGATGCACTGTGGTAAAAATTTGAAATAAAAAGTTTTTTGGTCGTAAACTGAACTTTTTAACTTATGGCCTGAAAATGGAAATGCAATTTTTGCTACATTTTAAGATTTTTAAATCTTACCAAATTACAATTTAAGATTTGCAGGTCTCATTTTCAGTTTCTTAGGTCATATTTGGTTATATTTTAAGCTTTTTAGGTCATTTTTCGATATTTAGGTCATAAAAATTGCTCTAGGGGAAGCCCATGCAAAATAGGTCACTCAGGCAAGAAGGGTTAGCTCCATTTGTCTCAGTTTTGATAACTACAAATCTAATTAATAACAGTTAGACGAAAAGCAGTTTTCCGTACATGGTGCATACTTTTTAAATACAATTATCTGAGAGGCCTTTATAGGCCTAGGCCACCTCACCGGTGTAGCATACAACATTTACATGTGCGATTATAAGCGCTTGAAAACGGTAATATAAACGGTCCTATCCTATTCGAGTTAAATGATACGGTATCGCATGCGCAGATATATAGAAATAAACAGCGATTCAAATACTGACCCGTTTTTGCCTTGACGGTATGACCCGTCTTACCCATGGCTGTGGACAAAATGGGTCAGGTGGAATCACTTAGATTTTTTAATGTAGTTCTTAGCGTTTGCATATGTATGAATTTCAACCGTTTGCAACTAAATTACATGCATTACCACAAGTTTTAATCTTATCTGTGATATTAAAGACAAAGAAGTAATTAAGATAAAACGCTAGGTGACCCGTTTTGCCTGGGCTTCCCCTAGTAAAACAGTTATCGAAGATGAATAGAAGAAAAAAATGCACAGGCATTGAATTGTGAATGATAATTGTAATGAATTATGGACATTCAAAGAGGTATCAGAGATAAATTGAAATTGGTAAGAGGGAGGGATGACTGAAACAGAATAACTGTCGGCCTTTTGTTGGGATGTCAGATACATTAAGTGACAGTCTCTCACCGACGTCATCAACTTGGAGATTGTCATTAACATCCCTTCAAATTAATCATGAAATATCAAGAAAAATCAAATGGAGTGGAATCGTTTCGAAGTAGCACAGTGATTTCAAATGTCATTAAGAAAGAGTATCGAAACTATTTTGATGACTTTTAATGATTTTAATGATTGAGAAATGAATAGTATCAATCAACGAGAGAATGAAAGCGAATCACGTGGTACATTCTGTCTGGATCTTGGCAATCAATCTTAACTATTGACGATGTCCTCATTACGAAGAAAACAAATGTTGAGATTTAGAGAAGTTTGTCTTCTGGATAAGCGTGATTTTCTTTTCTTAAAGTCATCCTGTTAAAAATCAATGGGCACGCCCATTTGTCGAAATGAAATCATCACTTTATGTTCATAAAGAGATAGAAGAAGATTATTCTTGCGATAGATATAACTATGTATTGTTGTCATTTGAATACGTCTGCATAGGCAAGCAGATTCGAATCATGAATTTCAGTACCTTTTTCAGTTAAGAAAATAATCTTTTCATAATAAGGCTGAACTTTAAAGGTGTGGTACCCAATCGAGTTGCTAATTTAACAAACTATGTTATTTCTTCAAGATTGTCATGGAGGATTAATATCTTTTGTAAATCATCTTTCTTTCTTCTGTATTGCTATCATAATTAGTCATGTACATTTCTCCAGAAGTGCAAAACTTTGCATATCTCACATGTGGTGCTGGGTCTCAACTCAAGTTTATTTGATGAAACCGAAACTGTGCACACATTGGGGATTCTATAAATGCTGAGTTGCTAGTCTACCTCAAATAATTACTCTATGGACGTGCCTGTCAGCTAATAATTGACATTGAACAATAACTCCGGATCTTCTTCGACCGATAGAATCACACAATTTTTCTAAAGGTTGTGTACTCGCTCGTATCTTGGTAAATATATTTAGCATACTCTAAATTTTGAAATGCATATTTTTTCTCGACATTGCTACTTCTGGATTTCCTCCGATAACTGTTGACGTGATGGTATTTTCTGCTTTGGGTAAGCTCGGCTACAATGGACACCCTATCATGTGAAGCGACCAAATTGTAGTGATGGTATTCACTACTTACAACCGAAGATGACACATCACGGAATATTATGGGATTCGTAGTAAGGTAAAACTGTCCACTTAGCATTGTGGTGTCCGTTTTACTCGAAAAACATAAGTCCTTGTATCTGGGAAAATAGAATCAGCTATAAACAGTTCTACAACTAGTTTTTCATGATATGCAATTATAGGGACCATAGTTTTCGGAAAGACAAATCTAAAAAGTTCGGAAATTGAAACTGACAAATCCGGAAAAATCGGATAATAGAAAAAATCAGACATAATTAATCAGACATACTAAACAGGTTCTAAGATCAAGCTTAATTGATGAAGATAATATAACTTAATAAGTGATGATTGCAAGTTCAGTAACTTAGTAACTCGGTGTATGGCCTCTACAATCATCATACAAATACTGTTTAGAGAAAAATAATAGCTTAAATATTACGTAACAGATGTGAGCAGTTTCCGATATTTCTTTTAGATGTATGTACAATTATATTGCAACGTACTACAATGTACAATTTCTTTTCAATTTGCAGTGAACTAAACAAAACTTCTAGTTCCTCTCTAGTAGTTTACTAAAAGCTATGTTAATTTGAAAATACACTGAGTTCATTTCCATGACTAGCCTCAGAGACTAATGAGGTGAAACCGATCAGGAATCTAGATCTTAGTTTTCTTGAGTTGTACTTTGCTTTATATATATACAAATTAAGAAATTAGATCAGAGCACCTCATATTAGCTCGTGGCTCATACTATGTAGCAACTGCACATTCTGAAAATTTCCCCTAGTTTGACGAAGATCGAGGGAATTCTCTGACCTACAATTTAAACCGGTTGAAGACCTTTTGTATATTAACATTAAATAGATTTGAGAAGACGTTCACCTTTTTAAACTACAACAGATATGTTATTTATCTCATGCTTCAAAGGGTAATGGCATCTCAACTTTGCACTCGACGTTGGTCAATGCATTAAATAACATGAGTGACAACTAATTAAGTAAAGAGACTAAATTATTGCAGACTGGATGGTAAGAAATCACAAAATGAGTCTGTCATAGTTAATCTGTTCCGGAGATGTTATGAGATCTTCCTCATATTCCTTCCCGATGAAATTGCTATCCAAGCTTTGACTTGCTTCGAGAGATCGACAACTCAGTCGTCATTCCCACGATCAAAAAACAGCAAACCTGGGGATATTATATAAAATTGATCACAATTGTTAAGCATGGATTCGTATAGCTGTCCTAATTCCCTTCGCAATTCTCATTATTCAGTATAATCAACGAATTTACTGACTTAATAAGCAGTACAGGAAGTTAACCAGTTCGTTAAGGGCTTTTAGTCTGCTAGTTATTCAATTCAGATGTAACCTCCGTTGATTAGCGAAATACCGGACTTTCACGAATTGTGCACAACATTGACTTTCTGGTGACGATTACTGTGTGCTCCATGTGCTCAGATAAATTATGACCATACGTGTATATAAACAAGCGTGTATGAATCTTCACTTCACTGGCTATCATAGAGAAACATTTAAAACTCACGGATAAAACTCAGTTACACGTTCATTAACTTACTTTGTGCCCATCAACCTGAACTGTCCAAATATGAAGAGATTGTGCCGTTTAGAGCTTCCTGAAGGATTTTATTGTGAGGTATCAGTTATTTGTCTTCTTACTGCACTGTTGGACAGCTGCATAACTATCTAGTTACATGTACATTCTTTTATCATCTCCACTTTTCCTTCTTTGATTTCCTGTTTCCCTGCCTTTGGTTTTCTGCTTGGGGTGGTGCACCTTTGTTGTGCATGCCTCTTCCTTCAAGCTTTAATTAAAACATAATTCAGCTGCGATCAGACATTTTCTATTTAACCAATGCATTGAAATCCTCTTTATGAGAACTAATGGACTAGGTTCACAATCCTACTTGCAAATTGGCATTTTATGACATAGACTTCATATATATATCTACGGTAATGCCTTCTTTTGCTTGTCACTTTCCATTAACGTAGAGAATAAATTAATGAGGTAATTCTTGTAAATAGCAATGATTTCATTTTTTTCATTTCTTCTTCCTTTTTTCCAGATACCTTCCTACCTTCTTTCGATTTCTCTTCGACAGCGAATCTTCATCAACTTCCGATAAACTATTTTCCCACTACTCTCACCGAGATAAGACCGCAAGTCATTTCCTTGCAACAACCCAGTGATTAAGTAAGATCGATTGATAGAGAGCAGGGAGAAACTCACTGCACTATACGGAAGGAAAAGTCGTCCTCTGCTGCCACGTATAATGCTTATTAAATTCGAACGCTTAATTACTTATACTTGCTTTCGGTCTATCGTTTTGCGGTATAGATGAAATCTTTCTTTATTTGCTTTTAGCTCAAATTTATGTAATTAATTTTTGAAAAAATGGTTGCTATTTGGGAAAATAATATTTGGCAAATCATCAATTTTCAATTTTTCATTTCGTTGCACCTGTTCAAACGTTGTCAGTGAGAGTGGAGGATTGAAGCAATTGTAAATTCTCACTGCCGACTGATTATTATTGAAGTAATTGAATTCTGAAAGGAAATCGCACTCGTGTATTCGGCATCGACTTATTTTCAGAGACGAAAGGTCAGAAATGCAAAACATTTATCAAGAAAGATGTGCTTTCCACTGAAAGTATCTCTTCCTTCAAAACTACAAGTGCTCAATTTACTATCTCTAACTGATGTAAATGTATGTAGGCTTACATTAGCACATTTTAGTACGCATAATGCGGTAATCTGTGGAGAATCAATGGATACATAATGATTGCTGATAGTTGGGTAAACAGTAAAATACACTGTAAGCCCGCGCTCATAAAGTAAGCTGAAATAATCCGAATGCAAGCCAATAATGAAGACCACTAGAGGACTCCGAATGTTGGTAAACATCTGGAGCACCATTAGGGGATTTGTAAAGTTCAATCATCTTTATATTACTAGCGACAGCGTCGTAGCATTAGGGGTTAATCCGCAGAATTTGGTACCTCCCCTCCTATTGTTATGCTACAACTTCGAAACTCACAACGTTTAGAGCAATGGGAAGTGGAATTAGGAACTTACGGTATGTAGTATATTCAATCGCATTATGTCTGGTCGCACAGTAGCAATTTTATCCCAGCGTGTGCCAATTCACTTGCACCCACAGTTATGAGACTAACAAGTATGACACATGCGACTTTTTTTGCAAGTGACATGCATTACATTGAACCGATTTCTGCGTAAATGCTGAAACTCTACCTTAGAAATTCAACAATTGAGCCAAAAATGAATGCGTTTCAAACACATAGGTCTTTTGACCTTGTTCCCTGATACATTACGGAAAGGTGAACACTTCAAAGATAAGAAGAACCGTCTGAGCTGCTGCTATCCAAGCGGAAAAGTTCTTGGATTGCGATGTCTAAAGAAAAAACATTTAAGGGACTGTTCTAGTTGATCATTTTATGTCACAAAAGTCCATTCTCTCCATCATAGCAATAGAAAACTGAAAGTTAATCATGAAATTAGCTATATAAATGATAGAAAACACAACAGAGAGATAAATAACATTCGGGTAAGTTGACAAAGAATGCTTCATACCAAAGTCATGAATTTTTGTTTAAATGCAGCAATCGTGGGTAGAAATCGAGAGTTATGAGTCTACGACAAACCGACAAACCGACAAACCAATTAGACAATGTAATTCTCCCTGTCAACAGTTTTGAAACGGTTTCAGAAACGTGAGGTGCAAGCCACTGAAACGCTTGCCGAATAATATAAGATCGTCTGATACAGTTGGGAGAGTTTTCCAAAAGCAATTGACTAGGGAGGAGATTTAATTTGAAACGAATTTTGTAGTGTTTCTCTGCGCATCAGAATGCCTTCAAGGGAATTTTAATTGAATATTTGATTCGCATGCATCGGATGACTATGCCGATGCCAACGTTGGCAAGATAGACTCCGAACAAGCTATTTCAAGACCATCAAATGGGAGAGAGACATCTTATCAGCCATCAGTTTGTCAGGAAAGACTTTGTTACTCATATCAGGCACATAGCGTATTTCTCAATGAGAAGCGCTATTTTGGAAATTGTGATCAAGTGATATTTTTCAGCGTTTGCTGCAAACTTCCCGCTACAAAATTACCTCCAAAGTTGACGTGTAAACACATGGTTCGAGCCCATTTGCGGTGAAAACAATTTGCCTTCCTATTGACTGGATTTCATTTTTGCATAACCAAGTCCGGTCTGTCCATTAGTGCAGTAAACCGATTGCACTCAAACGCACAGCGCTGAGCGTACAATTGTTCACTTGTACAATTCTCATTTTGCACCTTATTTTAGCAGTTGAAATACGGTCACTTTGGTAGAGCACAGCGTACAATGTTAAGGACAAGTCAAGGCTATCGTGAACACTAGTGGATTCTGTATATGAGATACAAAAGTATCACTTGTGGTGAACAATTGTGGACCAGAATCGTTCTCAGTCCTTATCAGTTCATGTCGAGATGGTCTGCTAGGAAATTGACCAGGAAGTCTGCTAGGCACCCTCATTGCATAAGGGCAAATTCTGTTGCTCCAAACACTAACCGAAGACTCTCGTGTAACGTGCTTGTGGATTGAGACAACAACCTATGAAGAAACGTAGGGGAATATTAACTATGGAAATATTGAAAATTATTTATTAAAAAAACAACAATTTCTCCTCAATTGACGGCAACTTTGGACGACCGACTTTTGCTTGACAATTTCCATCCAACTGGCAGGTCAATGTCCCTCTCGGGACATTATTATCTAATTCAGCTTGCTCTATGATTTTTGAAGTGTCTAGAACTTCTTTAATAGCTACATCCATTTGTACGTCTCTCCACGATTTGTAAGATCGAACAGCCTCTTTTCCAACGTAATGACGCGGCATTGATGAAATGACTGCGCACAACTCGGAAAGGTATACACTGTAAATCGCTCGATACCAATCACATACGGAGGGTGCATAACAAAATTTTTTTTGGTATATTTTTGCATCTACATGTATTTGTATGATTTTCGTATGATTTAGGGCCTTTTGCCAATAAATATCGCTTTAAGGTTTCATGAAAAAGTTAAACTTACAATGCTGAATTCGATTTTAATACACGTAAGTCTAAGGCATTTCATAAATAATCAGTAAGTATACAACCATCAACGTTTATGCATTATGTAATTTTGAAATTAGGCATACTATCAATCTGAAATAAAAATGCATTGCAATTCATGAAAGCAAATATAGTTATGTTTGAGATATATAAATCAGCATGGTAGCTCGAAAGTTATAGTTTCATTGAAATGATGTTTAACAACTTAGTTCATGGAGTTGAGCTAATACAAGTAGCAATGATAACATACGACATCAATTTCACAGTAAATCGAGTCTAGATCAAATATTCTAAATACCACGCTATCCATAAGATTGCATATGACTGATATATTTGACAGTAGTATGCAATTTATATAATTTTTTGCTAGATGACTTAAAGCTCTACGTACGAAAGGCATACGAATGAGGACGAATTTGCATAGGGTCTCGTATATGAAACATACCAACAACTCGTATTTCATCGTAAAACGTCCAATCACAGATAGAACGGTTCGTATCGCCGCATACCAATCACATACGAAAGTAAGTATGCTTTCGTATGAAGAACATACCAGATCTCTGTATACATACGAGAATCTCGTATCAAATGTTAGTTTCAAATTGTATGTGGATTTGATATATGTTTGTATGTAGTTTTCGTATCCAGCGATTTACAGTGAGTCGTGAGTGAAAGTTCAGAATGAAGCAAACAATCAGGGATCAGCAATCAATAACAACAGACTAGCAGTGTTGCAGGTGGCAATGTTACCCCTTGATAACACAGTTTCCCTACTTTCAGGGCACTTAAGTAAGGTGAGGAAGGTTCGACAAATCAAAAGCAGGTCGCTCTTCATGTGATTACTGAGGTCGACGTTCGTTCCTTCTTGCTGAGTCGGCGAGTAACCGGAGGACGTGTTGTGTAGAAAGCACACGTCTGGGTTACAACATCTGTAGGAATGGTGTAATAATAATTTATTAATATTATATTAATCTTATATATGTATATAGCAGTTACATACCGGGTGTATTAGTGTTATTGTATGTTACATTAATTCCTTTTTAAAAAGCAGAGAGTGTCGCCTCATTAGTGACAGCATTTGTAATCGGAGATTCAGAATTGAAGAATGGTACTTATTCATCCTGACGAAACCATGTAGAGAAGGCATTAAATGTTTAGACGGTGGAGATCTAATCAACAAGTGTTCTCTAAGTCACGTGGTTACAATCTGCAACGAAGAAAAGGTTATTTAAATACTACGTATAAACAATTAAGCAATAGGTAATGTCAGTTAAATATCTTTAAGAAATAAGAGCTACCATTATAGCCTAATGTTCGGTTAAGCAATGGGTTGCTACTAAAAAGTTTTATAGATTCAACAATACTAATCTCAAAGTCCGAGTTTCCACGGTAAATGATTTTAAAGCAATCATTCATTGTAGTTACGAAAACAATGGTTACATTGTTCTATGTGTTTTGCAATGGCACTATTGCCACTTAAATGTTCAAGTTTACGTTGATGCAGACGTCTTTTGGTTTTGCCAATATGTTGGCAATCAGGATCAACCTGACATTGAAAGCAATAGACAAGACTCGATTGCATGTCTGGATCTAACTTACTTTTAAGGGAGAAATATCTTCCAGTTTTGAACGAGGTCATAACAACCTTGCATTCCAAGTTAAGTTTACGAAATATTTTTACTAACTTATTACTAAATTTCTGTGATGCATAACCCACGAAGGGGATTTTGATTATTTTATTGAAGTCATTATCAATTGCTACGCTTGAAGAATTGTTTAATTTACGACCTATAAATTTGTTAATTGTTGATTGAATTAATTGCAATGGATAGCCATTTCTACTTAAGATATTGGTAATTTTACTACATTCATTATGGAATAGATTCCAATTGGTGGATACATTGTAAGCACGATGAAGCATGCCTAATACTAGTGTGTTTTTCCAATTGCGAGGACATAAAGCATTGAAATTCAGTAAAGGACCTGTAAAGGTAGGTTTCCGATAAATCTCAGTAAGTACATTGTCCTCATCAACTTTCAGAAGGACATCCAGAAAAGGTAATTCCTTATTACCCACTTCTGATGTAAAGTGCAAGTTGCTGTGTTGAATATTTAGAAATTATAGAATACATCTATGTGTTGTTCATTGTTAAATACAGCTATGATATCATCCACATGACGATACACAACAGGAGAGAAAGGTAAGTCCTGCCATTTATGTTCCAGATTAGCTAAGAAGATGTTAGCGAGGGTTGGACCCAACGGGCTACCCATACTTACACCATCCACCTGTTGGTATACGGTGTCATTCATAAGAAAGAACCAGACGTGGCAAATTTTAATAAGTCTTTAAATACTTTTTCTTCGTACTTCGGTTTATTGGCATTACTAGGTGAGTACACTAATTTAGTTGCAATGTTGATTGCTTCAGTTACGGGTACGTTGGTAAATAAGTTTTCGACGTCAAAACTCACAAGGGTGCTATGACGGTTTATTTTATGTTTAACATCATCTAATGCACTAATGAAATCATTTGTTGATTTCAACATAAAGTCATCATTGATATGTGGATTAATTAAATTGTCTAAGTATTTAGCTAATTTATAATTAGCAGCACCAATAGTACTAACTATCGGTCGAACAGGGTAGTTGTTCTTATGTACTTTTACGGTACCATAGATACGTGCTATGTTACTACCAGAAGGCAGTATGTCCTTGTAAACGCTGTCCTTTGTTCAAGCCAAAGTTTACTTAATTTACTACGATGAGATTCTTTTACTTGTAGGAGAGAGTTATTGACATGTTTGTAAATAGCCAATTTTAACGTGAGAATACGAAACCACGATAATTGACTCGAAATGTGACTGGTAAGATTTTGGAGAATTTTATATGCGATGTGATGGCTAATTTGTTGAATTCATCAACATCATCACTAATTGGTTTAAGTTTAGGTTTAGTGAGAAGAAATTTAGGACACAAGTGAAGAATGTCACAATCATTGAAATAGGTGATATCCAGTTGTAATTTTTTGACTTTGAGAATGCATTTTTCCAGTTTTCGGATACCATTCACAGATACATTAAAGTGATTACTTATTCTAAAGTATAGATCAGCAAGATTACTACTTTTTACAAACCACAGTATACAACAAATGACTAGTGAGTATAGACTCATAGTTAGGTAAGTACATTAACAAAATAGAAAACAATTGTATTTTGCTTGTTACCAACAATCTTCATCAGAGCCACTAAAGTTAGGTTAATGTGCGGTAGGAAATTATGCAAAAATAAATTAAGTAAAATCAATACAGTAGTATGAAGATGAAGTCGACAACATACGAGGTAAAATAACTTACTGTGTAGGTAAGATCAGCAGGTGAGTTACGGTAAGCCGCTTAACCGAACTTGTAACTACAAAACAGTACAGTGGTAGAACACGGGGCCACAGAAGCTCGGCCAGCAATATCGGCCAGCAACAAGAGTTCTATGATGCTATGTTACACAACCCAGTACAATGTACAGTTCTGTCACAGTGTTGTGCTGTGAAGACCACGCACAAAACAACGAATGTTTAGACGGTGGAGATCTAATCAACAAGTGTTCAATAAGTCACGTGGTTACAATTGTGTAGGTAAGATCAGCAGGTGAGTTACGGTAAGCCGCTTCACCGAACTTGTACATGTAAATACAAAATAGTACAGTGGTAGGACACGGAGCCACAGGAGCTCGGCCAGCAACAAGAGTTCTATGATGCTATGTTACACAACCCAGTACAATGTAGCAGTGAAGACCACGCACAAGACAACGTTGGCTATCCATTGCAATTAATTCAATCAACAATTAACAAATTTATAGGTCGTAAATTAAACAATTCTTCACGCGTAACAATTGATAATGACTTCAATAAAATAATCAAAATCCCCTTCGTGGGTTATGCATCACAGAAATTTAGTAATAAGTTAGTAAAAATATTTCGTAAACTTAACTTGGAATGCAAGGTTGTTATGACCTCGTTCAAAACTGGAAGATATTTCTCCCTTAAAAGTAAGTTAGGTCCAGACATGCAATCGCGTCTTGTCTATTGCTTTCAATGTTAGGTTGATCCTGATTGCCAACATATTGGCAAAACCAAAAGACGTCTGCATCAACGTAAACTTGAACACTTAAGTGGCAATAGTGCCATTGCAAAACACATAGAACAATGTAACCATTGTTTTCGTAACTACAATGAATGATTGCTTTAAAATCATTTACCGTGGAAACTCGGACTTTGAGATTAGTATTGTTGAATCTATAAAACTTTTTAGTAGCAACCCAGTGCTTAACCGAACATTAGGCTATAATGGTAGCTCTTATTTCTTAAAGATATTTAACTAACATTACCTATTGCTTAATTGTTTATACGTAGTATTTAAATAACCTTTTCTTCGTTGCAGATTGTAACCACGTGACTTAGAGAACTTCTCTACATGGTTTCGTCAGGATGAATAAGACCATTCTTCAATTCTGAATCTCCGATTACAAATGCTGTCACTAATGAGGCGACACTCTCTGCTTTTTAAAAAGGAATTAATGTAACATACAATAACACTAATACACCCGGTATGTAACTGCTATATACATATATAAGATTAATATAATATTAATAAATTATTATTACACCATTCCTACAGATGTTGTAACCCAGACGTGTGCTTTCTACACAACACGTCCTCCGGTTACTCGCCGACTCAGCAAGAAGGAACGAACGTCGACCTCAGTAATCACATGAAGAGCGACCTGCTTTTGATTTGTCGAACCTTCCCACACCTTTACTAAGTGCCCTGAAAGTAACATTGCCACCTGCAACACTGCTAGTCTGTTGTTATTGATTGCTGATCCCTGATTGTTTGCTTCATTCTGAACTTTCACGTGACTTAGAGAAGGCATTAAAGCTCGAATTCATATCTGCAATAATGGAAAGTGGACGTTTGAAAAATGGAAACTGCTGGAAAGCTTTTTTAGTTTTGGGTCACAATTGCTCACAAGTCGAGATGGGCTTTCACTTAGCTATTGGAAAGCAAATCAACGGAAACTGAATACTTTATTACCACCGATGCAACATTTTCATAGGTAGCCAATGTGCTTTGTCACTCCTGACATGATAGAAACCATTTGTACGTTCACTGCTTGAGAGACAGAAGAATGGTGTCGGATCGCGCTTAGACGGATAGCGTTTCACCTACAATATTTCAGGAGCTTGTATCAAGACTTTCACATATCTATTAATCAAATTCAAAGGAAGTATATAATATTTGTTTATAACATTCAAACACTTTTATCAAATTCCTCCGACTTTAATTGTGATACTTGAAGCATGGAGAGCTAGAAATCTATGGACTGATCGCAGATATCCAGGCAATACCACTGGGATCTACTACACCAAAATCAAGTAGTCAAAACAATTCTACTTTATCAAACTTTATCGAAGATGGATGTGCAAAGAAAGTAAAAAAAAATGCCACGCAGCTTATTTATTTTTGCAGTGATTTTCTTCTTTTATGCTTACTTCCTGAAGATTCGATGGAGAGATTCCTTGCTACACAGTAAAAAAAACATAAAAACTCTCACGAGAGCATCATATCCCTTCCAACATAAAATATTCCCTGAAATTACTTCATTTATCGATTCGCTAGTAAATCACTCGCTTTAGAAGTTTCACAAAAATACATCTCGATGCCTATCGAGGGCCAAAATCTCAGAGAGAAGCATCTGCCTATTTTTAATTTCATCAAAAAATACACTAATATTTCAAAGAAATGCAATACAAAAATGACTCGGATGACGCAGAAGCAAGAAGGCGATTGTATTCTGTGCATTGTTTGCCGACACTTCTTGCAACATAGCCCGGAATATAATTCAGAATACGTTTGTTGCTTGAATTAATAGGCCTATATGCATCGGGCTCTTCATTTAATTTGGATATCATCATATTCGATACTTACTTTATGTCTTCGGCACGTGGAGGTGATTCGTCGAGACATAATGCATCTCGTCAAAAAAAATTCGAGTACCTCTTTAAAGAAATATCTTTAATTCGTTTCTTATTCTGCAATATTTGATTGAGTGACCGCTCTACGACAAAATTCAACGCTATGATGTCTATCAGAGTCAGGATCAGATGCACACAAATAATCTTTAATTGTCGATACAACTATTTCAATAAACGATTCGGGATTACGGTAATTCCAAATGTGTGATTTGAGGAATGACTTCTGATCGACAACCTGAAAAAAGAGCGGTGCCTTGCCATGGTGATAGTATTCTAGCTGTCCATGCTTGAAGTCACAGAATTAGACAAGAACTGGCTTGTCTTCTTTTTTTGTCTGTGAGACAGAAGCTTCGTATTTTGTTACTTTAATGAAAAGGCACAGTCTGCTGACAAAAACCATGTCTCTATCGAACAATGAACAGCCGGTTCAACGACAAGCACACTCTATTTGTGATCTTTCAGTGAATATCAACAACTATATCACACAAAAAGAGAAAGAGACGATGTCAAATTCTCCTTTATGTCTGTGACTATTTTATCATACACCTGAGCAATTCTTTTCTGATGTAAATATGCACGCAAAATTTAGAGCTCCGAAACTTTACTCAATAGTGCCACTGACTCATGCTTACTGATCCATGCTTATTTAATTTGTAAAAGATTTTTGCTCAAATATCCGGTAAATCCGATTTTCAGTTTTTTTTGCGATAACCCATGAACTTTTCAAATTAAGTTGAGACATGTCAATTTCTTGTGATTTTTTTTGAGAAACTCGTATGCATTCATCTGAACAAATCAATGCCAATTATTTTTCAATAATACCATCAAGTTGTGTACTAAAACAAAAAATGACAGGAGAAAGATTGATTTTATTATATTGCTTGCTGAAAAACATCTTCGAAAATTGTCATTCTACAACGCTATTTAACTATTTTTTGATATTGCATCGATCATAATCAAAATAATTACTTTCTATTAAACATCTCATTACTTTGAACATGTGCAAAGCCGTAGACCACAATACAGTTATCCAGCTATCTAGAGCGCTTGTCATCAAAAGGAAAATCAAAATCGTCATTCCACGACAATAAATAATGTCGCGGAATGACGCATCATTGTGTGATACTACAAGTAGCACTTTAAGACTATCAATCAAGCCTGTGTGATACTTAAATGACAGTGTTCATACCACAGACCATAGAGTACGTATATTAGGTAGAGTGGCAACAATAAATCCACTTTATGTATGCAGTTTCGATTTTATTAAATGAACTCTAATGAGACCGAGCATCACATGTGAGATATGCAAATTTTTACATTTTTGGAGAAATTTTGGATTCAACTGATCGTAATAGCAAAACAGAAGGAACAATAACATTTTACAAATCCTCCTTGTCATGTAAATCTTTATCCTGGAGAGGCAATATAGTTTGTTAAATTAGCAATCCGATGGGTCATTATCACTTGAATACATAGCCTTATCAATAAGTGCACTTTTTGAGCGTGACCATATCACAAGCTATAACCTGCCACTGGTAGAGCAAAATATAACAACTACTGACAATAATCACAATTAAGTTAAAAGATGTAAATGGATCTGCATCACTATATTCAGATTTGACTGAATCATAAAATTAATTATGCCGATAAAAATGGAATCAAAAACTTACAATTTCAGCCAAGAAAGCACAATAAGACGTTTTTATGAAGATGCATATAATGCAGTTCATGAATTTCCTTTGATAATCAGCTTAATTTCCGTTTAATTAAGATGCCTGTTGATATCCAACTTGTTTCATGCTACTTACAGACGAACGTCATCTCGGTTGTATATAAATGCAGGAATAATGTGAAAAAAATTAGCTTTTAAAAAAATGCTCAAATATTCTTTTGGACCGCAGGAACGTAATCTCCGCAAAAAACTGAATTATTTCATATAATATTATAATATTATAATATTATAATATAATAATATTATTATAATAATAATATTATAATATTATATAATATTATTTCATATATACAGAACATCGTGGTGTGCGGTCGTGTATCTCGTGATTCTCTTACAAGTGGCAATATCAGTCCTATTAGTGTACTTATCTGGAGTATTTTTGTGCAAAAATTATACCAAAATCTTTCATATCGTCTCAGGAGTATCAATCCTCAGTCAATATTCAAAGTTGTGGTCATCCATGTTCGCTATTGGGATTATTATCTTGTGTGTGTTCCTTTGGCTGAAAACTGTTCAGTCCGTCGAAGCCTGTAACTTAACACATTTTCTGCGACGGTTGCAAATTTTCAATCAATATCTGCATGCACTACAATTCGGAATTAGATTATCAGAATCGTGAAACATTTCTGTAAACAAAGCGGCACTGGTCTGGTGGATTGCGTGTCTGACTTTCTTAGCCGAATATCTTGGTTCGACTCCGTTCGACTGACCCTTTATTTTCACTAAATGTGTTTCGCTGGTCCTGTGTTTGGTTGACAGATAATGCCTCCTAAATTAAACAACGCTAATCAGAGAGTTTTGAGATCTTACTCTCAGGATGGTATCACTCTTGAAGATATTATGAATCGTATACAAGAATCAGAGACAAAACTTCTTAACAAACTTACAGAACTATCAGATCGAGTTACATCTATTGAGAAGTCTAAATAGTTTCTTAAACAAAGTCAATCAAAAACTGATGCAGATATGACAAAGGTCAAAGAAACTGTTTTTGAATAATAGCTTTTTATTGAAAAATCTCAAATACAGTCAAGATCACAGACTCTTATTTTTGCAAATATACCTCAATCTCCTATTATAATGAAAGACGAAGAAGATAATGAGATTTCTTTGACTGAAGATATAGAAAAAATTGAGCATCTCTGTGCAACAATAATGGAAGATTTTACCGTTGCAGACATCATGGATTGCCGACGTCTCGGGAAAGCTGTACCAAAGCGACTTGTCAAGGTCATCTTCGCAAATAAAGATACCAGAAATCAGATTCTTTATAACCAGAAACTGATCAGACAAGAACCTGATATTTTGAATAAATTTGGCAGAGTATTTGTGAAGAAAGATTCTCCTCCGTTGACTTTGAAGGAAGAGAAACGACTCCGAGAGTCAGCAAAAGCTTTGCGAAATGAAAATTCTTCTGACCATCTATGAATTCTTCTCATCTATTTCTTCTGAATTTCGGATTTTACGACGTCAACGCAGACAAGCTGAGCGAAAATGGCTTAAATCAAGAAATGAGGAGCATAAGTCTTTATTTATATGAGCGAAAAAGAAAGTAACAAATTTGATCCATCGAACAAAAGTCAATTACTACAGCACAAAATTCATTGCAAGTGAGAGTAGCAGCAAAGAACTGTACACGCATTTCAATAATTTATTTGACAATAGTAGTACGTATTTACCTTCATGTTATTCGATTTGTGAATTACCTGGCATTTTCAATGAATTTTTCAGAACAAAAATCCTAAATATTCGTAACGAAATTGATTCAACCATTTGCAGTGATTTGTCAAGTAATGTTGACAGTCCAATACCAATGAGTAATTCATTTCAAGGGGAAAAATTAGAACGATTTTCTACTTTGACAAAGGAAAGATTGATAATGATTATGGTAAATTCTTCAAAGAAATCATGTGATTTGGACCCATTACCAACACCACTCTTTCTCGGAAATATCGACATTGTACTACCAGCGATTCTTTTAATGTTCAATCAGTCTTTATCTAGAGGAGTAGTTCCAGAGGAATTTAAACTTGCCTTGGTGAAACCATCAATCAAGAACAAAGCAAAGTCTATTGATAAAGATAATTTAGCCAATTATCGGCCTATATCAAATGTTGCCTACTTGCTCACCTTTGCTCACCTTTACCGGCCACCAATCCCAAATTCCTCCAGGGTGGGCCGTATCGTCCTCTTCCATTTTACTCGATCGAGGGCCAGATTATGGGTTATGCCTTTTCTCTCCAGATCTTTTTCTATGACCCTTTTCCATGATAGGGGTGGACGACCTCTTTTTCGTCTGCCAGATATCGGTTGGTGCAGTGCTGTTTGGGTTATATGATCGTCCGGTCTTCTTCTGACGTGTGCGTACCATGCAAGCCGCTTGTACTCTATGAATCTATCGATGGATGGGATCCTCATCTTGCGTCGAATCTCTTCATTCTTAACTCGGTCCCGGAGGGTTAAACCTTGGCATCGCCTGAGCATCTTCATTTCCGTCACCATCAGCCTTTGCGTATCTTTCTTCCTTGGTGCCCAACACTCTCCTCCATAGGTCATTGCCGGTCGTATCATAGCCTGGTAGATCTTTGATTTTAGCTTGAGAGGAACTCCTTTGTCGTAGATAACTCCTCTCACTTGTCTCCAACTTTTCCATCCTGTTTGTATGCGGTTTTTGATGTCCTGCTCGCAAGATGATGTTACGTCTAACAGTGAACCAAGATACTTGAACTTCTTAACTGATGGGAGCGAGGTTCCATCCATAATGTTGCCTACTTAGCAAAGATAATCGAAAAAGTTGTTTTAGAAGACCTCCATACACATCTATCTGCTCAGGGATTGTATCCAATGTTTCAATCGGCATATCTACCGGATCATAGCACCGAGACAGTGTTAACTCTGGTAAGGAATGATATTCTTTCATCTTTGGATATGAAGAAGATAACAGTTTCAGTGCTCTTGGATATTTCTTGTGCATTTGACACTATCAAGGCAAGACAAGACAAGAAATGTATATTTGTGAAATGAAAATCATAAGTTACGCATTAAGTATAGGGATATGTCTGAAAATGTTTACAATGTGCAGTCACTATTCACCATTCAGAAGAGTTTTCATTTAATTTAGAGCACACCCATGGAACAAATGAATGCAGTCGTCTAGCAGATACAGCAACAGGCTGACGTAGTTGACCAGAATAAGTCATTCTATCCGGGATCAAATGATGCAAGGGGTGTAACGGAGAGGATTCACAACTCCGGAAAAATCGCATTGCTCTTTCACATCTTTTTGAGGACAATGAGGGAAAATGAGTAATATTCACACAATCACTGCCACAGATTATCCTATGCCCTCGACGATGGAACTTTTCAATTTTCCTTTCAATGCACTTTGGAAGAAAAGCAAAAAGTGGAGCAGCATACAACAGGAGCGGAGCAACAAGAGCATTGTATACAATTATAAATTGATCAATTGACAAAAAAGATTTCAAAGTTCGAATGACATATAATCGCTGCACAGCAAGCTTTAAAATTTTATTGAAATGAAAATTCCAATCCAACGAAATGTTCCAGTAGACAACTAGAATCTTTATATTTTTTACAGTAGGAATGTCACAGTGGAAAAAGAAAAAGATCTGACTCGATTTACACAAATTTAAGGACATTTTGTGTGAATCAATCCATTCACTCACAAGTGGAATGTCATTTGGATTATGTCCATTTACAAAAGGCTCTATTAAAGTGACATTGTCAGCATACAAAACAATCTTAGAGCAAGGCGAAACGTTTAGCGATCCCATGAAACATGCAAACAAAGTCGGACCAAATATTGATCCCTGTGGGACTCCTGAGTGTACATTAGATAATGGGCCAAAATTGCCTTTCAATTTTACTCGTTGATAACGATTACACAGATAACTTTGTAGCCATAAAATGAACCCTCGATTGACATTATGAGTGTACAACTAGTGAGTAATTTAATAAGACATTGGGGAGAACTTTATCAAATGCCTTTGATAAATCTAAACACGTCATTTTCACAGCAGTTACTTCAGGATTATCAAGATAGGTTGTCACAGAGTCATGGATTTTCACAAGTGCACATTCGGTGGAACCACGAGGACGAAATGCATATTGATAAGGTCCATATAAAGATAACAACTGAGTTGATACTGATCTCAATACCAAACGTTCTAAAATTTTGCTGAGAACAGATGTCAAGCATATAGGCCGAAAGTCTTTTACAGATGGATTTCGCTTTTTAGCCACAGGAATTACATCAGCGATCTTCCACATTGAGAGAAATTTCCGATTTGTGACGGACAACGTGAAAATGTGATGAATGGGCAACGCTAACCACAATGCGCCCTCACGTAGAAGTCGAGTAGGGACACCATCACTACCACTGGACTTTATCACTAAATGAGACAATTCGTGGAGCACATCAGAAACAGTGAAGTTAGGCGACCAATCTTCGTCTTGTATGTCAAGCAATGCATCATCATCATCTACGCTCATGTTCTTGTTTAATTCGATCTGTATTGACTGGGCTAAAGACTCTATATTCCCAAACTCATTGATCAATTTTTCAATTTCGTTCGGTTGAGAACGGCCACGAATCTCATTTACGACATTCCATACATGTTTCGGGGAAGTTGATTGCCGTTTTGCCCAAGCTGACTTTGCCTTTATGATCTCTGTCTTCACTCGTTTCTTATAATGAACGTAGAGTTGCCAATTTCTTTCTCTATAAGCCCTCCATCGGTCATCAATTAAGGACTTAAGCAAAGGAGTGAGCCAAGGCTTATCTCGATCTGTCAGAGTCACATACTTATGAGGAATGAATGACATAGCAGTGAACAATAAATGATAGAAGTTAACACATGCTTCATCAACACAGTCTAAACTCAAAACCATGTTAAAATTGGCAACAGATAATAAATACTGATATCTATCAATATTCGAGCGTCGAAAATCCCACAGCTTTACAGCTCTATTGGTTGGTACATAGCATTTCCCATACAGAACGACAGTATTGTGGTCAGAGGACTCAAGTGGCGGACCTATAACAGCATTGTCTTGATAACTGTTGCGTAAATTGTCACTCAGCCAAATGTGATCTAGGAACGAACCTTGTCGAGTGGGAGATTTAACACAATTATAGAAAGAAAATTGCTGCTCGAAAATAGTAGCATCGAAATGATTGAAATCTCCACATACCATAACATTTAAGTCAGGAAAATTGGATAATTCTTCATCAATAACCCGTACAAAAGAGTCAGAAATTTCGTTCAGATCAGCAGATCGTAAGCTGGGGGGAACGTACACAGCAATTAAAAGTAATTTCAGTTTCAGGAATTTCAAAATGAGCAATTCAATATAACAAGGAAAAGGATAATGTACCAATCGAGAACAATACAAATTCTTATTGACCCAAACACATACTCCACCGCCGATACGATTAACTCTGTCGCAACGGTGAATGTTGAAATTGTCTATTGCAACCAAATTATCAGAAATCTCCGAATGAAGCCAACTTTCGGTTACAACCACAATGCCAGGGTTAACAGATGACACAAGAAGAGAAAGTTCATCAATCTTAGGGCAAATGGAGCGGGCATTCAAAAGGATAACCGTCGGGAAAATGGATGCGTTGTTAAAATCCTTTATCGAAAATTTCTTGAATTCAAATCAGAACGACGCTGGATTACATTCTTATAAATAACTACATCCTCACCATCATTTCAAAGTTTATTCAATTCTTCTCTCAGTTTCCTTTGTTCAAAAAGTTGTACTTTGGTTCGATCAGGATTGATGTACACGTGTTTGAAATTGATTGAGTCATTTAAAGACCTTGAGTTTCGCAAAACTGTGTTTCTGAGTAATTGATTGCTGAGGACGACACGCAACAGACGCGGTCTCTCACCAACAGATCGACCAATACGCTGACAACTTACAATATCAGTTTTAGAGAATTGAGTCTGGGTTTCATCCAACAGCTTTAACAATTGTTCAAGATCACTTCTCTGCTTGTCAATCACATATCCATGTGGATTTTCTTCAATGCCTGACACTATAACATTATTCATCCTACGATTCCTTTCGTCAATTTCATTAAATATCTGGCTACCAAAGTTATTAGCAAAATTATCCATTTCATATCTCAAAGTTTTAATCGTTTTGTCATGTTGTGCAAGTTTTTCATTGGTACTAGCTAGAGAACATTCAATACTTTTTACTCTTTCAGTTAATTCGCGCAAATGATCAGAGACTTTAGTGATCTCCGATGTCAACTTAGATATGATTTCTGACTTCTGTTCGGCAAGAAGGCGTTTGATATCACTTAAACTGATAGAAATGAAAGATGCACTATTTGACCGAGTACTCTTTGCAGGAGGCGTTGAAGTAGCAGGCATCTCATAAATTGAGCAGATTCACTATGCCAGACAAATTTTACTTTATGTATTTTATTTTGAAATCAATCACTACGTCAAAAGATACGCAATAGATTTTGGCGAAAGTCACGAGAAGGAATCGAACACACGAACTTCCAGCTATAATCCAGACGCAGAGCCTTCACACCGTGCCAACACCAGCCACGTAATACTCAAAAGTAATACCAATTCCGGTAATTGCAACAAGGAATTGTTGAAAAGGCCTGACTATATTACCCAATCGATCTCGTGAAAATTACAAGTGACAGGAGTCACGGCGGCCTGGCACGTTGATACCGGCGGCAATAGATATAGCACAGTAACTGAGACTTTGCACTTGGACGGATCAATACACGAACGACGAGAGAATGCACACAACGGCCAACCGATTACACATCAAAAATGGAACAACCCAAACCGAGAACACCAGGAATCCCGAGCAAAGGACACCAAGGAGATGATGACACTACCACGCAAATTGCAGGGGACACCAAGAGCAACAAAGTGTACCAAAAATCTCCAAAATCCAACCAGTAGAAGCAGAGAAATGCACATAAATCAACCAGGTGCACAAGAGCGACAGAAACACGACCGCACAGCACAGTGTAGAAGACTAGAATATCGATCATGACATCTTATTAACACGCTTAAATTACGAATTTGGTATCAACGGCGTTGCCTTTTCCTGGTTTTCATCTTACATACGTGACCGTGGACAATTTGTTTCAATTGAACGTCAGGAATCTAATGTTCTACCAGTGGATTATGGTATTCCCCAGGGAACTGTTTTGGGCCCTATATTGTTTATTTTATATTTCAAGCCTATAACAAAAATTCTCTGTGATTTTGGAGTTAAATATCACCTTTTTGCTGATGATATTTTAATCTACTCCTCCTGTGAACCATCTGAAGTCAGTACTACAATCAACACCATGGATAAATGTATCTCAAAAGTGAAGCAATGGCTCCCTTATAACAAGCTAAAGCTAAATGAAGAGAAATCGAATGCTATCATATTTTGTAACTTCAAACATAACGTCGTTTTCCCCAATTCATTACATATTGGTGATAGTGTGGGTCAATTTTTCAAAAGTCATCAAATACCTTGGGGTACTGTTCGATGAAAAACTTACTATGAAACAGCATGTGAGTTCAATTTGTAGTAGCTGCAATTTTGAAATTCGAAAAATTGCTTCTGTGAGACATTATCTCTCGACTCCGGCAACATCACGTTTAACTAGTTCCTTTGTGTTAGTTCGCCTTGACTATGCTAATTCTGTGTTTGTTGGTGCTCCTGGTAAATTGGTTAAGAAATTACAAAAAGTCCAAAACTCGGCCGCAAGGTTAATTTATTGTGTACCTCGTCGAGATCATATAACCCCAACAATAAGAAAACTGGAATGGCTTCCTGTGGAATGCAGAATTCAATATAAAGTATTATGCCTGTGTTATAAAGGAATTGTTCAAAAACAACCGCATTACATATCGACCTTATTTACCAAACGTTCTTTGTCTCGTGAGTTAAGATCCTCAGCTGATGACCTTCGATTGGAAGTTCCTTGTTATATGAACGCAGGATCAGGTGGCAGAACATTCTCAACACAAGGATCACTTTGGTGGAATAAATTACCATACAACATTCGATCCTGTATAACTTTTCGTCACTTCAAGTGTTGTCTTAAATCATATTTGCTTAATGAACTTTCATAATTTGTTGATAATTTTTGTCTAACTTTTCGTGTCATGCATTCTCTTATTGCGCTCTGAGCCAGCTCGGGGAGAGCGCTTTATAAATATACGATTTATTATTTCATATAAAAATTTTTACTGTATGCAGATACTTGCTTGAGTCGACACTCTACCTGTATATACTTACTCTATGACACAGACGATTGATATGACTAGTGGGTGTCATAGGTATGTGCGCGAGGAAAGAAATATTCCGTGTGTTCGACATTTTTTGCTCAAATTCATTCAACCAATTTAAAATGGCTGTTCAATTTTATAGGTTACTCCAAACTCGTTATAACTTTATAACTCCTTGTCACAAATGCGATTATCCAACAAGTTTGACTGAAATATACTCAGTGACAAAAAGAATGAAACAAGTCCTGATATGAATACTTATGACTTAAACTTGGTTGTACTGTACGTTTGTTTGTTGTTTGTAAAAGGAGAACTCGAATGCTTTACTCAAAAACATTTAATTTGATACTCATGATTTTATCAACTTAAGTTAGAAACGGGTGTGACCACCGCGAGCATCCAAACAGGCATCGATGCTTGAGGGCATGGATGAGCACAGTCGCTGGATGAATGCCAGGTCTAAGAGGTTCCACTGCTCGATCAGTCTGTCGGCCAACATCTTCAAAGACACTGGTGGGTGGTTGTACCTCTCCCTCACTCTGCGACCGAGTTCATCCCAGCAGTGCTCGATGGGGGAGAGGTCGGGAGAACGTGAGGGCCATTCCAAGGTTGGGATTCCACTGCTTGCTATCCTGCTAGAGACCACTGAAGCGCGATGGGGCCTTGCGTTGTCATCCTGAAAAATCAATTGATTCGATGTCACTGCTGGAACCACGACCGGTGTCACGATCTCGTCCGCATATCGCTGTCCTGTCAATGTTCCTTTCACTACGATTGCTGGTGCTTTTCCATTGTGCCAGATACCGGCCCAAACCATGACACTACCGCCGCCGTACCGGTTGTGTTCTTTGACGCAACATGGAGCAAATCGTTCACTTGGCAAGCGATGAACACGGATCCGACCATCGTTGAAATCGAGAGTAAACCTCGATTCATCAGTCCAGAGCACACGTTCCCACTGACTGTCACTCCACGACTGATGACCTTGACAGCACGTCACTCGTCTCCTTCGATGTTCCAGGCTCAGGGGAATTCTCACAGCGGGTCGTCGAGACTGTATACCAGCTTCTCGCAATCTTCGATATGCAGTTCGAAACGCTACAGGCAACGTTCCCAGCAACCTTCCAGTACACAATTAGCTTCGGACGGACACAAATCTGTTTCTTTTAGCAGCTAAAACTAAGCGTGCATCTCTCCGCTTGGATGATACCCTTGGTCTTCCTGATCCGTTCTTCTTTTCCACATTTCTTTCTGCTTTCCAACGACACCACCACCTCCATATAACGACCCTTGAAATTTTCAGTTCTTTCGCAACACTTGTAGAACTTTGCCCACAACGCATCATCCCAATTGCCATTCCTCTGGTAAAGTTATCGTGCGCCATTTCATAAGTCAAATCTGGTCAGTAGTAACTTCTATAGTACTATTTAGTAGGTGAATCTATTTAGTAGGTGATTCTGTTCAACTTCTATCTGTTACTGTGATCAATATCAAATTTTGAAATTTGATGGTCCTATATCATTTCCCTTATCATATGGAGTTCAATGGTCATACATAGAAAGCGAGATATCATCTCAAACCATAGAAAAGAATGAAACAAACTTCCATTTAAGTCAATGATAGTTGGTTTCATTATTTATGTCAGTGAGGTGGATAATGAAAACAGAGGTGATCTAAAAAGGGCCCACGTGGTGATAAAGAAGAGAGCAGGCCTGTAGGGTCTCTATTGAAATCTCTCATCTATTGAAATGATAATTGGGAGGGTTAACTTTATCAACAAAGCTTGCACGCACTCATCTGAATTCTTCGATTCTGCCGGAATGATGGCGATCAGGGCATTTTGAAGGAATTCACAGTAATGGAAGACTATGTTTTCTATTTCACCAATGCATTAAGTTCTTCCGTCTTTCCACTCAGTAACTTCCTGTCAGCGCCTTCGTTTTGCGCTTGATTGTACTTCTAGCAAACCGATGCAGTTAAACAAGGTAGTTCTGTGATTGATGTACTACCTTATGCTTAGACGTAAAAGATTGCGATCATTCCTCTAAGACGTCTTTCGTGGGCGTTCAGACCTTTTTTAAAATCGCAAGTATACACTCTGCTAAATATTTTGATCCAGCAGTTAATAGTGGATCGAGGAACACAAAGTCTTTCGGCAACAGTTGCCTGTTTCATGCAGTTTTCCCACATATCGATGACATGGTAATTCAAACCTTCTCTCGACATGCTAGCCATACACAATCATTCGAAAAGACAATTTAAGATCTAATGCCGCTCAGAATAGCCATAGATTTCTTTATAATGACATTGCTAGCATATCTATTGACATCAATGGCAGACTAGTGTCATAGTGTATTGTCAGTAGCCATAATGGGCAACGCCAAGGCAAGAGGAAACATTTTTTGAAATTTTTGACTTTCACTTGTGTCTTTTTTATGATACTTTTTTAAAGCGTGCTTTAAACGATGGTATTATTTTTGTTATGTATTCAATTTAAATAAATTAGTTGGAGAAAAAAATTGTCAGCAGCTTCCATGTTTACATAACGCATAGTTTAGTACAAATATCTCTCGTTTTCCAATGATATCAGTGTATTATCATGGATTTCGATATAGTATATCGGGATGAGACCCTACCGATATCTACATACATTAGTAGTTCTGTTTTGAAGACAGTTGATTGTTAAGTACCACGATTATACTTTCTCAAAGTGACTTTCAAATGTGTTGTTGATGGTTGTAGCACAAATTGTAGAACTAAAGTAGAAAATAAGATCATACCATTTCATTTCATTGTTTCCCAAAAGACGCTGAAAGATTCAGGAAAATATTGGCTGCAAAATATTCGAGAATTTGAAGAGGGAATTTGGAATCACATAATATCAAGAACATCTACTCGCACAGCTAGTGCATGAATCTTTCTTTGTATCATTCCACGAACTTTACTTGTGGTTTTGATAGAGGATAGATTGTGCATTACGCAATTGACTGAAGTTGTAGAATTTTCGGAGCCATCCATTTCAACCGTTCTTAACAAACAACTTTGTATAAATCGATCGCTTATTTCAAGAAAAATACATGAGAATTTGCTAGACGACTTCTGTACCTTTCGAATACAGACTTGGACGGATAGCCTATGCATCCAGATTTCCAGACTGTTGTGTAATTTTTCATACAACAATTGACGGATCATTTCAGTTCATAAAATTGAAATGGATGTCCAATTTGAAATCATCGCGACAAAAGTTCTTGCCAAGAAATGCAAAGAAGTTTTTCGAAAACTTTGAATTAGTTCTTATGGATAGGATTTTTTCGAACTTTCTTTATGCAGATTTTCAATAAATTCCATGCTTTTATGGTCATGTCCATCAGACAATTTGTTGTTGCAATCAAGCCATCGCGAGAAAGTGCAGCAAATAATCCTGTTCATCTAAGTTGAAGCAGTGGCGGACGAGGTCTCTTCTCATTTGATTTGAATCAAATAACACGAAGGACTACAATTTTTAATGATGACTTTTCTGACTATAAATCCATCTAAGCTTTACATAATGCCTTTCTTCTTAAGTCCGAGTTTGTGGGTTCAGGCATGATTGAAAACAATCTCGAGAAAATCCAAATCAATTGATCCTGAGCGGTCAGCAGCAGCGTTCAAAGTTTTGGGACACTTCAGAATGCTTCGAAAGGAAATCAATTGGGAATATTCCTTGACTTTTCATTTTAATTTTATAGATTGGGATGACCCAAGTAAATTGTTAGAATTTATCAATAATTGCTGCAATATATTTCTCCTATTATCTGTAGGTATCATCAGGCAGTTAGTTTTTCACTAAGTTATAAAGGAAATCATTTTACTCTTTCTGCATCAGTTGCATCCTTTACAGACATCAATTTTTTTCCACATGAAGACTGTCGATACCAGCTGAAACGACATTCGAATGAATTTGTCCGAAAAGGATATACTCAGAACCGCAAAAAGATATGAAACACTAATTACACTCAAAGGGCTTCGGTGGACTGGATCATGTCGTAAAATGACTCTCTACTCAGGCTAGGAGACTTTGAGACCACCCAAGCTTCTAGCAAGACAACAAGGAAACAGTTTCTTGACTTTTTGATATAGTAGAGTTCCTCGACATCAGACAACTTTCATAGAATGGAGTTGCTATAATTGAATCAACTGGGAGCAAAAGGAATAACAAATTCACCGGATATTAATAAGTTGTTATGCGAGTAGATGTTCTTGATATTATGTGATTCCAAATTCCCTCTTCAAATTCTCGAATATTTTGCAGCCAATATTTTCCTGAATCTTTCAGCGTCTTTTGGGAAACAATGAAATGAAATGGTATGATCTTATTTTCTACTTTAGTTCTACAATTTGTGCTACAACCATCGACAACACATTTGAAAGTCACTTTGAGAAAGTATAATCGTGGTACTTAACAATCAACTGTCTTCAAAACAGAACTACTAATGTATGTAGATATCGGAAGGGTCTCATCCCGATATACTATATAGAAATCCATGGTATTATATGAAAAAATATCACACGGAAATTTTCATGAATTCCTAGATGACCAAATATCACATAGACATAGTTTGAAGAGCTGGGGTTCAACGGAAAAGGTCTTTTGGTATAAGCACATAAAAGAATTGCTTCAAAATTTTGCGAAATGGAAGCTTGGATTGGAGGCTTGTTCATTTTCTTATAGGCTAATAAGGTCCATCGACGAATTCTATCTTAATTGAGCACAAACTGTAATCTGCTGCTGTCCATTGGTGTTTATACCCTGTGCGGAATTTGATTGGTGGTATGCAATGCACCATAACCTGCAACAGCAATATTTCACGATTTACTGTCTTGTGTATTGATTAAATGGGGCAGAATTCTCTTCAATCATTGTGCAATCACGAAGGTTATGTTTGATTCTTGATGGTGCTATAAGTTCACTTCTTCTTCTTTAGAGAGGAAATCATAAAGTGCACAATTTTTAGATGACAAACTTTGAATGCCATCAGAATTAGACGGACCATTGAACCATTTATGCATTTTATCAAGCTTGAGTCATATTATCTTGAATATGATATGTCATGCTATATTTCAAGAATGTCGAGATTCAAAATTTGCTTGCTTTCCATGCCCGTCATTGGGATCTGAGTAGTACGTCAGAAAACAACAATTTGACACCATTGATGTAGTGGTAGGCTGTAAACAGAATTGATAGAAATTCGCGCCATCTTCATGCGCTAAATGACTCGAATGGAAACGAATGGATTTGGATATTTCCAAGGATTTCTGCATGGATTTCTGCATGGATTTCTATAGCATTTAGAAATCCATTGTTATTGCCTGATATGTATATAGTAAAGGGCTGATTTGAGGATTTCCATGCTCAGAATGTCCGAGGACGCGTGAGCGTCCGAGGACATTCTGAATAGCATGGAGATCCGAAAATCAGTCATTTATTAATATATAGCCAGCGCCATGGAAATCTAAATAGTAGTAATATTACTACTATTTAGATTTCCATGCCAGCGCCAACAAGTAAAGTCCAAGATATCCATGATCCATAGTAATTTAAAAATTACTGTAAGCTTTAATTTTTATTTCGGATCAGCACAATGATGGAAGAATTAGCTGGCTTAACATATGACGATGTTGTGGAAGTTTTTGGTGAGGAATCGGATGGTAATGGAAATCCAGTTAATAAAGTCGTTGAAGAAGATCAAGCAAGTGGACGTTTTGGATGTACATCCAGAGAAGAGCTAGAAGAAGATTTAGAGAATAGAATTCCGAAAAATACAAAAGATAAAGATAAATGGGCTATGAACACATATCAAAAATGGCTGTTTGAGTGGAGGCTAAGAATCGATGACATTTCAATGGTTTTGAAGCCAATTGAAGAATTTACTCCGAACGATTTAGATCACACGTTGCAGTATTTCTTTTGTGATGCTAGGAAAGTCAATGGCGAAAGATATCCACCACAGACACTCAAAGAAATTGCTGCCTCAATACAGCATTATTTCAACAACATGTTGAAATGGAATATGTCTATATTCTTGGACAAAGAATTTAAAATCTCTAGAGAAGCCTTCGATTCTCAGATGAAGAAGAACGCAGCATTGGGGTTGGCTAAACATAGAAAAAGAGCAGCGGTCATTGAATATGAAGAAGAGGAGGAATTATGGAAGAAAGGAAAATTTGGTAGATCTAATCCGGAGCAGCTTCTCCATACTCTTTTATATCACTTGGGTCTTCATCTTAGCCTCCGAGCATGTCAGGAGCATCGTGATCTTATTTATGGTGATCAATCACAAATTCAATTGATTACAGATTACACTGGAGAATACTTACTCTACACAGAGAGAATTTCCAAGAACCATACATTTGGCCTAAAACACTCGAGAATGGAGCCAAAACAAACGAGAATTTATTCGCTGCCAGAAGATCCTGGAAAATGTGTCGTTTCTCTTTACAAAAATTATGTCTCACATCGTCCAGAGGCTCATAACTTGCGAGTTCATAATGCATTTTATTCATCGTGTAAGCGCAACCCTAAAGGCCCAGTTTGGTATAATGCAATGCCATATTGGGAGTCCATTCCATTCAAAAAGTCACAAAACAGTTGTTTAGCATGAGTCATCCCAAGAAATATATAACCAACTCTAGCCTGCGGAGGACTGTTACTAACAGGTTAATTTCATCTGGAAATAACAAAGAAGTTATTCAAAAGAAAACTGGTCGTGTGAGTGAAGCCGCAAACGCCGCTTACATCGAGGCCAGCTCACATGAGAAACGTATGAGTGCTGCAATCTACAAGAGGAATGATGACGCCGATCAACCGCGAACATCAACAATTTCTATTCGTAGCAATGAACTTCCCAGTCAGACAAGCAACAATGCTGTTTCTAACACCAATACATGTTCATTCCAGCCTACATTCAATAACTGTACTGTGACAATCAACAACTACTACAACAATTGAATGGGTGTTATTTAACAATGTAATTGCTGATACTGTTTGTTCAGAGAAGTTCCAGGACATTCTGACTTGACCTTGACTTTCCAGGACATTATATTATTCAAGGTCAAGCCAGAATGTCCTGGAACTTCACTTATCATAGTTATCATACAATAAATAGTTGACCATTATACACTTTTGAAAGACTCAAAACTACAATAGAAAAGGGACATAGAAGTTGGCCATATTCCATGTAGTATGTACATAACAAACGGAAACCACCAGATATCACACTCCGAATTACAGGTAAAACTATGCGTTATGATAGATATCATACGATATTTTCAAGCATTATCCTATAAAAAAACTCCAGCCTGCGGCTGTCGTTTGTTATGTTGATAATGCTTTCAAATATCGTTTGATATCCTATGCATGCAACACTCATGCATGTCATCTATGTTTGCATGCAATATCGATCGATGGTTTTAGATCTGCAAAGTTGATACATAGCCTTAAAAATGCCAAATTTGCAAATTTTCGATTTTGAAGTTTGCAAACTTGAAAATCGCAAAAAGCAACTGATTTTCTAATGACTCTGCTGACCTCATTTATTCATTTTTCTTCACCGTTTCTGCACCAGCAGATAAAGCAGATCGTTATCTATGGCAGCAATATTTTAAAATTTTGATGCTGTAAGATATCTAGTCACGAGCGAGCTTAGAAAAAGAGTACCCGTTGTTATTAATTAGGACCCACCAGGCATGAAAGCAGACATCTCTGAAAATTCGAGTGACTGAGAGAAGGTTTCGGGCATGTGCTACAATTGTGCCAAAGAGAAATGTCAAACTATTGCTAGAACCTATGAAAAATCGCTTTAGAAAAAGAGTAAAAAATTTTGTACTAGGACTTTTTTTGAACAGTGCATATCATGAAAGGATCTCACATTCATCTCATGTCCGATGGTTGACGTAAAGGGGATTGTTGTCTGAAAATGTCGTGAACTTGAGATGCATTGTTTTTGGGTAATCGCGGAAGATGCATTTCAAATTCTCCTGTTGCTGAGTTGGCTGCACGCTGGATGTGAAAGAAGGCCATATTCTAAATTTCCTCTTCGAATAGCCTTCGGGAAATTTGATGGAGCCTCTTGGAATATCAAAATGGGACTTCGTTGCCGTAGATTTTCTGGCTCCGAGAACTTCTCCATTGCCTGTTTGAACTTCATAAAGCGATGGTTTTCCCGGTGGGATATCTGGATTTGATTCCAATGTCACGAGTACGTCTTCTAACTTGGGAATTATTGTGTTTTGTCTAGTAAAATGCGCCATGCTAGTCACAGGCATTCGATGTCCACTTTTCTTTGAAAGGTGATGTCTTTTTGCCTTCATCATTACTCTCCGACGACGATGAAAAAGAAGAAAATTCGATATCAAAAATATGCAGACCGCTCCGGCAATGAGGCATGGCGGAATCCAGCTATACCTAGCGATGTGTTCAGATGTTTCCGAGGGAATTGAAGTGGTCATTCGATTTCAAACTCTGATAAACAGAACCAGAAAGACTTCCACGCCGAGAATTAGCAATTCAAAGTTGACAGCACTATGTATGTGTTGTTTTGTACATTAGAATCCGAACAGACTGGCGCGATTGAAAGTCTAATCTCTACAGAGGTTAATCCAGAAATGTCTCGGAAGTATTATGACGCATATCCACGCTGCTTTGACGATTTGTAAGTTCTGTGAAGAGTGTCATAATCAATGAGATTTCAGCTTATCGTTCTAATCCAATATGTACTATTTCTTGCTACTTTACAATGTGATGCAGACTTCTATCATTTTGATAGGACTGAGACTCGCTAGTAGGCCTTATAAGTAGTATGAAATATGAAAATTATGTCTACTTTAAAGAACATGTGAAATTATGTCTATTAGGCGCTAAAGTCAATTTGGTTTTAATCAATCATGTTGAATTATGTTGGATCACTCAATTATTGATATGAATGTGCTGGCCTGCAAAGTGTGCATCATTTTTTCTGAAAATGTTTGAAAAGTAAACAATTTGACAAATGTAACAAAATGTTTGAATCTCACAAATTTCGCTGGTAATGCTGCATTGTCAATTGATGACGAAAGAAGCTACAATGAAGAAAATAGACAGGTGCACAGACCCAACAGTTTGAACAAATTCTTTTATTCATAGCTATCTATTCCTTGATAATGCAGGAGGCCTGTTAAATGTACATTAGAACATTTAAAGGATTTTAAATCAAATACTGCAAATGGTCTTATTGAATCACTTAATTCAATACCATTAAATGACTGAATCGCAAACCTTTGAATTCAGAAGCTTAGCTGTATGCCGGTAGTCTTAGTTGTTTGAATACTTCTTCTGTACGCGGATTTAATATAAAAGGATAGACATAACAATGAATTTATAAATAAAAACAAGTTTTCCATGGTCTCGCTTGATCTCTATGTCAAAGACGTCAAGTGAATGAAACATTGAATGCTGCAACTAATAAAGTCAGAGGAGTGAAGTCAACAAATGATGTTCAGTCACACACAGTGACATAGAGAAATCTCCATTATCCAGGCTTCAAGCATGTAAGGTGACAAAGTGAGCATACATTACTTGTGAAAGTAACAGGATGAAATAAGATAAAAGTTTTTTGTCACTTGACGGCTTTCACATGGAGATCAAGAGAGGCCATAGAAAATTTGTTTTTTATTTATTAATTCACTTGGAAAATTGCGCCAATAGACAGAATATAAACGTAATTATACCATAATGGCAGCAGTTGGTGGCCTACATAGAGCAAGTATATTAGGTAGAGTAGCAACTCAGCCTTTATTAAACCAATGTGTATACAGTTCAGGGATGCGGAGTCCTATCATTTTGATAGGACTCAGACTCCGACTCCGGGTGTCAAGTATAAAGCCTTTTTTGGAAAATTAACTTAGAGATCATTATAGGCTTACCTGAACCTATATTTAGTGATCATTCCTGTATCAATTATCAATCATTTTCGATGAAAGTTGATCAAATGTCGCTTTAAGTTGGATGCATACGACTCGGCTCCAATATCTTCTTGATGTGGGCTTCACACGGTGTTTCTCCAGTCTTTACCAGGCAGGAAAATCCCCATTCTCTCCAAAAAATATGATTGCACCTTCGATTTTAATATGCGCTTTGGAGGAGCCATTTAAAAGGATATTGATTAAAGAAGCTTGTGAGGATAGTCAGATTCATGCGGCTGAGCAGTTTTTCACAAGGCTATGTAGTCCCGAACAATAATTATTCTGTCGATTAGTTTTACAACGAATTGTTGCACACATCATTGTTACTGAGCAAGTAGGGTTGTCAGCCGATATTTCGCATGTCATTTTTCTATGAAAGTCGTTTATATAGCCCCAATTCCAAATTAGACGGCCTTAATTGCATGACTAAGGCCGTCTAATTTGCGATATAATGCATGATTTTGCAAGGCTTTCTATGTCCACAGGTTAATAAGTTCCACGAAGCAGGTAATTATTTTCCTGATTGGAAAATATTAACCTGGTGCAGACCTCTATGGAAAAAGTCATGCATTATAACAGATCTTGCATAGATTTCTTCGGTCATTATTTGTTATAATAACCTCGAGCCTTCGGCTCTCGGTAATTATAGCAAATAATGACCTCAAATTTATACATTATCTATTACGTAATGCCATTCAGGTAGGAGCATTTCACCATCCATCTTTGCGTTCCCAGTGAAAATGGCATTGAGGAGATTCCTATGGTTTACAATTATGATTAGTAGATATCTCAAGCTTGACATGCTTTAATGTTCTGAGCTGCATGGACTATGTAGAAAATCATCATAGATTTTAGTCATTTACAGATCAAAATCATGGATTTTTGATGTCATAGATTTTTAGTTCAGCAACAATGCATGTATTACCTTTCAAATGCTACGCGCCGACGATTTAGGCTGTCATTTGAAAGGTAATATATCTTCATTCCTTATAAATTATAGAACTTTGAAAATGAGCCATGGGCCATATCAGATGAGGCTTTGGACCGCATTTGGCCAGTGGGCCGCAGTTTGCCGACCCCTGTTTTATATTGTTCAATGCATGATTGTCATGTGAAAAGCATTGTCTCTTACAAGCTGTCCAATATACATGACTCTTCGTCGTTGAGAGTACTTTTTTGTTTTTTGCATTAGTTTGATTTTAAGCCTACATGTGTGTACATAAATCAGTTCAATTTCCTAATCACAATTGGTGACTGGCTCGTTTATTAAAATAAGATCTCTGTCTAATATAAACAGATCTATGCATCTTACAAATCAGCTATTAAACTTTTATTGAATTTTTATTGTGTATTAGTTGTTACATTAATACATGTATAATTTAATTTTAGCTTACATTATTTGATAAGCTAGTCACTAAGTCTAGTATTCATAATTTTTTCAAATCCTTTCCGTGAAAGTTTCAGGATGGTAGATTGATGAATCTGTATGAACTAGGAACATCATTATTTCTCTTTTTAAGTGCTGGTGTGATCCAACTTTTGTTCCACGGAATTTCAAGGCAGGGATGCGGAGTAATATCATTTTGATAGGACTCCGACTCTGGGTGGCAATAGCCTAGTTTTTGAAAAATAAACCGGTAACCTACATCATAGATCATTATAGGCCTACCTGAACCTATATTTAGTGATCATTTCTGTATCAATTAGCAATCATTTTCGATGAAAGTTGATCAAATGTCGCTTTCAGTTGGACCCTTACGACTCGGCTCCTCCCATCTTCTTGATGTGGGCTTCACACGGTGTTTCTCCAGTCTTTACCAGGCAGGAAAATCCCCATTCTCTCCAAAAAATATGATTGCACCTTCGATTTTAATATGCGCTTTAGAGGAGACATCACACACGATTAACGTGAGGGTAAGAGGTAATGTTCTCAAACAAACTAGTATTTCATTTTGGTCTCTGATGTGACCTTTGGCGCGTAGGTGTGATCGAGGCTAGGAAGGCTTGTCTTCTCTTACTAAATCACCGAGTGAAAAGACAGTCCTTTTTCACTATCACGGTTCAGTCCCTCAACTACTACAAGCTTTGCATGCAGCACTGTCTCTGTACTTTTGTTTGACGGAGAAAGTTGACATCATGACACTGACAGCTATGCACGAGAATACATGATTTGCTTGTATTATGTTTCGGGTCTAGTTATAGGCCGGAGTCCGGAGTCCTATCATTTGATAAGACTCCGACTCCGACACCGCATCCCTGATACAGTTTCAATTTTATTAATTGAACTCGAGGTGAACACATTTGGGTTTTGTAGCCAATGTGAGATAAGCAAATTTTTTGAATTAATTAGTCAGCAATCAGTTTTGAAGAAATTACCCCAGAATTGACTGATCATGATAGTAATGCAGATGAAATGATAGTATTTTATAGATACTCCGTGTCATCACAACCTTGGTGAGGTAATGTTTGTAAAATTAGCAGTTCGATAGATTGCTATTACTTTCATGCTCAACTTCAAGAGGGTTTTCTTCAGTGTGATCATATCACAAGCAATTTGTCACTGGTAGAGCAAAATAGCAGAATCAAAGTCAATGATTTCAATTAACTTTAAAAGATGTAAATGGTTCCACATCACTACTCATTCAAGAAATGAGACATAAATTTAGTGAATCATGAAATCACGCCCATCACAATTGAATTAAAAACTTGAAATTAAAAAGTTTCAGCCAAGAAAGCACAATAAGATCTCGCCTTTTTCATGAAGACTTCCATCATAATGCGGTTCATGAAATTCCCTTGATAATCAGGTTAATTTCCTCCTAATTAAGATGCTTGTTAGCAGATATTCATTCCTTTAGATATCCAACATGTTTCATACTACTTATATATCGCATTCATGTCGACAGTATATATCATTTGCAAAAATTAAGCTCTTTAGAAAATACTCAAATAATTTTCTAGACCCCAGGAACCTTATCTCCGCAGAAACTGAATATTTAAATCTTTACTGTGCACAGATACTTTTTTAGTCGACACTCTACCTACTTTATACTTATGTACTCTATGGTGGCCTATATAACACAAGATGAGAGCATCGTGTTGTTCGATGAAACCGAAGCACTTCTAAATTTCCAAAAAAAGCGATGAAAAAAAATTTCTACTTCTCACTTATCCTCTACTCGTATTGATGAGCCTACAATCTCGCACGAAAGACAAAAATAGGGAACAGAATTCACGAAATTCATGTCAAACAAATCAATATAGTCAATAGGACCACCTTTTGCTTTGATGCAAGACTTTTTCCTAGAGGGCATTGAATATACCGAGTCGGGGGGACACATGTTCTTCAGAGCATCATCTCTTGCCCATTCTCGTAACAAGGTATTGATGAGTTCTTGTTTTGTTGTTAATGTTTCTTTTCTAATTTTGCGTTTTAGAATGCTCCAGATATTCTCTATCGGTGAGAGATCAGGTGAGTTGCCAGGTCATTTCAAAACCCGGATTCCCGATTGAGATGTTGGTTTGCATTGATTTCCGTGACGTGTGGCACGGTGCTAGGTCTTATTGAAACCAGCAATTGTTGGGAGACGAGTACCACTCATTTATCTGTGGAAGAAGCCTAGTAGAAATGACACGTACATATTGGTCCGAGTTCATCGATCCTTCGACCAAATGAATGCGACAATATTCATGGAAAGAGATCAGGGCCAAATCAGTAATTTTACTGGATGTCTAAATGATGTCTTGAAATGCATTTCTAAGGGACTTTCATTGATATTTCTCCTCACGTGCTGCGACATTGCCGGTTATATTTCCACAGAGGTTTCGTTGCTAAATATAACTTTGTGCCAATCATCTGGTGTTCAATCCCTATGTTCACGACACAATACAAATCTTCTTTTTTCATGTCTTTGGTCAAAACTTGACAACGTAATGGACGATATGCCGGTCTGCCGTTCTTTGTTAAACGTTTTCTGACGGTTGATGCGCTTAAATCAATATTATAATCTTGTAGTTTATGAGAAAGATCGCTAGATGTTGCACGTGGATTTTCTCTAGAAAGTCTCATCAGAATTCTGTCTCCTCTTTCATCAGTTTTCCTTTCTCATCCGCAAAGAAATCGGGAACTTTCATACGAGTTTGCACTTCGATATCGTTCGACGATGCGACTGACCGATGCTTGGCTTACACCGACAGAGCCTGCAATCTCGCGTGTTGTTTGACTTGCATGCTCATAGACAGCGACGATCTGAGCTCTGACTTCGTTGTTTATGTCACCCATTTGTATAATTTTCTCATAACAAATGAATTCTACAAAGGTGAAAGTTACGATTTGATGCTCTCTGTGACACTTGTTGTAGTAATCAGACGGCTTCAGTCATAAATAGAATTCATTAGAATGCAAGAAGTATCTCTGATCCAGTATTATCATCAACCATAGTTGCACCGTGCACAAAGACTAACGATGACTATGACAGCGATAGACAATGGCGCAGGTGCGTGGTTTCTGATATGAACAACACACAGCTGTAAACGAATGCCCACTGAATGATTCAATCGTCCATTTGTCGAAGATCCCTAATAACACGGAATGAAAATGTGACTGTTGAATGCTTAAATGCCATGTAAATTGTTCAGAGAAATGTTGATCATAAAATGTGATAACTTGAATCTAACCAAAGATTGATTTTTACTACTAATTCCAGTTAGCTGACTCAAAGCTCAGTTAGTACATTGAGTAGATGATAGTGGACCACACTAGCGCACATGATCTCTTGTGACTGTATGGGTTACAAAACATGAATGATATATTCTAACTGACTGTGTACAGTGCTGGGTCGAAAAATAGCAACTTTTTAATTCAGTCAGTTTTTCTAAATTAGCACACTTGATTCAACAAGAAAATAGCTCGCTATCGTTATTATGGCTAAAATATTTAACAATCGATCTATTGCGTTTCTTCTTACACTGCCGATGAGACATCATTGCTAACTTGACTGCTAGAGCATTTCAATTTGAATTTGAATTTCCTCAACAATGTGAATGGTAAATAGTTTTCAAACCACTTTCTAAGCTATTGATTGGTAGAAAGCGGGATCTCAGCGCGCATCAAAAAGGCATCATTGATACCCTCATAAATAAAGGATTCAGCCAGGTCTACGTTGCTGCTAAATTGAAAGTCAACAAATCAACAATCAGCCGATTTGTCAAAGGCAAGAGATGTTCGAAGAAGAATTCGGGGAGCAAGAAAATGACATTCAGCATACAAGATAGAATTCTCAAGCACCTGTGTCTCGCTAAACACAAGGCTTCTTCAGTTGAACTTGCTCGCGAGTGGGAGGAGTTGGCTGCCGTATGCATGCAGATCCCAGCACCATCCGTAAACGGCTCTATTCTTCTGGAATCATCTCAAGACACAAGGTGAAGAAGACCCTTTTCACTCGGAAGCAGCGCATGGCTAGGGTGGCATGGTGTCGAGAACACAGAAACTGGACCGAAGATCAGTGGAAGAATGTCTTCTTCGATGAATCGAAAATCGAGATGACTTACCATTCCGGCAACAGTCGAGTCCGAAGATATTCATGGGAAGCGCAACAACCTTAATGTCAATTACTGACAGTGAAGCATCCAATCAGCCTGATGATATGGGCAGGCTTCAGTGCACATGAAATTGGCTACCTCCATCCCTGCGAAAATTCTGTGAAATTACGTGAAGATCCTCAGAACTCGCGTTTTGACCTATCAAAATGGCTTCTTCGATGGGGATATGATATTTCAAGATGACTCGGCACCTGCTCATCGATCGAAGGTCACAAAAGCCTTCAAAGCAGCCAAAGGGATCACCTCTCTCCATTGACTTTCAAACAGGCAGATTTAAATTCCGTGGAAAATTTGTAGCAGATTTTGAAGAGGAAGCCAACTTACACCGACCACGCACCAAAAGTGAGTTGCTTGCATTTATTATTCGTGCTTGGACTCGCTAAATACCCGAGACACTAACAAAGCTCACAATCAATATGCCGAGAATGAGAGAAAAAGTGCTGACAGCGGGCGGTGGACCCACCAAATACTGGCTCTGTTGAGTTTACTATTGTTGCAAGTTGTTGTTGCAGTTATAAATGCTCAGAAACTTGATGAATAAATTTCAAAGAACACGTGAACTAGTTTTTTCTTATTTCCTCAGAAAGTTGCTAATTTTCGTCCCAGCACAGTAATGTAATGTAATGCAACAATTAATAAGCTCCACAGCACTGAAAAAAATATCACCAAATAGCTTACTTCAAAAGCAGGGATTCAGTTTCATCGAAAAAAACTGCAAGCATATCAAGTATATCAGGTAGAGTAGCAAGTTAGTATTAATTAAATCCCCAATGTGTATACAGTTTCGATTTTATTAAATGAACTCGAGTGAAGAACCAGTACCAAATATTAAATATGCAATTTTTTATATTTTTTGTAGAAATTTACACGGATTTGACTGATCATAATAAGAACGGAGACGGAATAATAGTATTTTACAAATCATCCGTGTCTTGTCAACCTTGGAGAGGCAATGCAGTTGTTAAATCAGCAAAATTTGATGGGTAATTACTTTCATCCGGATGCCTAGGCTTATTGATGAGAGTATTTTCTTAAGTGTGATCATATCATAAACTGCCTATCGCTGAAAGATAAAAATATCAAAATGATAGAGAAAGATCACAATTGATTTTAAAAGACGTAAATGATTTCACGTTAATAGAGGTTAAAGAAATTAAGCATAAATTTAATGAATCATGAAATCATGGCGATGGAAAAAAAGATGGATTAAAAACTTTCAGCTAAGAGGCACGATATGATCTCAATTTTTGCATGAAGACGGGCATTATAATGCGTTTCATGAGATTTCTTTTATAATCAGCTGAACTTCCGTTTAATTAAGACACTCATCCCTTTTGATATCTAATTAGTGTCATACTACTTATATAGTGGCTTCCTGTCACTAGTATATAAGCACAAGAATAATTTGCAAAAAAAGATAAGTTCTTTAAAAGTAAACAAATATTTTCTGAGACCGCAAGAGCGCAATCTTCGCAAAACTGAATCTTTTTTTTGAATCATTTTTTTGAATTTTTTGAATCGACACTCTACCTGCTATACTTACTCAATGAGAAATATCTCGATCAAGAAAAAATCAATTAATGTACTTGCTTAATTATTGAACCGATTTTAAAAATCGATTAAAATTCCTGTATACCTATAATTTTGATGCCGGCTTTGTAAATTTTCATCAGAGAAATACTTAGTTTGTTCATGCAACAGAAAAGAGCTGAAAATTCTTCATTTCCTCCAACTTTTCATGACAACAATGCTTCCCGACTTTTTCAAGCGCATTTCACTTATTGAATTACTCTGTCGTAGAAGCTCTTGCATCCAAAGTATTCTTTCGACAAAGAATTTTCACACAATTCCCAATGATAATTTCTTCATGCGAATTACTGTTACTTGCAGTCGCAGAATTCTGCTTTAAAGTTCTTTGGGATAACTGAGAAAATATTTGGCGTTCCCTTGTGACCTGCGAACCTTCTAAATGCTCTGCAAAACTTTGAACTGTCAAATCCGACACAAATTCAAAATGTACTGCTCTTTGCCGTTATGAATGTTAATCAGCAAGATAAAACATTTATCCGATTCTTTCTCCTCAGGGCGGAAAATTGTCAGCAGCGACGGTAGAATCTGTTCTCACAATATTCAACACAGAATTAGTGCTGAACATTTCTTGAAATCTGTTGAAAAGTTTGGGTAGAATGCATTTTTGACAGTGTGTAGACATTATTTGCTTATTTGACGTTCCATATGCATATAAAACACGACGATTTCCTGTGAGGGGTGGGGATTTGCACCCACTGTCGCATCTGCACCTCCACCGCTTCTCCTAAAATAAACTGTTTTACCCAGGTTTGGCAATTTCATGGGAAGATGTAGTTTTCACCCGGGCAAATGGGAAAAACTGGTAAATACCACATAAAAATGGCAAAAACCGGAAAATCGAAAACATTGGAAACATTGGAAACATTATGCCACCGGTGCGTGGGAAACTAGTTTTCCCTTTCAGATTCACTTTAACCATTAAAAGCATATCCACATGATACGAGTCAGTGTCTGTACTGGCTGTTGCATGATCGAACTGAGATATCACATCCTACAGTAGCTTAAATCCTGCTTTAGTCTACTGTACTGTCGCCAGGGATTGACAATAAATACATTTGATCAGCTTTACTTGACTGATGCATAAGTCATGTGATCATGCTTTTCTTGATAGGAATAATCACTTTCTGTTGTCGTCAGTCGAATACATCGAATACTTTTAGAATTAATGTTTTCCAAGAATGCAGTTAGTCAGGTTTGAATTAGCTGTTATGAAATAGGTAATAAATGGAAAATTATATAAACAATGTCTTCGATGCGAATTGGGGTGATATGCAAGAAATAGGCTACTGTAGTTGATTTATTGCTTAAAAATTGCTGAAGGATGATAAAAGATGTTTTTCTTCAATTGCTAGATGCTATAGGCCAGTGGTGGGCAACCAAGTTCGGATAGCAGGCCACAAAAAGTGGCCCACGAAAAGCGGGCCACCAATTTTAAAAGGCAGTAGTATAGGCTTAATATTCTATTATTCCGTACTTTTAAGTGCACATATGGGCTGCTGTACCGTGCGTGCATAAGCTACATAGTGGTCGTACTACATAACACAATTTTACATGTAGGCTAAATGTATACAGCATTATTGTACGGAATTTGTTTAATCTTAAGAAAGAATAATTCACTTTCTGCAGTTCATGTGAGTATTGAAGATCAAATTGGCCTATAACAAATAATGGAAGCATTTCATTTGTGTAATCAAACTTTCAGGTCTCCGTGGCACAGTGGTTAAGTGCTTGGCCTAGAGATCTTCCGGTCCAGAGGTCGAGCCCCGAAGGCGCATTGGAAGTCGTCAGGAAGGGCATCCGGACTAAAAGATCACAACGCTCTAGATTAAAGTCTGACTATGTCAGTACCGTCCAAGCCCCAGTACGGTGGGGGGTTGTGACGTTAAACCACCTGTTTTTCTTTTTCAATTAAGAGTTAGGCCTATTTGACTTCTTTGGTGATTTGACCGACATTACTTTATTTCATCGAAAAACAATGGTCTGTAAGTGCAGTGCAACTATCCGCCTGAAAGCTGCACAAGATAAAATTGATTTTGCTGCAATTGTTGATCTCGCTACACGTACATACGTGCACATATGCCACCCAAACATGGGCGGCTTTCAGAAGTCGTGCATGGGCTCCACAAGTGGTAGTCGTGTGCTAATGCCAATCGAGTATATGAAATGCATATTGGTGTAGTGGTATACAAGTAAACTTCAACAAGAATATTTGAAAAAAATGTTGGCTTGTCAAAATCTTGCGGTTGGATTCCTCCATTCGTAGTCAAGGTCCAATTGATATACAGCTGCCGCCAAAAGTCTCTTGACCGAAGTAAAAATACATGAATTTTAATATAACATATCATAATTTCATTATTTGAATCAACCATAAAAAATCTTTCATGTTATATCAATTAATCTCTCTAGAAGTCGGCTTTCTATGGCCTGATCATCTCATGCATTCTAGCGCAGCCTTGTTGAATATGAACACGTCTCACGGGCGTCCGTTATGTTTCAATCATAGAAATTGACAACAATAAAACCTCTAGAATGGAAATTAAGCTGCTTCATGCAATGCACAATAACGGCACATAAATAGCACGCATTTTCACTTAGATGCACCTGCCAACGTCTGTATGATTGGGTTAGAATCAGTCACATGTGTAAATCGAAGCTTTTAATTGGTGGTTCATGCCCCAACTTAGTTCCCCCGGATGTGCCGCGACCTTGAGTCAATTTCCATTCTAGTCAACTTCAGATAAACAGTTTATTTCTATGGTTTCAATGGCTGTCAATACGTTCTTCACTTCTTGCACTGGCAGCGATTACGCAACAACCCAACTGAGGAATGGAGCTTGCCGAGACAAACCGCGCACAAATAGTCGCTCTCTTTCAATGGCATGAGTCAGGTTGATGTGGCCAGACAAATGGGTATTTCCAAACAAAGTGTGAATTACACAATAAAAAGATTTCAAGAGACTAGTGAGTTTCAATCTCGCACTCGAAGTAGCCGCCCGCGAGTGACATCACCTGCTACTGACAGAAGCATACGACGTGCATGTGTGGCGAATCCAACTATTTCTGCTGCTGAAATTCGCGCCGGTTTGCCTGCAAACACATCCGCACCGTCAACACGAACAATTCAACGGAGACTAAGCACAGAATTCAATTTAAAGGCCTATCGACCAGCAAAAAAACCGGCATTATCTCCAAAGAATATCCGCGATCGACTTGCTTTCTGCAATCGAGTGAAAGACTGGACTCCTGAAATGTGGGCGAAAGTTCTTTTCAGTGACGAAACGATTGTCCAACAGTTCTCAAATTATCGATCAAATAAAATTCGTAGACCACCTAATAGCCGTTATAACAAACGCTACATTGTCCCAACGGTCAAGCACTCTCCGCAAGTTATGATTTGGGGGAGTTTTTCCAGCCGTGGCCGAGGGAATCTGTATTTCTTGCCTCCTAGGACCACAATGAGAGCCAGCAACTACCTCGAACTGTTGAAAGATCGTCTCCCAACAATGATGCAAGTTCGACAGACAAACATCTTTATGCATGATGGTGCTCCATACCATAAAGCGAGATGTGTCAGTGAATGGTTATCCAGCGAAGGCATTGAAGTCCTTGGGCCATGGCCTGGCAACAGCCCAGATTTAAACCCAATTGAAAACTTATGGAACTTCATGAAGAACAAGATTTCCCAACACAAGCCAACCAGCTTGAATGATTTGAAGGAAACTATCAGGAGAGTTTGGTGCATGGAAATCACGCCTACACGATGCCAAGATTTGGTAGACAGCATGCCACGTCGGGTTGCCGCTGTGCTTGAAAACGGTGGTGAACACTCAAAATACTGATTTTTCTTAACTTTTAACACGTCTTTGTTTAGTGGGTGTCCATTAGTTTGACTTTTTAAGATGCAAGATAAATATATCGTCATATATTTTGTTTTGACTTAATTTCTTGCCGGTCAAGAGACTTTTGGCGGCAGCTGGCTCTTTCTTGGTTTATTGAGGCGTGGTTTATTACGTAGAGAAACATTATCAGCAGGGCATCGAATGCTATGTGACATAGCATAAACTCACACAGTGATGACCATTTTGCGCTAATACGAGAAGATATTCATTACGAAAGGAGCATGGTTGAATAAATAGAAAGTGAATTTTTGTTTTTTGTGCCATCATATTGCTCATTTAGTCGCTAATTAGTGGTCTTGCAAATTCTAAGGAGGACCCCTCACCCTTAGATGCATCTACCAAAGGTCGAAGTCGAAGTGAGTCATTTTCACATCATCGATTCAAATTATGTCCGCGGGCCACTTTAAAGATGAGAAGCGGTGCCGGGCCACCCAATATGTCCCGGCAGGCCATCAAGTGGCCCGCTGGCCACGTGTTGCCCACCACTGTTATAGGCCTACCTGAATATGTCTTATCGGACATTGGGCGTTTCACAATTAGTGAATCAAGTAAATGAGAATTTCGAAGCGCTTTCGTGGAGCTGTGATACGAGAAAAATCCGCAGACTGCAGATTCTAGCCTAACTCATGAGATAGCGCCCGCTTTACAAATACACCGTGTATAGCTATACTCGCACTCTTATATCTACTAAATTTCATCCAGCGGTTGATATCATAAAATCACAATAATCACTTGTTAAGACCGCTGTCATTCGATCTCTCGATTTCTATATCGCATATAGTACTCCGGATAAACGACAGTTCCTGATGAAACGCAGCGGTACTGATTTTTAACAATTTCCATCCTGAATAGGGTAATGGCATAATTCTTCGCACCTTGATAGTTTACTGCGAATTTGTGACATAGCAAGTGTTTTATTTCACACTTCAAAACAATTTCTGAAGTTGCTAACTATCTAAAAATGATGGAAAAAACAACAGCGAAAATGTAAAAAACAAAGAAAAGTAAAAAAAGAGCATGATGATCTTTGTTTCAAAATATTTCAAGTGACACTTCGGTTCAACAAGTTTTTAAACAAACCCTAGTCATAATAATGTTTATATGGTGCATATAACATACTATAGTGAGCAATTATTATTTCGTCCGTCACTTAAGTCAGTTATTTATACTTACTACTAATTGTGACTAGTTAAATCAGCTTCACTTCTATCATGACTTATTCCCTGTGGGAACGAATCTTGCGAAAAACTGGCGAATGTCAGCTGCAGAATATGATGCTAAAGTTCAGTCATATTTGCGGGATATTCGCTGGCGAAGTTCGCCGGCGACAATTCGCGCTCTATATGTCACCTTTTACTTTTGACTTTCTCTCTTGTTTTCTTTAGTAATCCGTCTCCACAGCCGAGGCTCTATTCTCTCCCTCACCTCCTCACTATCCCTCACATATGGCTAATCTATCTAAGATATAAGTGCAGACTATAATTCTTTGATAATGATAAGAATATAGAGAATCCGCATATATCAATTTTCATAACATCTCTTGACATTCAATAATTTACAACAATGACAAATATTTGAACAATATCATAGTATTTACTGCGACATTTATGGAAGACAAATACTTTTTTTAGTTTAAGCCTTCGTGAATTAAAAAAAGATCCCTTTTTATCAGATCAGACTGAGTATACAATATATTTTCATGTGAAGGTAATATACGAACATTACTACTTACCACTAATTAGTTGCTACAATATCCACGATTTCGCCGGTTGGCGAAAAATCAGCTCGCATTAGTAAACAAATATCTACCAGCTAATTATAGCAACTTTTTCGCCACCTGTCGTTTTTTAATTTTACACATGTTTTTGGATAAATGATGACCATTTTCACATGCGGAGATAGTTTTTACACGAAAATGAACCTTTAAAAAAATTATCCACCAAATCGCTACCTCGCCAGATAATCTGTTGATATTAGCAAGATGCGTTCCCACAGGGTTAGTTCATTATCACTTGAGATTCTGAGGACATGACTGCTGTTTAGTGACTGCCTTATAAAGACGGTGCTCTGACTTTGCTCAACTTGAGTTCATCAAACATTGTCCCCTACTTAGCATTTTGCACCATGATAAGAAATTTTCGCGAGATATTCGTGCCCGTGAAATTCGCGAAAATTTGCTGCTTGAGAGTGCTGTCATTTCAAAGTTCACAAAGCGCAAGTTCTCGATGAAAGATATCAACTCGCGAACATTAATAATCAGGATCAGATTCCTTTTTAATGATTCAGTCATTTCTATTGTTTTAAGAGATGTGGCATAACAAAGTCAGAACATGAAATGTTGATTGATGAGGAGATTTCATCACGTATGCAAATTGCCACCTTGGACGAAGAGAATTTCGGAATGAATTTAATATCAAACGAAGAGTACTCCAGTTTCCAGAGATCCCGATTCCTCTCCTATTATTGGCCGACCAATGACGTGCTAGCTCTCTTCTTTGACGGAATCTTGGTATTCGAATTTTCTCTCAGTTTTCCAGCAATGGATTGTGTGTTATGTGCTCTATCAGTTGGATTTATGTGGGAAAGTGGTTTTGGCTATTCAGGGATTTGATTCATAATTCTTCTCATCTTGCTGATTTCTAATAAGTGCAATTAATTCAAGTTGAAAAGCTGTCATGAAAGCCGAACAAATCACATTATCATGCCTGATTTTAATGTTGACGGTTTTTCAATTCTCAAAGGGTAAGTTTTCATTGGTAATTGAAATAGTCGGTATGGAGGGTTGAGGGCAATGTTGATGAGCACTGTAGGTCTCTAAATAAGCATATAGCCTAACCATAAATGTACGGTTTCTGTCTTTGAGTGACTCTGGCTACATCATAAGTTGTTAAGAAAATTTTAGCTTTATCCGCTTTCAACGTTTCAACCTTGTCAGTTCGTTATCGTTGGCCACTCACGACGTTTATATAATTAAGTTTCAGTGCGCATTCTTGTTCAAAGTCATAAATTGACAAGGAAATCAAAGAGAAGAGATTATGTGTGACAGCCTAATAGTGACATGTCGGTTTTTGAGAAGATGACCAACTCAGAGTGAAGAAATACAATCGCATCTTCACTTGAAGCAAATATATAAAGTCTTTCTTCGATTTCTTCCTATCAGTGACGCAAAAATTATACAATCAGCTCATCTTGTCTTTGCTTGTTTAGAAGGGAAACTTCTTGCCAATTCTAGAGCATTAGGTACTGAAATCGAAACACCCGTCAATTTTTGTAATATGTTTCTTTTTCAATAATATTCTTCGAATTCTTTTGTGTGCTGTGTGCATGTTTATGCACCTATTTTAGGACGCATGAAAAGTTTCTTCCTGTGCTATTAAAACTAACAATGTTTCTGACAGAAGAGGACCATATTATTAGTAACGCTATGGTCGCGAAATTTGTAAAAATGGCAAAAAAGTTCATGAAATTACATTAAATATGCGTAATTTATTGAGATGATTCTGTCCCGATCATTCTGTCGTAATAATCGCCATTTATTGGCGTTATCATGACTTTGGCATCAAATTAAAAGAGCAATACCTCAGTGCAACGCACAGAACTAGATTGCTTAAGCGTGTCACTTTGCTAGAAGTGAATGCTGATTCACAGAGATGGGACATGCAGGACATTACTAAGTGGGCAAAAAGAAATTTTCGATGCATTACAGAGGAAAAACAGTCGTGCATCGCTTGCGGATTGCTAGTTCATTCAAAATGTTTCAATCACCACGACTCCTTCAGATTCGAAGAATTCAGATCATCGCATCGCGCAAACGTTCTCTCGATAATGTTGGTCCTTCCGATCATTATTAAAATGATAACAAGCGCACGAAAAAAAGTTCACAAACTTCTCTGTAGAACTTGACATCGTCTGTGTCTCTTGTGCTGTGCGATCCGGTTGCTGACAGTAACTGAAACTTTGCACAATTTGGCGTGTTAAATGTTGCATTCGCTGCTCATTGTTCGATTGCCATGGTATTATGTGCCATTTCATGAACGTTACATGTTCCAATGTTTCCTTTCTAGTCAAACAGAAGAAGAGACGATCTGTCTAATTCTGTCATGCGACGTGTCTAAGAATACTGACGTAATGCCGTGAAATCGCTGCTCGACTTGATGTGAACCACCCTATGGTCAATATCAAGCGATACGAAGATAGTGATTCGCTTCATAGTCAACGCTACAACTGCGCAAGACCAAAAAAGTCATCAGAGCGAGATGGCCGAGGTCTGCTTATCGAAGCGGACTCCGAAAGCCCCCTCTTCAAAGTTGCAAGTGGAATGTCCTGAGGATGGCTTCAACTCGCACACCGCATAAGGATAGAAAGATGAAAGAAAATGGAGCATTGGATGACACAGTTAGCCCACTGACTTCCTTCGATCTCACAATATTCAAGTTTTGGGCTAGCTGGAAATTTTCCTGATTTATCATCAATTGAGAGCTTGTGACAGAACATCATGAAGCAATTAGTCAGTAAGTCTAATTGCAAATTAAGCTCTTGTCATGATCAGGGAAATGATTTGGATAAAATATATTTGAATTTGATCAATAGTACAACACCGGAAGAGTCAAGTCATGTTTAAAGGCAAGAGGTGTCCCTGTGCTTTACTGAGTTCCGTGAAGGGAACTGGGAAGTGGAGTGGAAAATCCACATGCTCGGTGCTTCTTCTTTTAAGTGTAGTTTGAAAAAATATGAAATGGAGCAAATTCAGATCAAGAAAAATCAGATTTTGAAAAGCTGCTTGAAAATAACAAAATCATTGAAATATATGGGTTCAAAAAGGTCTGTGGCTAAAAAAGTTGTGGCCAGACAACTTAATCATAAAACAATGCGTGAAGTAGAAGTGACAATGGATAGGACACTGAAAGCAATCACAGTCGGCGTCAAGTTATACTGAGAAGGTGGTCAACCTTCTTTATACTCTTCTACTAATAAATATAGTTATGTATTCTATAGTATATAGTAATGTATATACTTCTTCTATATACATGATTACACTTATTTATACTTAATATATATTATTTGCCTGCTATCTTTTAAACTGATGATTGGAAAAATTTTCGTCAACGACAAAACATATGTGCAATGCTTTGAGTTCTTCGAATCCGAAGGAATCGCACTGGAGCAATTTGAAGAATTCACAGCAATCCATATGATATGAAATGCTTATTTTTTAATTAATGCCTCCTGCATACCTAATAAGGTCCTGCGTGTGCCATCATTTTGTATTTGCATGTGTCTCAATAAAACCGATCAGTCGCTTAAACAATCCACATGGAATTCAGAACATCACCATACAGACACTAGGTTTATCTTATCGACGAAACTTGTGCGGCATGATCTGAATGCGTTGAATCTGATCACTTTCGATTAATAATTCACTGCAATCCGCTGAAATTCAACTCTCTCCTTATGTCTATTGGACAAATAGCTAGTATGTCCTTCCAACAGTCATCAATAGCGCTTCTGACTATTTGTATGAAGATCTTAAATAATCACATTGTAGCCTATAAACGATGCATATTGTAGAAGTAAATTTAAATCTGATAATACTTAGCAGTTAGTCTATAATGACTTGTTCTTTGCTTCACCCGAATGACATGTAGATGATTAGGCAAAGAAAGTTTGTCTCGGTAACTCTTCAAATGATAAAGGAAATCTTCAAGTTACATTTCGGGATGAACATTCATGGATAATACATTCATACAAGGGGATGAATCATTCATGCACACTGAACGATCGATTGTTCGCGTTCTAGAACGCATTATAAGCAGCACTATTATTCAACCTCATGCCTCTTAAATAGTTAGCTTATCGGAAGCAGTGATGCAAATACATAAGCTCAAATTATTTCGATATATTTAATGAAAATAAACAGTCAGTGCATAATGAAGAAATGAAACAACACTGTCATTAACAGTCGTAAATCGATGTGGAAATATCGTGATAACTTTTCATGAACGATATTGTGAAAGCAAATTATTTGTCGCATTACAGTCCGGCAGCCAGAACGAGTTTCTGTAGGGAACGAGGCCGAAAGTGAGACTTTCACAGAATGATGTGCACCCTATGCCTACTACGAATCGGCACGTCTGCCGAGTTCTGGTGAGTTCCTCTTCTTGTCAGACAGGATCAAAGAAAAACACATGCAAATCCAATGGGACGCAGATTGCAGTTTTTGGCTAAAATGAAATTTCTATGTTTTCTCTGATTAAACGAAAAATACTTAACCCACAGTTACAATTTTTGGCATGGAATGTCTTCAGGCCATTTCCTATGATGTGCATGTGCTATTATCATGCTTCTGATCGGCAATGTATGTGAGAATGTGGATAAAGTAGCTCAAAATGTTTGTGTTTGCCGACATTAAGAGGCTCGCCAAATCTAAATGGGTTTAGCTATATATACAGGGGTGCATGAACATGAAAGGAAATGACCTGAAGACATTCCATGCCAAAAATTGTAACTCTGGGCTTAGTACTTACTTTCGTTTAATCAGAGAAAACATACAAAATTTCATTTTAGCCATAAACTGCAATCTGCGTCCCATTGGATTTACATGTGTTTTTCTTTGATCCTGTCTTACAAGAAGAGGAACTCACTAGAACTCGGCAGACGTGCCGATTCGTAGTAGGCATAGGGTGCACATCATTCTGTGAAAGTCTCACTTTCGGCCTCGTTCCCTGCAGAAACTCGTTCTGGCTGCCGGACTATTAGGTCTTGAGGGGCGCTAATGTAATGACGAAGTGCGCCAGTAGGCCTGCTTATACTCATTCTCATGGTTTTACATGATAAACCTCGGTGAAAGAAACGTCGCACAATAAGTTAATAAGCATGATGTCCGAAGACGTTTTTCTCATTCGTAACTCAGTGAAAGAAGTGCACAATCAATTTGGCAATGTTTGTGTTTTGGCCATTCGGTCGGCAGAAAATATTGAATATGTAAGTTAGAAGATCAACGTTTCTCGCTCACAATTGTATTAAAATATGAATTATAATTCGCTGCGCTTATCACAAGAATTACAATTACAATGCAGCAAATTGTAATTCTTATTTTAATGCGCTTTCGGTCGAGAAAAGTTAATCTTCTAATTCTCATATGATAATGAAAATCATCCCAGCAGTAATTTATAATAGAATATAATGCTTACTAATTTAAATTATTAGTTGAAGTAGTCGTAATGAGGACTGATGGCGTTCTCCAATCCGCAAGTGTACAAATGCAATGCTACTGTAACCATTGGATTAATCAGTTCTTAAAAGAACTCAATGGAGCTTTCTCGTGTCAACGAATTAAAATTGATCAGCTTTGGCCCAATATCTGGTAGAAATAGAAATCTTAAGTCTTCTTGTATCACTACTCATTCTTACTGTTAATATACTAATACCATAGATTCCAAACATTTGCGGATGCACGTTCAAAACAGACGTCCAATATACTTCACCGACTACAGATGCTGGTGGTGGAAATAGAAAAGGACAATAGGAAAGGAAATAGGTTAAGGAAATTAAAAATCGATATTATAAAACAGTAGGAGACCGATGGATAAAAATTGGAAAACTGGAGGTAAAACATAGAAGTACAATGCTACTACACAGATTACAAATGAACTAATGCTACATTATATCTGACACTACACATGGTGGATAATGGAGGTAATAGTAGAACTACAATGACACTACTACACCGAAAGCAATGGTACTATACACACTATACCTAAGAAAACACATGGAAAATACTATTTCTTCACCTGAATTTGCTATCGCCAGTTTCTTAATCCGCCTATAGTACTTCATGGAATCCCACATTTCTTCATTTGAATTACAATATATCGACCACTACTTCAGCTGCCGATTAACTTATATTTAATTTTGGCAATGATATTTCAGACTTTCAGGTTACCCTTGTCGATTTTCATTTTTGAAATGTTCTGAACGGTATGATCAGTTTTCTATACTTTATGCATTAGTATGGCCTATATTAAATTCTCCAGCATTCCATTGAATCTGATAATTTGAACTTGTTCATAAAGTGCATTCTGATAAGTGAATTTGAAGTCAACTTCCTCTGTACTCGAAGTCTTCCCGTTTGAATTTATAATATCGAAAAAACGGATTCAATTCAAGCATCCTTCAAAAAGTTTGACACGATGGAACGCGAAATCAATGATAATTTACTTGTATTCAAGCTTGACTGAAACAGCTCTTTGAAAGGGACGAATAATTAAAGAGTTATCCCATCGTTCACAGCACACAACGCTTTACAAAGTCACGAAACGTTAATCTTCGCATAATGCCAAGCTGTTCTACTCCACTCAACGTGTGAAAGTTGGGTTCTTCAAATCAAGTAACAGTTTCTGCATATTTGTCATTCAAATGAGAAGATCTACATAAGAAGGCGTGAGAGTTGTAGTTGTGAGGATAATGAAGAGTTGACTTAAAACTAAGGATGTGTGCCAATTCCAACTCGGTTCTGCACCGAAAATTTCAAAAAGTCAGACCAAAGCCGGACTACATGGTCAAACATTTTTCGTGCTCCGTGTTGGTTCTTGTTATGGAATAGTAAGCGTATAGTTCATTAGGTTCTTAAAATCTCGGAGGCAGGCTCTTTCATTCATTGTGTGTATAAGGGGAAAACTGGAACAGAACGCACGCCAGTGGAGGTGACACCTGAATGACTGACCTACCTTAAAAAATCACAATTTTTCAAATCCGTTCTCACGCAACGATTTGTGGGTGTGAAAATGACTAATAATGACGTAGTCTACGTGTATCAGGGAATGCAATTTTGGTATTTGAAAATCAACATGAGATTCCGCAAATCTGAGGTTGCGGGAATTGAGATTTTGTGGCCTAAAATGATTAAATACGAACCTGAATTAACTGATTTTCGTCACTGTAGGATCCAATCAAGTCTCAATTTTCTCAACATGAGGAAATAGATTGAGTTTTTGTGATGTAGTCGCGATTTCCATGAAATTTCATTTTCATTATATCGAAATCAGATGCCTGATGGAGTTAGCAAGTAGTACTCTTAAATTGTTACATGTACATGCCTAAAATCTTTCTCTTTCCATATTTGCTGTGCAGGTAGTACTCTGGCCTTTTTTGTGATGTTCAGTCAAACGCGCCAGTCCCTCTGCTTATAGGTTTCCGTCGGCCAAGAAAATCACAAAATCACACGCACATAATTACAGCGTATGTGATGCAACAATCAAAATATTTGATATATTGATTGAGAATTATTGATAAATGATATAATTGAGAAAAATATATAATTTAATGCAAATCAAGTATTGTGAAAGAAATAAGAAGTTTTGAATAGAAATGCCAATGAAATCTGAACAAGCTTGTATTTTGAAATTCATTCTATAATCAAGTACATGTAGATATTGCAATTTCAATCTCCAAATTTTGATTTTCACTGCTTTCAAATCTGTAGGATTTACACACATAATAGTGTTCTTCAATTCCCATCGATGTGGCAAGACTTCGTGTGTCGACTCATATTGTTTGCAAAAGAAAATATACCTCTAAAAAGTGAAAAACAGTTTAAAATTTCACAAAAAGTTGAACAATCAAGTTTCATTTAGCAAATCGTGACACAAGAAATGGGCAATTTTGTTTGTTCCTTGTCTGTTAAAAGTTGATGAATAAGTAAACAAGAAAGTATTGAAAGTTTGGTTTCAGGTGTTAGTCAATATTTTCGGGTATCTAATGCCTTCTATTGTTGTTTTTATTGCTGTATCATAGTCAGTGAGTGACTGTTTTAGAGCTTGATTGTCCCACTATGAAAAAAGTCTTGATCGCTGTTATCGTCGGTGACATCTGATGCTTCAGTGGCCCAGTTCGCACGGTCATGCAAACCATTTAAAGCTACAATCAAATTTTCAGCAATCCCTCAGTGGCTTAACGGCGACACTATTCCAATGAATAATTCACATCAGCAGGCGATTAGCAACTGATTATAGATAATTCAAATGTTTATAATTGCTCATCACTTAAGAATACTTCTAATTTGCTCCACAAACTTTTAAATAAGTTCAGAAAGTATCATTGAACCCCTTCCAGTTACAGTTGTACTTTGGTTTCAATTTGAGTTAGTACAGGGATGCGGAGTTGGAGTCCTATCACAAGATATGACCCTGGACTTCCTACTGACCCAAGCACCTTTAGTCGGACGCACAGCTTTTTATCTGTGACCTCCGATCTCGGCTTGAGGCTGATGTTGTCGCCTCTATCATGACTTTGAGAAGGAATAATATATGTGATAGAATCTGTTATGAACACATTGTTTACTTCGTTGTTTTTAATCTCTAAAATTGTGTATAGCTGATAAATGCACAGCAGTGTATAATAAACGTAGGTTCAGGCCTACAACGACCCATGTTACTGTAGGTTGCAAATTAAAGGAAACGATTTACGAACCAGACTTTCAGTGAGTTGATGATAGCAGTCTAGCTGGATCGTTAATCCTTGAATATGTTATGAATTCAGCAATGTATCAGGGTTGGAACCGGCCGCGGCCCTGACCAAAACTTTTTAGACCGGCCAGCCGGCCGGCCGACTTTTACGCTGATTGGCCGGTTATTCTCGTTCGGCATATGTCGACGATTGACGACATTCACTCTAGAATTAGTTGTCTAGTCAGTTAAAGTAAAATTGCAAAATTGTAGGAGCAAGATAATATACAGAATTTTAACGCAAACAATTCGAACCGTTTCTTGAAAAAATGTCAAATAATTATTCAAAGCAGCTGACAAAACCGTGCAATATTACTGAAAGTTGGCGATAGCAGTTTAGATACTTAGAATAACCGCTAAAACACCTGTGGAAAATTTATTAATTTTCATTATTTTTCCGTTTTGTGGTATGGAATAACGTTGAAGGACACAACCATTTCAAAGTGCGTTGACGAGTTCGGGCAATAAGTCTATTCATTACTGAATTCACGACCAGTTTTCCTCGAGGTTTCTAACTGTAGCGATTTAGTTTTCTTCTTCGTTGTGAGTACTGCGAAGTTTTCCCAGTTGGCTTGACAGCAGTGAGGGCACGTCGATGCTGATAAAGTACTACTCTATAAACAATAATCTACTAATATCTAGTTTTAAGCCGTACTCGATATCGAACAGAGTTTCTCATGATCTAGCATAAATGAATGAAATTGTGTGTTCGCTAATCTATCTATCTTAAAAACTTATTCCATATCTTGAATAAGTTATTGCGCGTTTCGCTGGTCAATCTTTTTCATACGCGTACAAAATATATTATCAAGCCACGAATATTATCAAAGCAATATAATTACCTGATAAAAGATCAATGAAAATCAGCGTGGTTCTGCTTCATCGGGAGTTCTTGCATGTCCGTAATACCAGTAAAGCCTACTACATGCATAAAAATCGAGAAATCAAGTGATGTCTTACGATCTAAATTCAGCAGCTTCCAGTCTGAATTAGTAGGCTGCAGAGACGCCGGCTTGGATCCGGACAGCTTCACTGCACCGGCCGCCAAAAACCCGACCGGTTTCAATCCTGGTATGTATACTGTACTGCTGCAAGTCATAGGCTGTGCTATGAAATGCGAATACTCTGGGTAGATTGTCCAAATAATACAACTGTACTTAGTATTATTTTTTCCAGTGAAGTTAGCACATGCTGCACGTAGTCCCGTTAAATTTGAGTCTGAGTTCGAGTCCTATCAGGAAGGTTGGACTTGGCATCCCTGATTAGGGGAGAATGTGATAAATAGATGCATCAGTCGGTAGAACCACCTCCTTCACTTTGTTCAACGTACTCACTCAGCACAGGTCTTCACAATATGAAGACTCTCTGGCCACTATGAATTAATGCATTTCTTTCTTGTCGCATTTTTGCTGTTCATATTCACAACCTTGCTAAGACCGGGCAGCACTTAATGTGCTAGTGTGGTTCTGCCAAATATCTCAGAAGGATAGCCAGAAAGTAAAAATGGTTGCACTTTTAGCTTTTTTGGAGCACTCTGTCAAAATTTGATGATGTTTTAAAGTAAAAACTTCTTTATTTGAAGGATAACCTTCCATGACATTGCAGCTTACATGAAATCGAATAATCAAATATTGAGTTGCATCCTCACTCCTTAGTTGAAAATGGGAACATACCTGAATAGCTGTCATTTCATCCAATATCAGGAATCATCAACAGTTGCAGTAATTGAAGAAAATTGGAAAACTCAAAATTGTTCATCAACAAGTGACCGGGAAAATATGTTCGAAGATTTATCCATTATCGAAATTAGTTAACCACTGACTTCTTTTTGGAGATCGAAGAAAGGGATTCATTTTTCTAACTCTAACACAAATGTGTGGTCCGTCTTGTGGTTATAGAAATAACATTCTTGAAATGTCTGCTTTAGTTTCACCCGGACAAGGAAATCTGATGAACGACCGCTGTGTTATCTTTAGCAATTTTGGCCATCAGTAAAATGCCACCACTTGTCATCCGCTGAAAATCAGATCACTCGAAGGTTAGAATTCCCTTTAATGATCGGCACTACTGCAATTCCTCTCTTTATCTAAACTCATCTAACCCTAAAGTATGTTGGTATGAATATGATGACCCCTATTATTCTTTAAATAGAATAATTAAATATTGAGTTGCTTTCTCAGTTGAAAAATGGGAACATACCTGAATAGCTGCCATTTCATCTAATATCAGGAATCCTGAGCAGGCCTAGTTCACATCTCTCAACATCGACACAACACCCTATTTGAAATTATAGCCATGCCCGGGTAAATTTGAGATTTGAAAATCTCGTGAAATTAATGTTGATTCAGATTATCAATTATCACTTTATAACAAGGCAAATATGAACTTATAGTCAATCAGGATGCACAAAATTGCATTTCAAAAATCAAATGGATTCAAATAATCTAACATATCAATTTTGAAATAGGCCCCTTTTTTTAAAAAGAGTTGAAGAATGTTGTCTCGGATCTTCTGATTAATTGTAGTGAATTGTGATTTCGCTATTTGCGGTGTGTGCGTATTATTTATTGTGCGAAATTCACCATTTCTATCAAATGTAGTTGCTCATGTATATTGGGAAAATGTGCTATCAATATTGCAGCACATAGTTTACACTTGGTCTTGTAATACATTCTGTCTACTAATTCATTGGACTTGATTTTTATAAATGTACTTCAAACATAATTCCTTTCATTCGCATGCGATTGAACTTTTCAAACACATTCTGCAGTAGTTCTTCTAAGAGAACTTGACAGAGTATCAAAGTGCATATCCGAAAGACATACAGATAATGTAATTTCCATATAGAACAAGATGATTACGAGTTGGTCAAAAACGTTGCCATTGAAAGAGCATACGCTGAATTTACATGGATTGTACATTAAGGAATTAAAGTCATTAGAACTTCGTCTCTCTCCATTCTCCCCGTCTTAACAACACTCGAAAAGTCCGGTCCTAGAGATAGAGTGCCAATCGCCTCAAAGTGCCATCTATGGAACTATTAGATATCCATTTCGCTCAGTTCTGTGGGTGCTATTCGTCAGCAACTATCATTTGACCACAGAAAATGATCATAAGCTTGGCTTCAGATGTATGAAAGTGATGAATGCAATTTATCGCATGGAATAAACTTTTAGACATTTAGAATAAAAATGGAAAATTTACCTGAGTTCGATATCCGCATAAAAATATCTGTGATGTTGCGAAGAAAAGCAGAGACTTCGGAATTCTCAGAACCTAGCTTGAATCTCGGTCTCCAATGTCTAGATGCTAAAAGAAAACATATTCAATCTTTTCAATTTAGAACAGAGGTTCCCAACCTGTGGCACACGTTCCACTAGTGGTACGCGAAGGCTCATCAGATGCCACGCGAGTGCCTGTCCGAAGTAGGCTATATGTATCATGATGATAATTTAATCTCTTCTTGTCACAAACCAAATCTATTAGGAAAAGTGTTGGTCAGCTTGAAAAAATTAGATCGAAGACAAAGTTCGATGCAATTTATCACTACTCATAGTCGCAAAAGACGAAGATTTGTCTTGTGCATGGATTTCATCCTGTCACATCAAACTTTGCAACAGGTTGTTTAGATATCAATGCGACAAGCGATGCAATGATATTTATTGAGCGACCGACAGAACAAAACTCTGTATTTCAGATTAAGCTTGAAGCTCAACAAGCCAAAATCACTTTTTTGAAAGGGCTTATGACATAGAAATTTACATTCAACTTTGGCAAGCCAAAAGCATTCACAAATAATATATAGCCTACGATTCTTAAAAACGATACACAACCTGTATTTGATCGTAGATGTTTGACACAGTAGTTTGAAACAGCATTTATGTAGATATCTACATGATCCTTAGAAATCGCATCCTGACCGCTGCTCTTTGCTTCATGTTTGTTTTGTTTGCAAAAGTAAATTTTGTTGAAATAAAAAAAAATTACATCTTTCCTCACATAAAAAGAATGTCTTTGAGACTAAGTGGTCCGCGACGAACGTGTAGGATTTCGGGTGGTACTGAGGTATTAAAAGGTTGGGAACCACTGATTAAGAAGACCTCCTGTACTCCTGGTAGGAGTTGGTCTGTTTTATTGACCAGCCTCTCAACAGTCATGACTTTTATTAAATGCAATCTGACCACTGACATTGATTGATATAGCAGAGGGAGCAAGCTTGTTCTTATTATGACACGCATGAGGATACAAAAGTGCTCTTGAGAGCAAAGATGGATATTGAGACGTTTGCCAACCTAGTTAGTGGCCTGGCACCTGAATGGCGGAGGAGGAAACATTCCTTCCAAACTGTGCTTTCCAACCCACCTCTAAGGTCCCCGATGATCAGCCGTTTTTTCTACTTACATCGCTATGAAAATGGAAGATGCTCACAACTTTTATGTGATTAGGAGAAGATCCGAAATACTGCTGTTACTGAAATTGTCGATAAGTAATGTCTATTATATCAAAATTCAAATTTCCTTTGTTCTGTATCTGCATTATAATAATTATCATCTAATGAATACCTCAATCATGCGTGATCATATTTAAAATCGATGCTTTTCATTGAACGTGATAAAACTAAAAGTTTAAAAACTGTCACGAACGCATGTATGCAGGTCACTCAGATGATTTCGAAAATGCAAAGCCTCAACATGAATAAAATAGCGCTCGAATCAGCCACTAGTCTGGGTAGGTTTGGTAACAGCAGATGCTCAAAGACTTATACTTGAATGAAATAGTAAGTGTGATCGGGGAATCAAGTGTGTTGGTGTCTTTTATTGATTTAATCGCTGTCATTCTCTAGATATTGAATATACTACGACAGACTTTTGTTGTCAATCTGTAACGCAGTAGAGTGACATGCTGATAATTACGCTGTCTCCTTACAATATGAATGCTATTAGCATTCTGTCAATAATAATAGAACAATAAGCTGTCGATATCACTTGGAGATGAGTGCTGCCTTCACTCGCATCCCCTTTGTACATCAGCGTGGCCTAGTGAAGAAGGTGCGAGCTCGTCATCACAGCGGGTTTCGGTTCGATTCCTGGGTCGGGAGAGTGCGGTCAGGGAATCAATAGTATTGGTGTCTTTTATTGACTTAATAGTTGTTATTCTCTAGATATTCACTCATGTAGGAAGTTATTCATTGCTTCTTGCTGATATTGTATGTTCTACAGGTGTTTTCTTTCTTTATTTTTAGGAACTTTACATGCGAATAGGCTATTCCATTATTTATTGAAGAGACCTGGTTACAGTTCTACTGTCCGTCCTGTCATAAGACACAGTGATCCTGTTCTTGTTCATATGAACCTCAGCCTTGTCCAGATACTGGATGTGGTAAGTACATTTTCAATAATTTAATTCTGGTTTGAATGATTTGAGTTCACTAGGAATTCAGACTTTTATTAAGCCTTTTGGCTACAAGCTTCGATAGAACCGCATTTCTTGAAAGCCGCACAACTCACGCTGAAGACGATCAAAGAGAATTAATCATTTGATTTTTGTGCACACGTGTATGAAACCGCTGATATCTAGCATTTATCAATCAAATTTCATTACAATGATGAAGTCGATACCAGACTTTCACTTTTATCAGTACCTTCATAAATCGTCCGTATGGGAGGTTGGTGATTGTAAAGGCTTTTATCGAGCTTTAATTACTGTTAACAACTCGCCCTCTTTGCCAGTGCTATTAACTACCGGTATATAAAAATATCTCTATACATTCTGCCAATGTGTAGGTCTAGGGATTAGGGCCACTACTATTAAGGAATCCATGGTAGGTCTCAGTTCTTCACCAGCATTCTTGAAACTATCTTGACAAATATTACTGGATATTAGATAATTAAATCCTCTGGAATATTGCATCAAACTTTCTGCCACTTTCCATTGTAATAAAATTTATGAACAGCAAATAAACATCAAAGTAACGGATGTTATCAAGCCTGCAATGCTGTTTGACTGCTTTGACGTGTAAATTATCATAACCATATTCTGCTTGAACTGATTGAAATTAGTATAATACATTTATTTGGTTTTCATCCTTCTGCCATGATAAATCTTTCTCCTGAAGTTATTAAATGTCATGCTGAAGTCTATGCAACTTCTACTATAGTCTTTGTTCTACGGCATATGTAATATTTTGTCAATTTCAGTTTGTACGAGTGAAAGTGATAAATGATCCGTTGATAGCTGATAATCAGCATAAAAGAAAGAAGTCGTTCAGTGTCACTAAAACCATCACTTCATTAACTGAAAAAGTCAATCATTGAAATGAAATCAGCGATTGTGATAAAGAAGTCTAGCGAGTTATCCCACTAAAACGCAGTTTAATCGGCAATTCACTCTACTTGAAGATTTTTCTTTCATTTATGAGCTATCTGCAGATTAAGAAGATTAACTAATAAGTACAAAGCGATTCAGGTTTAATCTTAATGAGGAGCATTTATTCTTTACTTCAATTTTGCGCAATGAAATATAACGAATAAAAGTGTAAGAAGGGATTGACAATTAAAATTCACGGCATAAACTTAAAAATACGATTCTCGCTAGTTTTTTTAATCATTTCGGGGCGCCTCCGAACGTAGTGGGCGCCTCCGATAGCTATGACACAACCGGAACTTAGGTCGCTTGTTTTTTTAATTGAATAAATTTGATTTCTATAAGCATGAATTTGTCCTAAAAAGAAAATCATTTTGAGCACTGAATCTGTCACGAGATAAAGGGACTTCGGAGTTTGAAGATGATTTGCAATAGGCCATCGCATATCCTCATGTCCGTAAGCATAGCCATCAAAAATATCAGCATGGGTCATGTCATTGATGTAGATCATCAATGGTTCAGATGGGCAATGTGGAAGTGGCAACTTGAGAAATTATCTAATTGTATTATATGCAAAGAAATGGAAATGCTATGATATTCGCCAAAGAGCTATAGTCTCAATAATCACATAAAACTCTGATTTCATTGCGAGATAGCAACTCGTAGGAACAAAGCTTGTAAGGAAAATGAAAGAAGAACTGTCGATGTCTTAAATTGACACAATTATGAAGCAATCATTTTCAGGTATAGGAAATCTTTATTTGAAGGAATTTCTTTCAACGAAAGAACAATGAAATCGATTTTCCAAATATTTTTCAACCACAGCGCTTCGCCGCTCCTGCATCGAAGCATTATCTTCACTTTATAGGTCTCTTGCAGCAAATGAATGATTTTGTTCTCGAGAAGCTTCGCAATCGATCTGTCCTTTTGCAAACGCAGAACGACGGCACTGCAAAGAGAAAAAGAAAATGAAAGATTGAAAACTGCACAAGACGAAAAACAAATATATTTTTAGAACTTGTTCGACGGCGATAACGAAGCAAACTCTGTCTTCGTTAGAAAGGAAAAAGGGTTAAGCGTCTACGGGTGCAACTCAAAATTAGGAAATCTGTTTTGATAATTTGTAATTAATCATTTGTCGGAAACACTTTACCAAATAAATTAGAAATAACACGTCAGACTCAGAAACCATCAATTTCAGTTAAGACGGATAATGAATTAGTGTTTGGTTCGAAGACGTGATAGATAAGAAGTATCTGATTGGTGTTTGCACTCACTCGCTGAGCACAAGGATAAAATAGAAATGCAATTGCAATGAAACTTTAAACTCACAAGAACATGTTCATACAAGGTGGCTACATGAAGTTGACTGTTGTGAATGAATTCTATGCTGTTTTCCAGAAACAGCTGTAAAATCCTTTTTCTTTCGCATTCAAGAGGTCTGTTAATTCGTGATGAAAAAAATGAATTCCTATCTACATAGCAGACTTGTCAGGGAAAATAAGCATAAAGAAGAGTAAGATGCATGCCAGACTAGAGATGTTGACATGAAAGTGTGAGAAGCAGTGTCAGCAATACACGTAACAAAAGTATGCACTTTATTTGTCATTGAATATCGAGGAATTGAGGCTATACTGCATCACATTCGAGCACAAGAAAATTCAAGATATTCATCACTGACATTTTGAATATTCCTTTTACAAGGTCAGTGTCGAGTTCTATTACTGTCTTGTTTCAATTTAACTGGCATCGGTGGTGATTCTCTGACCAGTTTGATCAGCCAGCTGATAACAATTGTTAAAATGGAAGATGTCTCAGCTCGTCACGCAGGTGTTTGTGGACCTGTGTGCCAACTAAAATGACATTTTTTTGTTGTATTTCTTTAAATCTATCTGCATATTTCCGGTCAAGTGCATCCTCTAACCGTTCTACTAATTCATGGGCGTTTGACACCCATGTATGGATTCAAATAGTCACAATATTAATCGTTATCACTTGATATTTCTCGACTTTGTCAATAATAAGTACTAAATCCACATGTCGCAACAGATTTTTAAATGGTCAGCTATAAAAAAACTATTTTTGAGAAATCGACTCCCAGTTGCGTAAATCTATGACAATAAAAGACCATTGCTTCCAATAATAGAGATGGTAGACTGCAGCAATGACTGAGAAAGCTTGCCAATTTGACCTTTTCGGAAGGGTGACGTTGTTTGCATTTAATTTCAGTCTACCATTGGATGATTGCGTAGTTAATTAGCGAAACGATGTTATCTTTGTTCATGTTATGCTGCATCTGCGCATAATCCCATGATGACTCAATTATCAATTATCAAATCACGCATTTGATTGTCTTCATTATTTTATCCTATCCACAACGGATAGGGAGATCGATCCATGAAACTACGTCTCTATAGGTATGCCCAGCCGCACCCACTTGTACACGCAACATCCACATCGATGCCCGTCCCAAATCCACGGTTAAACCGTAAGGGACCCGCAAATATAAATAATCGAAATCAAACGTTGTTGCATCAAATTTTTAGATGCCATCATGACGAATGTTGATGGAAGTGCATGGTCTACAAACCATGAGCTGGAAGCAAGGATGTATTGAAAGATTCAACTGATGCATGGAGATAAACTCTCCCACCTATGGGGTACAGGTTCGTTTCAGTCTTTCCGATGCATAGTCGGGTGCGGACAGTCCAGTAGGACTAGATCCGTCCCTCTGTAGGTGACTTTTTTTACTTCCAACTAAAGAAAAATTATCAATGAATGAGAATCAGTGTATAAATTCGTCTCTCTACTTTGCATGTTACAATCTACCAATATTTTCTGAGGGAACTTCTGTCACAGAATTGGTATTGCATCTGTTTAATAATTCTTTCGTGTAAAATATTGCAATATTTATCCTCTAGAGCTATTTTTTGCCAAATATGTCTCTAGAGAAAGAGAGGCGATACAATGTAACAGTAATTATACGGTTCGGCACGGTATTGTCAAAATGTCTTTTTTCCTCGAAGTTTATTCCTGAATCGGTATGTATGTATGCATGAGCTATTTCTACAACGATTATTGAAGATTTCGATCAATTTATGTCAATGGCTAAGTATACGAGTATATATTTTTGAGAAAGGATGGTCCTGTTTAGATTATGATGATCTGTCAAATACGTTGATTATGAGACTGAAATTGGTCTGCTGTATGCTTGCAAGCAAATTATTGGTCTATTCTGGTATAAACTAAATTACATATATTTGTGTGTAATAAACACATTCAAAATTATTTTGTGTTCACAAATCGGCTCCAATTTGTCGCAAGTGTTGATGGATGTATACAGAAAATATGTCAATGGATACAATGATCAGTCAATTAGGGGCCAAACTGTTCAAAAACTTTTCAAGAGCATTTTGCGTGCGTCCTCGGCAACGTATAAGGTACCAATGAGTAGTACTGTTAAAATCGCGCTAATCTCTTTCATCGATCCCTTGTAATTTTCGTTGAACGTTGTACAAAAAATTTCGCAGCTATTGACTTCAGATGATACTTTTGTGCTGTAAAGACCAATGGGAAGACAGGCTAAATACTTTGACTACTCACAGGTCGACCGTCATCTACTGTGTGTCACACGCTGGTCCATAAATGGTATAATTCAGGGATGGACGACTTTTTATGGTCCGCGAGCCAGATTCTCAATGCAGAAGTCGAGGCGGCCGCATCCAACTTCAAAAGTACATCTATTTAAGATCCTACTGCTACTTATTGCAGATTCTAGCCTGTCGCATCAACTACTTTAACAAAATGATTTTATACTTGAAGAGAATATGTGACAATTAAAGGTTACACCACGTCGAATACACGAGCACAAAGAGCGAGTTTGATCGAGAGTAGTGTAACCGAATTGTCGCCACAGTTTTCTACCAAACTCATTGGGCTTGTCCTACAACGCGTCATTTGTTTAACCATCATTAAACGTTAAAGACAGTTTAATGAAACCAAATAAATGACAGTTAAAAGATCTGCCACTTTGGTGTTCATAGAAACTCACTTTTAACTGTTTTCGGTACTTATGGGCGATCTCCTCCCACGTTTTCAAATTTGTTTAAAATCCGCAGAAATGAATTAATCGTCACAAAACTATAAGCACAAGTAAGTGAGATTATTTTCTACCCACATGCACAAATTTAGGCAAATCGGACAAGTAATTTTTTAATTAGGAGTGGTAACTTGAAGTGCAGCGATGCCGGCAGCTTGATCTGACTTGTCAGTGACCTCACCGTCGGAGCAGAAAGCACTTAAGGACAACAAAGTCATTTCCGGACAACTTGTGAAGTGATGATGACCAGGCCATATCCCTTATAATAATAAAGCTTAATAAAGGTGTGGCAAGGTAGTGGTCGTGGGAAGATTTCAAATAGCAGTGGATGAGACGAAGAGGGAGAGAGAACAATGCACAAAGGAGTAGCAATAATGCGTCGAACAGACGAAGTCAGGTCAACCTGCAGACTTCGCTACACTTCACGTGATCGTCTCTCATGCAAAAAGTACTTGTCTGATCTGCATAAACATTTTGCATGTGGGTGGAAAATATGCTTAAGTACGTCTACCTGAAGTTTGTTGACGGTTGATTCATTTTTGTAGATTTTAGACAAATTTGGGGAGAGATAACCCATAAGTACCCTGTCTTCTAGAATGCTTTCATCTAACTGTCATTAAGCAGAGATTGCGTATAAGCTTCCATTAATATTTCACAATGTCGCGTGTGACGGGATTTCATGATGTCATTTAGCCGCATTCTGACATTACAGCATAGAAAATCGTTAAATTTGTTGTTATCGTGGTAAAAAATGACCTCGATGAGAATATTGGGGAGTTAGTCTCATTATCTGTTTGGAAGCTCCCCATGTCAGATATTTGACACATTAGTACAAAGCAAAATCATCCAGTCTCTCGCGAGCGCTTTCGACGACCGTCGGCCACCATAATCATGCGCAAGACGGTCGTCGAAAGCGCTCGCGAGAGACTGGCTGATTTTGCTTTGTACTAATGTGTCAAATATCTGACATGGGGAGCTTCCAAACAGATAAAAAGATGACCTCGTTTTCCATTCAGACACCATGGATTTCATTCATGAATGACGTACATAAGTTATACATTCTTAAGCCAGCAATCCATGGACATCGAAACAATTAATAAGGAATGGTCTTAACCTATGCAGTAAACTGTTAGATTCGCTAAATGCGGACACGCTTGGTCAACAATATCACCACGGATCAAGTGAGAGCGAAATTGTCCAGGGATCGAGAAAGTCTCTCACTGGGCTGACAGGGGGTGGGCAAATCGGCATTGATCTTGACCAATTATGTGATTGTGACAGAATAAACTCTTCTAATTCTTCCATTAATTGCAAGTTTATTCCAAACACAGCGGACAATGGACGAATTTACAGGAATGACCAGTGGGATGTGCTTGTGAGCCTGGGAGGGATGAGCCCGGAGCAATTACATAGGCCCATGGCCGTTGGGTTCTGTATGGGCCCGAGAAATTTTAGCACATTTCAGAAGCGCAAAGCAACGTTTTTCAGCTTAACAACGATAGAGCCTTTGTGTTATTTGTATGATGAATTAACATTTTCACAGCTTTCGAAATTGAACATGCATGAAACTATATGCAGATTGACATACCAGTCTGTTCTTTTGAAGTTGATGGTTCTAGGTCCGTAGGCCCGTGGGTTCCTATGGGGCAATAACATACAGAACATGCATGTACATGTACACATAGATGTAACCAAAACCAAGATCCGATCTTTGGTTAGTTGATTCTGAAAGTAAATCATCTCATGGACTCCATCATGCTTTTGAAAGCGATAATTGTTGTATTATATTGATAACTCATGCTCGATATGCCTGTCATTTATACGAGGTCTTACCATCCTGTAAATATTCTGCTTTCATTTATGCTCGATTAATGAATGACATTTTTTATGACGCGTTCGTAAACACCCTTCCATTAAAAGATCATGACAGCAAAAAAATGATAAATAAAGCAAAATAAATGACGCGTTTATGGACGGTATCCGTTTAATGACAGTTACATGAGGCGGCATTAAGGTTCCATTTAGGTAATTAATGACACGTTATAGGACAAGCCAAGGACACGCCCATTATGCATGAGTTGTATGAATCAAAGATATCCGACCGCGTGACCAATGATTTCTTAAATCGCTTCTAAACTATTGACTGGCAGATTTTCATTGTCAAATTGTTTTGTCGGTTTGTCATTGACTCATAACGCTCAATTTCTACCCAACATTTTTTGGCATTTAGACAGACATCCATGACTTAGGCAGGAAGCTTTCCTTGTCAACTTGCCCGAATGTTCTCTATTCTCTGTTGTGTTTTCTATTATTAATGTAGCTAACGTCATGATTAACTTCCAGTTGCTATTGCTATGATGGAGAGAATGGACTTCTATGACATAAAATGATCATCCCTTAAATGTTTTCTCTTCAGACATCGCAATCCAAGAACTTTATACTTAGATATCAGTAGTTCAGATGGATCTTCTAATCTTTGAAATGTTCATCTTGCCGTTTTGTATCTGGGAACAAGGTTAAAAGGTCTTCATGTTTGAAAATCATTCATTTTTGGATACTATGTTGAATTGTTGAGGTTGAGTCTCGGCAATTACATAGAAATCGTTTCAATGTGGTGCATCACACTTGCAAAGAAGTCGCACTTACCATACTTGTCAGTCTCACAACTGTGAGTGCAAGTGAATTAGAAACTCTTGGCTCTGACTTCTTACACCGCTACCGTGCGACGAATGGACGCTACTGTGAGACAATCATGAATTTTTTTTGACATTTTACAAGGTACTGGTATTCACAAGCATGTTCCTACGAAAGAGCACGCTGTCAGTTGTCCGTTCCAGTCCTAGACTGTCGGAGTTCTATGGAAATTCCATTTCGATGAATTGATTTCTACGGTTCGTATGTGAAGCTTTGATCAGTAGAAATGCAAATATCACAGAATCAGAAACCTTTTCTAATGTTCAAAAGTACTTTCTTTTGACTCACAAGCAATATTCGATATTGATGATTTCCAATCCTTCTCGTGATTATGCTTAGTTTCTACGTAATCCTTCCACGCTAATATCGTTTCATTACATCGTGAAATCGAAAGTGTCTTAAGTCAATAAAAAGCGCCGTAGGCTAGGAAGAAATCGACATTTCCAACGGATTCAAAGTGCGCTCAACTCTTCGAAATGCATCGGCGACTTTATGCATCCATAAAGAATGAATAACAATTGCCCAATTACAATAATGAAAGTACTTTTGATAATTATGTACGAAGTCATTTTGACAAAGAGAAATAGTGAGTTGCCGTGCATCGCGACATTGCGATGAAACCTACAAAGAAGCGATGATTATCTTAAGTTTGATCCGATCATAAATTCATAAAGAACTAAGTAATCAGTCAACGTGAATTAGCTGTCATCCGCACACGAGAATGAAAGCAACTTTTTGTGTGTTGTCGTACATTCATTCTCTGTTCTTGAATATTTTCCACCGAAAAACAAATGTGAGCAATCCTCTTTTAGCAGGAAATGCTTGATAAAGAGCAAAAGAATTTTTCCTTTAAACTCATTATTTTTCTGTTCATTCTTTGATATTTCATCGCGATGGATATTCGTGTTTTATGATGATTAGAAAGTTTAGTAGCTACTGTACATGATCTTATGAGGGGAACAAAAATCATACCATCACATGTTCATGAAGGTAGGTGATTAACAAAAACACACTTTCTGAACCAAAAATGTATTTCATGGTTCAGTTGGATATTGATCTGAATCATAGAAATTAACAATACCATAGAAATTATCCACTTCTATGATCTGAATGGATGCCTCTTCAATACCCATTTCACAAGTCTATTTGAGTAAAAGTTATAATGATAAGTTTAATTGCCACGATTAGATCACTAGAGGCTAGAAATTAGTTCCCAACTCTCTCTAAAATGCAAGTGAAACAAAAGTCTAGGTTTATCGGAATAGAATGAATTACAATTTATATACGAATAGAGTTTAAGAGAGTTTATATTGGTTTAAATAAAGTATATCTTAGCTCTCTCACTTGTCTATACTTGAGTTATGATAGAGAATGAGGGTTGAGGAATCGGTTTGACCTAAGTATAACTGCTGACTTCCGAAACATCGAATTAATAATATATGCGACACTACAGACACGTAGTTTATGTTCCTTATTGCTGCCAAAGTCATATTGAAGTGAACAACTGGGTACACAGAGAAGATAATTTCCAAATTCAACAAATTCTCTACGTATAGAAAGCTCATGTTCTGAAGTTGGTCCTGTAAAAAAGGTTATGAAATTCCTCGGGATACACAGGCCGGTAGACTCAAAAGTGACTATTTGACTTCAGCTATGCTTTTTTATTTCATCTTTGCTTATTAATTTCCATATCGAATACATTTTCCAATCGACTGATATTAATGCATTGACAAGTAACACTACTGTCAGATAACGTCAACACACTGCTACATGAAAGCTCACTATCACGCTTCGGACGTCCCTATAGTGCAGCTTTATTTACATCTGATCTAATGTGCCGTAATGATGAATTCTGATTGTCTCACACCTACTGCACTCCAAATATGAATCAGTATAAGGACATCAGGGAATTAAACATTTTCCAATAATTTAAGGCACTTCATTCATCATTCAATTTTTGGCTTATTTTTCCATTGTTATTTTCTTTTAAGAATGTGATTGCTATTAGCTTAGAAAAGTTCTATCATCTTTAAAGCACATGCGTGAAGAAAAGGTATACAGATCATTTACATATTATACATAATCATTATCCTAATTTCCATGCGCATGGGATGCATCATGTTGATACGTACAAAATTGAATATTGTAAAAGCAAAACGTACGCGTTCACTGACAGAAGATCTGCCGCTCCGCATGGCGCATAGGCCTAGAGCTTCCCTACTTTTTCCATTCAATATTTCATCTTTTTCCTCAAGCGGAACTTCCATAACTAGGACTCCACTTTGATAAAATACTATGTTCTATAATCAAAGGATTCCAAGAACCTCACAGTTATCATCATTGCCACCTGTGTGCAAACGAACGTCTCCACTTGCTTACAGTCCGGCAGCCAGAACGAGTTTCTGCAGGGAACGAGGCCGAAAGTGAGACTTTCACAGGATGATGCACACCCTATGCCTACTACGAATCTGAACGTCTGCCAAGTTCTAGTGAGTTCCTCTTCTTGTCAGACACTATCAAGGAAAAGCACATGTAAATCCAATGGGACGCAGATTGCATTGATTAAAATGAAATTTTGTATGTTTTCTCTGACTAAACAAAAAGTAATAAGCCCAGAGTCATAATACTTGGCATGGAATGTCTTCAGGTCATTTCCTATGATGTGCATTTGCTATTATCATATTTCTGGTCGTCGATGTATGCGAAAGTGTGATTGAATGTGGATAAAGCTTCTCAAAATCTTTGTGTTTGCCGACATTAACAGGCTCGCCAAATCTGAATGTGTTTGGCTTTATAGACAGGGGTGCATGAAGATGAAAGGAAATGACCTGAAGACATTCCATGCCAAGAATTATGACTCTGGGCTTAGTACTTTTCGTTTAATTAGAGAAAACAAACAAAATTTCATTTTTGCCAAAAACTGCAGTCCACTTGCTATTGGATTAACATGTGCTTTTCTTTGATCTCACTTTCGGCCTCGTTTTCTGAATTTAATCTTGAAGAATAAATTAATAAGAATTAAAAATTAAAATTAAAATTAAAGAATTAATCTTGAAGAATATTCGGCTCCGCTCACTGTCCAAAGTCCCGGCATTATCCTCGTTAGCAACTCTTGGTCGAACGTAGGGAGGTTACCGGCCTTACCACGCTTGATGGATTTAAAGCAGGATGCCAATATGGCAATGCAAGTCGACTTGGAGCTCTTCGGAGTTAAATCACAGACAAGACAACCGTTGAGCGAGGGAAACATGTAGCTGCGCCTCATAAAGATCGTCAAGTATCTAGGCATCAATTTTAGATTCGGAAGACTAAGTAGCCCAATGTTAGAATTCATGCATTGGTCCAAGGAATATACTTAAGAAAATTGTGGATATGGATCCCTTACATGCAAGCTTATAGAGATCCCACCGTGAAATTTGCTGAGTCCTTAAATTTCAATATCTCTTTGCTTTTCAGAAAATCTCTGAAATGCTGTGATGCTCCTGAGCAAAATGCTCATTCTTCGACGTAGTTTGTCTTTGTCACTGATAGCCCCGCGCATTGGAGGACTTCAATGAAATGACAATCGTGAAGTCGCTGGGGAAAAGACATTGAGCGTTAAACATAAAAATGAAATTTGTAATGACAAGTATACATCGGCAAGTCGAATTCTTTTGCAGTACATTTTCAGCGCGGTACAATTGCAGAAACTCTGACAGAGATCAAAATTTGCCGCACTTCATTCTCAAGCTTCAATAATGTGAATACACAGACGAAGCCCATTAAAACAGCGTCATCTTTCAAATACAGAAGTACCTGATGCAAGTTTTTGTCGAGAATGGATTTTAAGCAGACGGCAGCTGGAGTCGTTGAGTATAGTTGAATGAACTAACTAGTCAGATAAAGAATAGAATATCGAGTATTATTTCTTTATTTCTTCAAACTCTCTCACAACTTGTGATATAAAAATTCAGGTTTCGTCGATATGTATAGTTATAATTATTCGCTCCAAGAGAAGAACTTCAGATTATCCTTTGATTCACCTTTTCCTAATTAACCTATTAGATTCTATATACATTTATTGATAATGATATGTGGATAGATGTTTCGGTACAGACTTGTTAGTGGACCAGCCCGGCTTGGTCCTGATAACTCTGAGCAGAACCACACCCGGGGGAAAACGGGTTATTATCTGTGAGACGTGTCCGGGTGACCCGCCGAGCTTGTGAGCGGTGACTCAACCGTATTTGTAGATTTGCATAAATTTACATCTAATTCAATCATAATTTAGTGCATGTTTAATCCGTACCGTGCCACGGCTGCCCATTTCTGTCCACCTAGTTTTTAACAATGCGCCACTTTTTTTGTAGAGGGTTTCAAATATTGAGGTGCTCCATGTTTAAAGGCTTTAGAATGGAGTTTCAACTAGTCTTGTGTTTACTTTAAATGTTCAGTTATATTTTATTCTAATCATAAATACATTTGCTGCATGGACACTTTTGGTCAGCCTTGGTATACCACGTTGTGTAAAAAACATTTAAAAATTGATTTATTCTTTTCTTAATTTATTACTTCCAAATACAATAGCTGTTAATTAATTGCGCATTATACATATTTAGTGAGGCACATTTTACTTTTGCTTGATATTTTTCATTCTCATACTCTAATGTGTGTAGCTGCCTAATTTTCCAAAGTCCAAACTCAATGATGGAATGAACCGAAATTAAATTTATCGGACAAAAATCGACTGAATGTTCTGTACTACCTTCTAGATTTGATTGTAGCGAACAGTGTCATCCGTTTGAAGATTAAAAAACCTACAGAAGTGAAGGTACACGTAAATAGCAAATTGTTTCGGAGAAAAACAATTGAAGATCTCAGCCACAAGCTACTTGCACCTTGTCTTAAGGCTAGAATGGAAAGCTGGAAGACCATTTACTTCAACGGTATTTCACGAATGCTGAAGGACATAGCGGTAGGTCGTAGATTTGTAAAAATGCAGCCCACATATCCTGCATGTGGACAACCAAAGTACACGTGGAACGTGTGGTGCCTGAATAAACTTCAGAAGAACAAACCAGACTTGCGTCATGTGTTGGGGCATGTGTTTTCAAAGAACACTTATATAGAAGGTGCCCTAATTGTGTATCAAAATCTTTCGGTAACACTCATAGTCTTAAAAATATCTATTAGATGAAACATGTATTAGATGTTTGTTTCAAAAGAATACTTCGTATTTTTGGTGTATTCTAAGACATAAGGTAGGTGGACACTTTTTGGCCAGCCTTGGTATTCTACATTACTAAAAAATCTTGGCACGGTAAGGGTTAAGTGCTCATCATCACTCCAGCTGGCATGTTGCACATATCAAGAGTTAAATTGAGCGTGAAATAGCCTATGAAATAAATGAAATTGTTCATGAAGCATGATCATGTATCTAATCTAAAATTTCTCAGGAGTTTTGCCTTTAGAAACATGAGTTTGCGCGTATAATTTGAGATTTCAAGCTTATGATGTCATGCAGTGGAAGAGCAGAATCTGATATTCATACATGTACGATGCATGTAACATTCGAAGATAACACAATTTTTCAAATCTGCATGTAATTGTCTGAAAAGACTGACAACTGCGGCATGGTAGCAGAAAATAAAGCCAAGTTTTGTAAAATTCAGGGACGGACATCGCATCTGGACTCATAAACCCTCTCTGTGGCGTAATGATGCCAGATGCATTAAATACAGAAAATTGTCCTTTCGGATTCAGAGTTGCAAGTTGCATAACAAGCACGAAGCATGTCACAGCACTTAGAACAAGATATTCTTGTTTCTTGATGCGCCACCACTGAAGAACATTCTGTTGATCAGTAGTGAAAACCTTGCATCAAAATTGATTGAAATGCTCATTAAAACGCTCCAAAAGCAGTTACCTGGCACCTTCTTTAGCTCTGATAGGTTAGATCGCAATCTAAATCACATGGTGTTGAGGCTTAAGTGATATTGATGCGACCACAGAATTATGCAGGTCGTCTCTGCTTCTGTTTAGCTAGAAAGGTAGCATTTTAAGATGTAACGCTAATGAATGACATAGTCTGCTGACATAACATCATAGCAATCGATCAATAAGCGCCCAGTTCAACATTAAACACGCCAAATTGTGCGAAGTTTCAGTGATTGGTATCAACCGGATCACACAGAAAGAGACGCAGACGATGTCAACTTGTGCAAATAAGTTTGTGAGCCTTTTTTTAGTGCGCTTGATATCTCCTTTAATAACGATCGGAAGGACCAACATTATCGAGAGAATGTTTGCGCGGTGATCTGAATTCTTCGAATCTGAAGGAATCGTGGCGATCTGAGCATTTTGCAGGAATTCACAGCAATCCGCAAGTGACGCATGACTATTTTTCCTATCTCTGCAAGGTATTAAAAATTTCTTTTTTGCCCACTTAGTAAGCCATGGTGTTGAATCCATTTGCACTTCTGGCAAAGTGACACGCTTAGATAATCTAATTCTGTGTATGCGACGCATTCCGGTTGGGCTCCTATCACAAAGATAGATCCATTTACGTGTGAGACATGATCCTATCCCAGTCACTGTATATAATAGTTACAAGCGATGGAGATTGACATAGATATACGCTTCTCTTTGGCCTTTATAATTTGCTAATCGCGCGCGTATGCAAATGTAGCCTATCAGCGAAACCACTAACTCAACGGTCAGATTGCAGGCAGACCCGTCAAGTGAAGGATTAGGACCACAAAATTAGATTGCTTCAGCGTGTCACTTTGCTAGAAGTGCATGCTGATTCAAAGTGATGACACATGCAGGAACTTACCAAGTGGACAAAAAGATTTTTTTAAAATAGTCGTGATAGGAAAAATAGTCGTGCGTCGCTTGCGGATTGCTCTGGATTCCTTCAAAATGCTCCAATCGACAAGATTCCTTCAGATTCGAAGATTTCAGATCATCGCGCAAAAGTTTTCTCGATAACGTTGGGCCCTCCGATCATTATTTAAAAAGTTAACATGCGCACGAAAAAAAAATTCACAAACTTCTCTGTAGAACTTGGACATCGACTTCGTTTCTTTGTTGTGTGATCCGGTTGATAACAGTCACTGAAACTTCGCAGAATTTGGAATGCTTAATGTTGAACTGACTGCTCATTGTTCGATTGCTATGGCACTATGTCAGCAGACTGTGCCATTTCATTAACACTACATGTTCCAATGCTTCCTTTCTAGTCAAACAGTGGCAGAGACGACCTGTCTAATTCTGTGAGTGCAACCATTTTAAACTCAATTTTGTTCGATTTCCTCCAAGTTGATCAGACGCGTGTTGGAAGAGCTATTCGTAGTTCGGAACGCATTTCATCCAAACTGAAGGCTGGAATCTGGATCATGTTTCACAATGGCAACTGCGCCCTCCAACAGACCTGATGTTTCACGAATCCACCGTGGACGATATCTGTGGAAAGGTGACGAATAGACAGTTATTATCATTCACTCTCCAAATGAAGGCGTACACTGTTGACCTCCTGATCAAAAGTTGGCATAGTAGTCTTCGCCACTAGAGCGCAACAGCCGGCAGATATTCTCTGACAGCGCATTATTGATGTCCAATAATAGCAGCAATGCACTGATCTGCATGTGCCACCTATAAATTGACTAGTTTGACATTTGCTCTACCTAATGCGCATAATAGAAAGGTAGAAAAGATTAGAAATCAACACTTGATCTGAAACTAAGGTATATATTTGAACTACCTTCCATTGGATTTGCAATCGATGCGTTCTTTTGAATTTGCACTTGTTCTGACATGCTACAAAGCACTTGTCTAGTGTTATATTTGGTTTGACCAGGTGTTTGACCGGGAAAACCTAGCCGATTCCTGATTCGCGTGAACTCAACTGAGATGCGTGCGTCACATTAGCTTTAACATTATGTGGTGTAAAACAGCAAGATTTACTGAATTTTACATCGTTGGAAGTAATTGAACATGTATGCATTTTCAGGTTCTGGGCCGATTCTATTGAAGCATATCTTACTCCAACTGACCCAGCCCCGCAACCAGCATTGCCTTCAGATACATTACCCGACCTACCCTGGATATTTGCCCTAGGCTTCTCAACCTGAACCACGGCGGCTACGTATTGCCTTTGGCTAGTCAACTGACACACGGCAGCCCCGGAATTCTCTTAGGATACTCGGTCTGACCCACAGTAACCCCGGAATTGCCTTTGGCTACTCGGTCTGACCCACGGCAGCCCCGGAATTGCCTTTGGCTACTCGGTCTGACCCACGCTCACCTAGGCTTTTTCTTGTGTTTCTTGGCCTGACTTGCAACCGCCTTGGGTTGCCCGACCCTGACTAACCCACGCCCACCGCGACATTGCTTTGGGCTAAACATGCCGCATATAAGTCCGCTCGCAGCAATGTTTCGAACATTTGATTCTTTCACAAAACAATTGTTTTTAAATAAACACCGTTCGACAAGTGCTCGAAGATCTTCGCTAATTCAATAATACAACTGAAAGCGGAAGCGAGGATAGCTTCAGCTTCAAAGAGTGCAGCTGCACTCCTTTGTACTTTAGTACCTGCAAGGATCGATCTCTATGTGAATCTAACATTTCTCTTCAAACAAGCCAAGAAACCTTCGATTTCTGCGGATGAAGCTGATATTTGCTCATCATGTATGGAATTATCTTCAGAATGAATTATGCACTTTGTCTGAACGTTCTCAGTATCCTTTGCAATTCAGCAAAAATGAAGATTGTTGTTGCAAATGGATATTAATTACAAGCATATCTGATACAACAAAGGACATTAAGTCGCACGAGGTTTATTAGTTTATGTATTACCTCTCTTCTGTGTTTCATTTATTTTTGCAGGATTATTGAATGCATCCGTTTGTTCGGTTTTCTTAATGGATAAATGAAAATCTATTAATGGATAAACTGTACTACAATGAAATCATTTTATACAATGATCAATTTTGATAATTCGCCATGAAAAGCTTAGAAATAATAAAAATCCATCACGTTCACGAAAATAATGGTAATTAAGAAAATGTATACATGACATTGAAATGAAGTCAAGGTACTATTCATCCTCTGAGCAGAAATCGATGATATTCTTCCTTCTTCCTTTATTCCGCACCCGTTGCGTGTACTCTAGGATCACTTTCCCTGTTTTTTTTAATTTGCGTAATATCTGCACTGTTTTCCACCACGCACAAGACGTTCAAAATTCAATTCAATAGATCCACTTTGTCATTTTTGAAGAAGAGTGGTAGAAAGGAGAAACAACAATAAATAATTTGGATTTATCATTCACAGACAATCCAGATTTTTATCAATTCCAACTTTCAGCTAGCCCTTCAGGGCTGTCAAACATTCTAAGAGTTGTGTAGTCCGACAGTTTGAGCGGGTTTCTTCAGGGAACGAAAGCGAAAGTGAAACTTTCACAGAATAATATTCACTCCAGGGCTACTAGTCCGGCAGCCAGAACGAGTTTCTAAAAGGAACAAGGCCGAAAGTGAGACTTTCACAGTGATGTACACCCTATGCCTACTACGAATCTGCACGTCTGCCGAGTTCTATGAGTTCCTCTTCTTGTCAGCCAGGACCAAAGAAAAACACATGTTAATCCAATGGGACGCCGATTGCATTGATTAAAATGAAATTTTGTATGTTTTTTCTGATGAAACAAAAAGTACTAAGCCCAGAGTCACAATTTTTGGCATGGAATGTCTTCAGGTCACTTCTTATGATGTGCATTTGCTATTATCATGCTTCTGATCGGCAATGTACGTATGTGAGAATTTGGTTGAATGTGGATAAAGCTTCTCAAAATCTTTGTGTTTGCCGACATTAACAGGCTCGCCAAATCTGAATGTGTTTGGCTTTATAGACAGGGGTGCATGAAGATGAAAGGAAATGACCTGAATACATTCCATGCCAAACATTATGACTCTGGGCTTAGTACTTTTCGTTTAATCAGAGAAAACAAACAAAATTTCATTGTACCCAAAAACTGCAGTCCACATGCCATTGGATTAACATGTGTTTTTCTTTGATCCTGTCTGACAAGAAGAGGAACTCATAGAACTCGGCAGACGTGCAGATTCGTAGTAGGTATAGATAGGGTGTGCATCATCCTGTGAAAGTCTCACTTTCGGCCTCGTTCCCTTTAGAAACTCGTTCTGGCTGCCGGACTTACTACGACTTTGCGTGTCACAGAAGTCTACCTGATCCCTCTCATTGTCAGACAGAATTAAGGAACGCATATGTATAACAGACAGACGTTAGGCTACACATTGCCCTTATTTACATCGTGATTCTTCTATTTGTCGGCCTTAACTCAGTTCTGTGGAGCTTTGAATTTCCACCGTTTCATTTATAGTAATAGACCACCACAACTATTCAATCGATATAAAACCCTGGAAAGAAGCCGATTAGACTGTGAAAACCAATATTTCATTCAATTGCTGGTCATTCTTGCCAACATGGATATCATACTGAGTCGAAACCAATAGGCCTACATACTTTGCTTGTAGAATTCAATGAACATGATGCAAGCATTCAATGAAAGAAAGACTGCAAAAACAAACTTCTCCATTCCGCTAATTCTTCTTTTATTCATTTGAATTTGAGCAATGCTATTGTTTTTGGCAAACAATCCGAATAGGAGCCTCCATTTCGCCCACGTCTCGATTTCTGTGCCGACATAAAACTCTTCACATACATCCTTTCTTGTTTGATAGCAAACAGTTTTCTCATGTTAGGTGCAGCAATCAGCAAATAACGTCTTATTTGTTCTCCATGCGCTTCTGATGCATTGTGCTTTCAAATGCGTCTCTTCTCTACCTCTCTCTCTCTCTTCTGCTTCATTGTCGTGAATTTGAACATGAGCATAGACATGATAAAAGATAACATGATGCATGTGTAGTGCATGCTCTTTTACAGAAATTTGCTCCAGAGCGATTGCATTTTAGCGAAAAATGATTAGTTAAACTTGCATGTATATCGTAATTGAAGGTGAGCAGTTGTTATTCACTTCCTAAGAAGGTTGGCTGATGAAGCAGAACAGAATTTAATCATTAAATACATTCATGAAAATAGAATGAAACGCAAGATGCATTTTCTTGTATTTTCTAGAGCCTGCTTGTATATAACTTTGATTTCTATGATTTTCAAGAAGCAGCAGCCAAGATACAATTTGATAGATGAAATTTGAATAGATTTTATTATTTTCATGATTTGGGTGCCAACCACAAGACGCTGGAATTGTCAACAAATAAATTGTCAAAATGTGAATGTTTTACTCAGTTTCATTATTTATTCAAATTCCAATTATGCAATTCCAACATGAATTAATCCAACGGAACAATCAAATCGCGTCTATTCAAATGTTCGTCCAACTGCAATTTCGACATTAACAATTGTGACGAGAATCTTATTCACTGATCATAATTGCTGCGATACCTGTTGTGTGATGGCGCGGGTTGGATCCTGCATATGGTTCGTGGCTCATTTGGCAATGCAGCATGTCTAGATGGATTCGGGTCGTGGTTTTGAGTCACACCAGGTGTACATCCTTTGCATGACTAAATGGTCATTCGTTAATTTCACTTCATTCTCGCAGTTAATTGCTGCAAACACACACGCTTTACGACATAGCAAGCGGTGGCTGAGGACGCTGCTCCAAGAACATGTACATGTATGTTCATCTCATAGACATCAGACTATATATCGAAACAATATGCTGACCGCCATAGAAATGAGAGCTTCAACCTATCGTCCGGCGCAACGTAGACTGTGATACATATTGTAGAATTATAAGCAGTTATTATACCATAGACAAAGTGGTGTTTGTGCGGTTGTATGGTCTGGTTATTGCGCGCCCTCAAATGTCTTACATTGTTGCCCTCAAAAATCCATGTTAATGTCATATTGTATTTCACTCTCGATGGCTTTGGAGGTCATAGAAATGATTGAAATGAGTTTGAAATGCATTATTGCCCGGCATTGGAGGATATATAATGCACCATTGTATACCATGTATATAAGACTGATATCTTTGATAATGCCCAGAAATTCATTAACGGCCCGGAAAATTCATGCCTGAAAATCCAAAGAATAGAAATGAACTTGCATGGCATTGATTATGATTTTCTCTACATTTTTTTCGGTGTCAAAAGCAAATTTGTCGGGCCGCTAACGCGGCCTTGCCAAATACGCCATTGACGCCCTCAAAACATAGCTGTCATCATATCATTATATGGCCGCCAATTTCACATAGAATTCTCACCGCACCAGATAGCCATGATAGTCGTCCGTCACATTGAATACGGCTAACGCAGCCTCGCCTATGTCTGATATTACTGCCCTAAATATCCATGTTACATTGTTTTCCCCTAGTGCGATTTGAGCCTACAAGACCAATGAGTGAATTGATCACGGCTGTTGGTGTTAGTACAGAAAGCTGTCCTTCTATTATCCCCCCAAATTTTCCGATGTTTTTCATTTTCCCCAAAAGTCATGAATTCATTGAATTTCGTATAACTTAGTCACATTGGATTTAGAATAGACTTCATCTGTCACTGAATGAACACCAGTCACAACACCACTGAGAAGTCATTCTTGATCCCTGGAATGAGAGATAGGACCCTTGGATACTCAGTTAGAATACAACATACAGCTGTGCTGTGATCATGAACTTCGTGGGATTGTTGTCTACACTGCAGTTACAGTGAACGGCAAAGTAAGTGCTGGGAATTTTCTACAAACCAGAGGAATTTTACTGGCTCAACGCTTTTGCGACGGTAGTGAGACTGCACTTAGGAGCATGACGATGCAACACTCAAGGGAGGTGTCAACAACAAAAATACGGGAGGGGAGAAGAATAGGAGTACTCAGAAAGCGATATATCTCCACCGAACGGTCCTCAAAGAAAAGACAGTGAAACTAATGATTTAGGTGGCCTGTATAAAATTACTTTACTGTTTGGCCACATTATTTATTAATGTTATTTTAATGCGAAAAGCAAATATATTTCGCATTAAAAGGTTCTTCTGGATAAAATTGCTCAAAGCAGTTAATCAACGGAAGGGAGAAAAGTTTCACATACATCAGAAAAAGAATTCAAATTCCAAATCCACCGTTTAATTTCAACATCTTGTGAATCCTTTGATAATTGGTGGTTGATGATCTCTATATTACACATCCGTATATAATGCAGAGATGCACGTAAGGAGAAATGCACGTAAGCCTTAGCAAACTGCCATCTTATAAACCTATAGGTCTGTATGATATTCGTAACCTACCATCTTATACTTTCATATTTCATCTATTTCTATAGTTTCTTAACTGTGAGAACCATCGCTTAATCAAGTGGAAGTCATTAGAAAGCGAGTCATTGACATGATTCCGTTGCAAAAAATCTGGAGCGAAAAATAGTTGATTATGTTACAATAAGAATTGAGCTCCTAAGTTGAGACAGACACAGAGCTGTAGGATTCCCATGGAATTATCTCTGATCTTATATATTATTAAAAAAAAGTCCGTCTTCTTTCTTTGAGAGCAAAACGCATGCAAGAGGAATGTAGTCCGGAAAAGGAGTTGCTGGTGGTCGTGTAGGCCTACAATTAAAGGAAAATGAACAATTGTGCTTTTCAATTCTTAAACACAATTTAATCCAAGCGATCGAATCATGAAGAAGCCAATTGGTGTGAAATAATATCTTTTCATCCAATATAGCAGAGCAGGCATGAAATAGGCGCTTAGAATGTTCATTCGTGGATTCTTGATTTATAAGTAGCATGAAAAGAAAGAAGTAAAATTTTGAAATTTTCATTGTCCCTATCTCCCAAAGGAAGTAAAAAAGCATGCCAATCTTTTGTCTCTAATCTGGCTCACATGCATTAATGATGCCATAAAATTTCATTGAAGTTAGAGGTGGACCTTTTGGGTATTCAGCTTCAAAGTTTGCGATTTGTGCAATTTTGGTATATGGTGCAAATATGGTATTAAAACATTAGAATCTATCACTATCATTTAAATGCAATTCTTATGCTTGTGCGTGAATTTTGCACGAAATGTGACATTTTTTAACTTGGCTATGACACTGGCTATGACACTTAAGAATTTGATTTTGTTCAGCGATTCAAGATCTACACTTCCATGATAACAAGCCATTTGTGCTGAAAGTTAGGGAGAAAATGTTGGTAGCTCCCGGACTATGAGCTCAGCTTGTTGCCTAGCTCTCAGTTGAATGCATCACATCTGAGTCAAACTGCACCGTTGGAAATTGACGTGGGAGGACAGCAACGAGCGATGTAAACAAATTTACTGAAGACACTGCAGACATTGAGAAGCTTCACGGAAATTTGTGGATCATGTAATCTTGCAATCTCCTTAAGGATAAAAGAAGATGATTGGCGTCTGTAGTCACAAAATCAGCACAAAACTTTTCATTGCCAACAGGAGCACTCAGAACTTCCACACTGGGTTCAGTGATTCTCACGATTGAAGCTAGAAAAGACTACACTGGATTGTGACTGAAAGCTTAACATTTAGATTGATTTGCGAGCGCGACCAAACAGTTGAATCCTGTATAGCAGCAACGCTATCGACGATGGCTTGCTGGGTTCCGCAAAGAATGCTATCGTCCAAATGCCACTGTCACGAAGACCCGATATGATATTGAGAGAGAGAACTAGGCGGTGTAGGACCAAAGAAAATAACAGCGACCCAAGCGGGTCTCCTTGTTGCACTCCAGTAGCAAAATTTAAAGGTCCAATAGCATGCCACAATCGAGGATGTTTCTCGTAATACCAGGCACCCATGGTACCAGACTCGGAAGCTGATCACAAATTTGATCCATCACTGCTTGTCTATAGATGCGGTTTTGAAAGCGTTGGACATATCAATTGTCAATGGTGAATGATATTCCTGGTACCTGTGTCAGACAAAAGAATCTATCAAAGAAAATCGAGAAGAGACAGTATAATGACTCAGCATTGAATCCTTTGACAACTGGAGATCGGGTTCGTCTACTTTCGGTTTCAACACCTCAGGCTTCTGACTGGTTATCGGCCACTCCTTATCCAGGTCTTGGTCAACGACTTGAACCAAATGAAGTTCAAATATTGGTCAAGCTGCGTCTGGGACTTCCAATTATCGAAGAGAACATGACGTGCTCAATGTGCCCAGAAAAAGCAATGAAAGATTTGGTTTTTACGGATTAAGCTGCAAACGCGCACCTGACATAGTTCGGCGTCACAACGAGATCCGGGATATGATTTATGGCATTTGCCGTCAAGCATCTCTGAATCCTCGTCCAATCTGCTGGAATAGATGACTCACGGAAGCTCTCCCGTCCAGCAGACATTTTGGTGCCATCTTGGTCACTCGCACAGGCTGCTGTACTTGACATCAGCATTGTACACTCGCTGAAACCCTCCATCGTTGACGAAGCGAGTACAAATGGTGATTCATGTCTAGAGGAAGATTCAGAGAGAAAGCGTGCGGAAAATGGAGCATAGCGTGAGGAACTAGGTTGGCGGTGCATTCCAATGGCGGTGACGGTGCACGGAACATGGTCAGAGGAAGCTTCAGCGGCTTTATTAAAGATATGCCACATAACAACAATTCGCAGCATCAGGTGCGGAGAGAGAGAGCTTTCAGCAGCTGGGCGTTGCATTAGCCGATGCCAATGCTCGATGTGTCCCCTCGCGTTGTACGGAGCTAGACTTGTTTAAGTTTTTTTGTAACTTTTTTCATAAAATTTAGTAGGTTGTCCGGAGAACTTTAAACCGATTCCATGGTATAATTCTTTTGTGTTGAACTGTTGTACTTTAACACTTTTGTAATCTGTTTTTATCTTTTTATAAATGATGGATTGTTGAAAAAAACATCTCTTACATGCATAGATGCAGATATCATCATCACGGGATAGATTGTTGTCTTTTTTCCACATTGTACCATAGATAAATTACGCACAATGGTGTAACAGTAAACCATAGTGAACCCTTGTTATCGGTGCAGATAACTATGGTTCCCTGGGTGAAATTTTCAATTCTGTTTGTGAACTGAGTAGAGGAAGTAAAGCTTTAAATTTTTATCATTGCCAATGCAGTAGGACATGAATGCACCAATTCGAGTAACTTGCGACAATATGATCATCTCTCATTGACTTAACACTATCGCATTGATGGATTGTGGCTGAACTGATGTCCCACAGCGTTTATGGATAATTAAAATTCGATGTAACAAATGGAGATATCAATGAAAAACTGACAAATGACAGCTAAAAATGTACGGCAGAAATTCACCGACATATAATGATCAATATTTTGCTTTTGATTCTGAAGGCATGTTATTATTGGATCTGTATGTTTTACGCCGAAACTTTTGGTATTACAACAAGAATCACTCTGTCAAATAATCGATCATTTCACTTACCGGGGTTGTCATGAACACTTATTTCTTAAACCCTATAGTCAGAAAAAAAATTCAAGCTCAAGTTTGGTATTCGTCACAGATGGATGTACGCACGAAACACGATTATTGAAGGAATTCCATTCTTTTTTGACTTATCATGGATCGAATAGTTTCAGCAATAATGTTGCTCATGAAAGATCACCCTCACAGACAGATCTGTTGCTTTTCTGTAAGCTCCGTCTTTTTCATATTAATGAATAACATCCATGCACTTTTTTTTGAGTTCCATATCATTTTCAAACTAGAATGCTCAATTCATTCACCATCACAAGCTCATTTTGCACCTAAAATTCATATTTTCTTTCACGTCTACCTGCAAAATAAAGCTGCGCCCCCGCCTTACCGGCACGCATCACTGCACCGAGCACAGCCCTACTGCAAACCAATATGGGACAAAATAAAATTTGCAGGAAATTGAAATTTGAGAAAACTGCAAGCATTTCGTCAAGAGAGCAATGCAAGCAATGCTTGTTTATCGGAAATCCCCTTATTCTCCAACTCTCATAAGAGAACAAGATGCGAGAGCAGCATATCAAATGATATTGGGATGTTCTGATAGATTTAGATACAACACTCATCTTCTCAAACAATAGTAAATCATAAATAATAAATCGTTATTCATAATTTAGATAATATGCTTTAGATATATTTTATGTTAGCAAATATCCTCATTTCAACGAAATATTATATTTTATCAAATTTCTTTCAAAATTTCAGAGCAACATTTTTCATTATTCCACATTTTTTGAATGATTGTGAACTCTCCTGGTATTGATATTCACTTCTATTCATGTAATCGTAAGTAGATAATGCACACGATGTTAATGCACACGAATTATTCAATTTCGAAGCATCATAAATGCGTCACTTTGAGAAACATGACAATGCCCATCGAAAGGCATATTATCCTACATGATGTCTTTCATATCATGCAAATGTTAATAGTTCCCCAATATATAGGCCTATAATCAACATTATATATATAATTTTTTTGAAGTTACTGGCCGCAAAATATTTTGAAGAAAATTACCAAATTGAAAGACGGCTTCTTTATTCCATACGCGTTACAGTTACAATACTCCTTTCCTTTATCAATAGAAATAATTTTAGAATTATTGCCTGCACCAGACATTACAAGCTCTTAGAATCAATTCTGATCAAAGAGAATGAAAATTTATTGAATAATCGTTGAGGCTCCGTTCCACTATTGTTGAACCTGCAGAAATTTTATTGTGTAACCTTTAGCTTGACATCTCTGGTTTTGATTTACTCGTAATGTTGTTTTCTATTGTCTTCAATGTAATGTGCATTTTGCCTGTCACGTCATTTTCAACTTCTCTTGTGACCCAAGTGTAGCCCATTACTGTGTTCATTGCTTGATTCTGCATGTCATCGCATATAAAATGCTGATTTGTAATTCATCATATCCGTCCATTGATAAAGTAGTATTGTAACTCTGAAACCCGTATGGAATTAAGAAGCCATCTTTCAATTTGGCATTTTACTTCCGTATATACAGTGTACAAATTACTGTAATTCATAGTATAAGACATTCTTATAGTACATTGTGCTTTTGACCTGACAACGTGTACCTGACAATGCACGAAAATTCGCCCTATGTCTTAATTTCCATCTTTAACGAATAAAACGTCAGATTCGAGTGGCACATCTTTTCTATGCATGGAAATATGTTTTTAAGATAAAGTTAAGTCAATCAGATCAAAAGCGTCAGCTGCTGGATGTTGTATGAGGCCTCAGCCACTTTGCGAGTTTTCCAAGCGTTTCCGAACTAAGCGTTTTGCAGCAAATATAAAGTCATCATTGCAGCATTGTAGACTGCAACACTGCGAGCAAATCAAACAGAGCGATTGATAGCTTGCGGACGTACGTTTGCTCGGTCCGCTCGTGTTGGCTTTGCATTGCTTTCACTGTGGCTAAGGCCTAACACTGCCGCACAAATCTTCGAGGTCAACCCCTTCGTTCAAGCACAGTTGAATTTGAATAGTTTCATGCGGTGCGAATTCATACATCTAACAGATGTGCACAGTCAAATGCGTACATAATGGGTATTTCGTAAACATGACGCCTCTACAGAGCCGATTACATGGGAAAGTTGTAAAATCAGTCTGAGTCCGTTTCTTGTCGGTGTTAGTCAGATCCACACCCAATCAGCTGAATGAAATGAGTGATTCCTCCGAATGTGAGTGAGAACTCAGCTAAGAAAAGTGCACTTATTCGCATTAGCTTCACCACTGTAATTTGCGTCAAAATAGTTATTTAGAAAGAGGATCCGATTTGTTACCTTCTCATGTTCACAAGGAGAATTCTGTGGATCGGCCCAGGATCTGTCCACTTGCAAATCTACGTCCATGCTCGAATTTGATCATCTGGGCAATGCAACAGAAAGATTTCTAACATTTTCCAGCATTGATACTTGTGACTATTTCCACTACAAGGACTGCTGATTGTGATACGTGAGAACCTCTTTCCCTCATCGCTATAATATACATGTCCTCATCATTAAACCACGGGAGCATTTTTCAGTGGTATATTTGTTAGTGGCATATTTGAAGTATCTCTCTAAACATCGTTGATTGAAGTTTATAAGAATATTTAGAAACACAATTTCCGATCCCACAATTTCCTCTTTGTTTTATCTAACGATTTAATTTATTACTGTCATTTCCTATTATCATTCATCTAAGTTTTGATCCATCTTCCTTTCTTTTCAGGCGGAAAAAAGTCAGATAATTACTCTGAACATGTGGGTCTTCCAAGTAAGTCATTCGCTTTGAATGAAGATTCAATATCAAATTATGATAATTGATTGTTGAATCACTGAGCAGGTCATTTAGTTCATGTCATTAATTGGTCTGGCACAATGCATGTATGCAATGCATGAGCTATGAAATTCCTCATACAGCCATGCCACATATTCATCCTGACAACTCTTGCACTACCTACAAAGTTGACATCAAGACATAAAATCACATGTTACCTATGGCATAATGGAAAATTAGACTAGTCATTCACTTTTACATGAGGAACGCCAAGACTCTTCACGAGGGTTAATCGCCTTTCTATTTCTTGTCATTTGTTTTCAAAATTACTGGCAAAATGTCGGGTAGCTATTGGTCTTTAATTAAAAATAACAGTTTCGGCATTCAGTCAGTGACATGGATCACATGCATCGCAAAACCATGTATTGACATGAAGCAGAAAGGTTTAACAGCCTCGTCAAGCATTCTGTCATTATTGCTCCTTTATATTTATGGAACACAAGTTTAGTTTCAGCAATAGTCGAAAGGTGGGATAACATTGAATACGAAGTCTGAGACTTTCAATACGAAGCTTCCTGTCAAAATTGACTTATGTTGAAATGCTTATGCTTGTAGGATCATAGAGCTTTCAATAATATTAGGTAGAGTAGCAACTCAGCATTTATGAAATCACCAATGTGTTTGCAGTTTCGATTTTAATAAATGAACTCGAGATGAACACATTGCGATGTTGTTACCAAATGTGAGATATGCACAATTTTGCAGTTTTGAAGATATTAAAACAGAATTGAGTGATCATGATAGTAATACAGAAGGAATGATAGTATTTTACAGATACTCCGTGTCATGACAACCTTGAAGAGATATAATGTTTGTAAAATTAGCAGTTTGATAGATTGCTACTACTTTCATGCTCAACCTCAAGAGCATTTTCTTAAGCATGATCAAATCACAGGCAACCTGCCATTGGTAGAGCATAATAGCAGAATCAAAGACAATGATTTCACTTAACTTTAAAAGATGTAAATGGTTCCACATCACTACTCAGATTCAAGAACAGAAACACAAATTTAGTGAATCATAAAATCATGCCCATTAAAATTGAATTAAAGACTTGAAATTTCAGCTAAGAAAGCACACTAAGATCTCGACTTTTTCATGAAGACTTCCATTATAATGCGGTTCATGAAATTCCCTTGATAATCAGCTTAATTTCCGCCTAATTGAGATGCTTGTTAGCAGATGTTCATTCCTTTTGATATGCAACATATTTCATACTACTTATATATCGTGTTCATGTCGACAGTATATATTATTTGCAAAAATTAAGCTTTTTAAAAATGCTCAAATAGTTTTTGGACCGCAGGCGTAATCTCCGCAAAAACTGAATCTTTTCACTGTATGCAGATACTTTTTGAGTCGACACTTTGCCTACTATATACTTATGTACTCTATGTGTAGGATATCAAAAAATTACCTTTTCAAATTTGTCTTTTTCTTTATCAATTTTGACCAATTGCCATAAAACTCTAATTGTAGTAACAGTGTACATGTATATTTTCAAAAAGAGTTGAAATCATGCAAACATGTACACATACTTAGAGCGACACAAGAAAAACGTAGTCAAAATAAATAATTCAAATTAACACGTGAGGGTAGCACAAGTACGTTTGCTCATACGAATGAGGCGCACGGTTCACAACGGGTACATCCCTGAAGAGAATTCTGCATCCTCCAAAAGAAATTGAACAGTGTTCAGAAGATTGCGAAGCGTGTCCATCAGCAAAGAAGACAGGATCCTGCTTCAATAAATACGTTGTATGTAAAATCCCTTGCAATATCTGTTGAAGAATCTACGTCAGCGAAACATCTAGAACAGTGCAATCCCAACTACAAGAACATTTTAAAGGCTAATTAACTGCTGTTTTCACACATTATAGTGACATTAATCCCGAGTACCTGGTAAAAAATCACATCGCGTGTGAATTACTACATTTTAATGAGAAAAATTGGCAGAAAAGGACATATTTAGAGGCAATACGCATATCAGAAATAAACCTATGAATGGTTTTGTCGGTAAGAAACTGTCAGTTGTTGTAAGTCACTTCTATTTTTCAGAATAGTATTGTAAGTCAAATCTATCTAAGCACGCAGTTTACTTCTATTTCACTTCTTTCATTATTTTCTTATTACTCATTTTGCCAACAGTAGTGGTAGCCTTTTGTTTCTATACTTAAATTTTACGGCGTCATGTGAACGCATCATATCCACGTCCGCTGAATTGTATTCATTGTGCATTGCTTCCACTCTGTAGCATCTCTGTCAAATTTTACTCGTGATTAAGGTGCAAAGCGAAACGTCGAGTGAGCGAAACGTGGATACTTAGTGCATGGCTTTTTCTAGTAACAATGAAATCGTCAGCTAATATGAAGTATCTCAATTTTCTATCAGAACATAGAAAAGCATGTTGCTCACCTTCACTATGTCGCAGGAAGCTTGATCGTCCCATGTTAGTTGGTCTTTTAGTGTCACATCAAGGACATTCATGACTTTCTAGAGGAGTAGGCAGCTTTGTGGAAACTTTTTCCTCTTAGTACAGAATAAAACCTTAGATTTACTTTTATTCAAAGATACCTTCTATGATTGCACCACTTCAAGTGCAGACGAGAATTTCATCGACCACACTTGCAGGTGGGTCGGGCTTGCGCCTGATATTTTGCATCTATCACGGGCCCCGGCCGGGCATGAAAATTCATCACTTCCATTCAGCCAACGTGTAACGATCCACGAAGTAATGGTTGCTTTTCTCAATACTGATGGTCATAGCCAGTCTGTTGAAGTTCACATGTGTTCTCTACTTGTGCTGAATTACGCTTCCTTGACATTGACCAGTCGCCTGAGACAAATGGAGACGAATATCTTCTTGTCAATCTCCGGCTTGTTGATGTTTGAGTGTTCTGGAAACCGGGCGAATGAACAATCCAGTTCTAAATTGCGCATCATTTTGTAAAGCTTGTGGCAAAAACCTCGTTTAAAGTCGCAAATTTATCGATCAAACGTCAGATATTCATGAAATTAATCATGATGTCATAACAAATACAGTATCACAAAAGCCTATGCCTTATATATGACAGAAGCATTAATTTCGGGCCGAGCAGCTCGAGATGAGCGGGCCGCGTCGGGCCGGGCTTGAGACTGAACATTTCCGATGAAGCGGGGCCAGCCCATTCTGGCCCATTTACATGTCTGTAACCGACATAAGCACAACACCGTGTGCTTGTAACCTTTGTACAACATCGTGTCCTTTGTATCGGCATCATCCTATACGGCAAGAATTGCTGTATAACTTTGACGACAGCCATTGTTGCCCAAAACCTATGTTGTGTTTTTTGTACGCAGTTATGATAAGATGTCACCACATATTATAAAGAATGATCCTTTCGAAAATTTTCTCCGGTGCTTAGAGCTTTGCGTAATGTGTTCAATGGATCTGGAAAGAAATCAGGGAATTCTTGACACGCACGCGTAGAAATGACATCAATGCCAGCAGATACTTTGGCTGATAGTTTGTTTAGATGGAAGAGCACATCATGCTCTGTTTTCTCAATTTTCCAAATGTCATAATCGATTAATGCTTCGAGGCTATACGTGAGTCGGAATCAGCATCATCAATTTCAATTGTCGGTCAGCAAGATGATTCGGTACCATCTCGACACTACCAGTTTTCAAATAATTTCGTCACAGCTTTGTTGAGCAATTTGCCAGTCATTTTACCAACCAATAACCATAAGCTCTTGTCTACAAGCTTTACATGTAAATTCATTAATGTGTAGTTACTGGCATTTTACCTTCGCTTTTTTAGCTTTGCTTCATTAACCTCTTTAAATTCTTCTGTGAGCGTCCCATCAATCTTCAATCAGACTTTTGTGAGGGAAGTAGCTCATTCTTTATCGTTGGAAGTTAAAGTAACTTGGCTGCATCTATCGATAAGTTCTTTGACATTTGAATAATTTTTTTTCGCGTTGCCAGATAAAAGAAGATCCCAGTCGACTTGAATCGTCCATTCATTTTGTTCACATGCAAGCTAATATGTACATTTTCGATCGACATGGAATTGGTTACGTATTTTAAGACTTAAAAACACGCGTGAAGTATGTGTGAGGGCTTCACTTCTCTCTCTATCTCTCTCTCAGCGAACTCTAAGATGACAATTATCTAGCAAAGTCTTCATAGCAGTATGCCTGGTGATGAAAAAGGAAAGGTCCAGAAAAATCCTGGGCTAATGTCAATTATCAATGGGTGAAATGACAGACAAAATACATACATACATGCACGCTTCAGAAACTAGTTGGATAGCCTCAGACTATTCAAAACCTCTTATTCAAAAGGCGCTATTTCAAAGTAATGAAACTTTGCATGTTTGTAAAAGTTACCTTTGCAGTTGTGTGCATGTTCGGTTTTGTTGTAATTGATGAATTATAATAGACTTTAAGTAAATTGGATGACGTCAACCTTAAGGCATCGACATAATGAACATAACACAAGTCCTCATTAAAGAATGCGTTTGCCAACCGATGATATTTATCATTTTGATAATTGTTTAGGAATTGTCGGCTCATGAGATATATTGATATTTGACTGAATAAATATTCAACTGTTTTAGCCGGATTATGGAAATGTTCCCAATTTTTATTTTATTCTCTTAATGACAAACTTTATTTAATTGATAATACTCGATTAAATTCATTAGTAAGACGCTTGAAGGAAGGAAGAATATAATCAGACATGGAAAGATGCGATAAAGTGATAGTACTGAAGCCATTCTTAACATGCTAACTCTACACTCTTGCATTTTCATTGAAGGAGTGGTTTGATCAGAATTTTCGATGGAATCCTTTTGATTTTGGTAATGTCACCGAAATGCATATTCCTTCAAAGGATATATGGACTCCGGATTTGGTTTTGTACAACAAGTAAGTCGAATTCGTTGTCTTCTATTTCTGTGTGAATAGCGAATTAGTTGATAGGTAAGGCGAGAGGCAAGATAAGCGAATGCCTAGCGCTGCATCATGAGGAATGTCAGAAGTTATATGTACATTGTGCTTGTGGGACATTTCAGGTATCAGAATTATGATATCATAATGAACATCGAAGAGTGGTCCCTGAGATGGAAAACGGTCGAGAATTTCGGGCCGGTCCGGCGCCAGCAACTAGCCGAGGTTTGCGGGCCGGTTTCACTCCGGTAACAAGTCATTTAAAATGCTGATGAGTCTGATATTCAACCTTTCAAAATTATCGGATTTGAGTGATCATGATAGTAATGCAGAAGGAAATGATGGTATTTTGCAGATTCTCAGTGTCATGACAGCATTGGAGAGATGATGTTTGTTAAATAAACAATTCGATGGGTTCCTATTACTTTCATGCTCAACCTCAAGAGAATTTTCTTAAGCATGATCATATCACAGGCAACCTGCCACTGGTGGAGCAAAATGAAATAATCAAAGACAAAAATTTCAATCAACCTTAAAGGATGTAAATGGGTCCACATTACTATTCAGATTCAAGAAATGAGACAAATTTAGTGAATCATAAAATCATGTCGATGAAAATTGAGTTAACAACTTGAAATTTCAGCTTAGAAAGCACGATGTCGACTTTTCCATGAAGATTTCCATCATAATGCGGCTCATGAAATTTCCTTGATAATCAGCTTAATTTCCGCCTAATTAAGATGCTTGTTAGCAGATATTCATTCCTTTAGATATCCAACTTGTTTTATACTACTTATAAAGAGGACCTCATCTAGGTAGTATATAAATTAACAAAATTTTGACTTTTTTTAAAAAATGCTCAAATAATTTTTTGGACCACGAGAACGTAATCTCCGCAAAAAAGTGAATCTTCTCATATAAAAATTTTCACTTTATACAGATAATTTTGTGAGTCGACTCTCTACCTGTATATCCCTACTCTATGCGTCTAATGGAAAATTGACCTTCTTGCCCCTCGGGACGAGTTCCAAGCGTGACCATCATTATTAGAAAATGTCATCTCTAGACCAACCAACGCAGACAAAGCAATTTATGTCCGTGACTTCCACTAACTTAAGCAAAGCGAAAGGTCCTATTCCTATGTCTATGGATATAACTTGACATCCAAAACAGCATGTGAAGAAGACAAAATATCCTCGAACTACGCTTGATCAAAATAACACAAACACCAATAGACCTGAAAGTGTAGAACCGAATTTATCACTAATAAGTTTGATAAGAACAAATCAAAAATATATCCCTACACACCAAACGACGCATGATAAAGACGTTGACAAACATTTTGAGCACCCGAAAGGAAATGCCATTTGACTCGAAGCCTTCCTACTCGTTAGACAAGGCGAGGGCGCTGATCGCTGCTCGTCGAGGAATCCCTTCTCCTTTAAGCAGAATTCTTTTTGCAGTTTCCCAATAGTCTCATCCCTTCGTCTCCATTCTCAAATTGCATCGATAACGAAGTAAACCCGTCTTTCACAACCAATTTAACAATTCTTTTCATAGTCATTTCCAATTATTTAACATGTCTCGAGGTAACTGCACGACAAAGACGAAAATTTTGACGAGAATAATGAACTTTTTCCCATCACGTTTCCTTTGTATACCTACCTTAAATTTGATGAATATCAACGACAAGGCTATGAAAATAATTGATACTACCGCTGCCCAACCCAAAGATAGAAGTATGTTTTAACAAAGATAAGTGTCAATGGCACCTTCAATGCTCACATGATTATGATGATGGAACGTAATGAAATTCTTGTACATGGGTAGCGCATGATTCATTATTACTACCGCATAGACTTTTTGGGATCTTGGTTCTAGAGCACAGAAGCTTTACAAATAAGACGAGGACTGAGTAACTCACTAACCGACTAAATAATTTGTATTTTTTGATAGGGCTTGGACACTTTGACACAAAGTTTTCATTAGTGTTGATAAAAATATTATGTACATCTGCTTGCTTAGAAAAAATTTCAAATAAGAAACTTTAGATGACCAATGATTGATTCGCGCAGTTTATTTGTTATTGATATAAAATAATATGAAACATTTGCTGTTGATTATATTCATATATAATCACTCTTACTAAAAAACCCGTAACGTAATGGAACGTAATAACATTCTTGTACATGGGTAGCGCATGATTCATTATTACTACCGCATAGACTTTTTGGGATCTTGGTTCTAGAGCACAGAAGCTTTACAAATAAGACGAGGACCGAGTAACTCATAGACCGACTAAATACTTAAGTAATTTATATTTTTTGATAGGGCTTGGACACTTTGACTCAAAGTTTTCATTAAAATATTATGTGCATCTGCTTGCTTAGAAAAAATTTCAAGCTTTAGATGACCAATGGCACAGTTTATTTGCTATAAATATGAAATAATATGAAACATTTGCTGTTGATTATATTCATACATGATCACTCTTACCGTAACGGCATAATAGGAATTAATTCACTTGCCTTCATTTTAAACGGAATCACGTCAGCATTAGCAAAGGCTGTATACGAAGGCTGAAATATTTGATGTCTGCATAATTGGGCTTTTCTATCAATTTAATAAAATGAATAATAAAGTGTTGTTTCAATTCATTTAAAACACCACCAGTAGCAATTATCCACATTTCTTATTTCGTGACAAACTTCCTTCAGGCCATACATGAAACACATGAGTCATTGTAATCAACTTTGAGATCAGTCTGTAGAGGAAAGTACAAAATCGTCTCATCAAATATTTCGCATATAGATACAGAATGGCTTTGCTATATCACTATTAAGCTATTTTCGAAAATTAAGGTCAAGATCAAGCGCAGTGAGCGGACGATCTTGGCATGGATGGAAATTGCGCTGATCTTCTCTTTCTTTCGATTACAAATTTTTGTCGCTATGGGTTCATCTTTGCTTTAAACTTCGGATCGACAAACATTATTCATAAATGTGATAGATCAGTCAATCTGAAGTGAAGGCATTGTTGGTTACCAATCTTCAATCTTTCCATCATGCTTTTCGAGGGCATTTTCTCAAGCTTCCTGAATCACACCGTGCCTAATTCATCAGCTTGGAATGAAATTCATCATTGTTTAAGTCAAATAGAATGAAATCAATTTTTGTAGATTTTTCAAAATTGTTCAAACTTTTTTACGGATTGATACACAGGGTGAGGCGTGAGTCGGTGTATTAATATCTTTTATTATCGATTTACCATTAAAAGTGGTGAATATAAGTATTGCGTGATTCAAAAGTAACATGAGTTAAAGATGCCTTATAGAGCATGAGTTGACTTGAATTAATTAAAGTTCAATTAGGGTCTACATTGAAATGGAAACACTTAGATTTGTTGGCGTCATTATATTACAGTGATGCAAAAAAACATGGGCAAGTCACATCATATTCGATGTGAGATCCCTTCTACTGTTTGCGAATAGATGACTACCTTTGCAATCAATTTGTTCCCGGTTCAACACGTCTGGTGAAACGCAGTCCCAACAATGCTTCCATAAAGATGACCGAAATCCTTGATCTTCTTAACAAATGATTTCGATGACCCCACACGAATGAAGTGTCATCTCAGAGATGACAAATCAAGCGAACGAGGTGGCCAGACATCAGGTTCACGCCGTGCCGGAAACCGCTGATCTAGTCAAGTTCCTACATTCTCACAGGCATGCCATAATGACGTGATGCTTCGTGTTGCTGAAAGAATTCACGAAATATTCCGTCACGCTTAGAAGTGATGCACATTTTCCTCTTGGAGCAATGGTAGGTAGACATGCAAGTTCATCATCTCCTTAAAAAGGAAAAGTACGTTCTCTTCCATTCTGGTTCCCCAAACACCACACCATCGTGTCCTTTCAGGTTCAGACCAGGTTAGATTCAAATCCGTCAATGTTACCAATTCTGATAATTTCTATCAGGCTTAAATTAATTGATTTATTGATTGATATCTTGATTGACATCATTTATTTCACGTTAAACAAAATAGTTTTCACATTTCTTCAAATGAAAATCATATGACAATGTATTGCAGACAGAAAAAACTGTTAGTTTTGGTAAAAACATTGATAATCAACGGTCATGAACAGGTAGTGACCAAATACTTATGATGGATGATGACTTTTTTACATATAAAACTTGCCATGAAGGGAAAAAAGCGAGTCTTTCAGTGCGACTTTAAGGGATGCAAGGAACGGCAGTGTATGAGGGATCAGTTCGTGAGAATGTGCGTTCTGTCACTTTCGGCTGAGAAATAGCTGCTTGCTGATCAACACACGACGATTTTCAATTTCATTTTGAGAGTAGTGACAAGTTCTGGGGTCGCAACGGTAAATTATCATGTGCGCTCTTTTATCAACTCGAGTAAGACGGTCATTCAAGCACTTTCTGAGGCTTGCAAAAATAGGGCAAGCGTATTCGCAAACAGATCTAACACATGAGGCATACACTTGTTGGAGTTCTTCTCTCGACAAGAATGGGCGAAGTTTGCGTAAAGCATAAAAGCACTTATTGACAACATTGAAAATATTGCTCACATGATTCTCCCAACTTAACTTTTCAGAAAAAGTAAGGACCAATCACTATGTTAACAGATGGAACCAGGAATATTATACAGAGATGGATTTTGCATATTGGAATGTTTTATACATAAAACAGCCTTGGACTTTGACACGTTCAAATCAAGATTGAGGCTTCTTTCACACCAGTTTGAAACATCTTCGGTAGAGGCATAAACAATTTCAAATAAGAATTAAGAACCAAACTTCTTTGTCCAATGGGGTTCTTCTACTATCGTCTTTCTCCATAAAGATTCTCTCTCCACAATTTGCATACTTTCGAAGTCAACTTGGTGATCACCTTCAAAGACGTGACGGGCAACTTCAGAACGCTAAACATCTATGTCTTTGACTGCCCTGATGTGCTCTTTACTTCTCTATTCCAAGAACCGGCTCAATTCCCCAACGTAGGACTGCGAGCACTGGGCATCTGAGCAATGGAAACGGCAGACAATTGAAGCTGGGACATTCCCATAACGACGTCTAAATGTTTCATGATTTTAATAAACTTATAGTTAATAAGACTTAAGGTTTGCCCTTAAGAGGACAGGTGGTGCGTTCCCACCGGCAGACATTAAACGTTCAATGCCAAAGTTCTTTGCTGGATTTCGGCGCTTGCGAACCAGCTTATTCTTCAATGTGTTGACTGGTTTGAAACCTCACAGAAAATGGAGATCGATCATGCCACATCCGTCACTAATCGGTTCTCCACTTCTTTTTGCTGTCTTAGTGGATTCATGTATTCTCCGTTGAAAGATCACTATGAATTTTATTAAGATTTAGTTCGCATATATATGCATTACAATAAATAGCGACATTTACATGGGCAGGCGAAAGTCAATAGTCGGAGTCATTTTTTCAGCTATTTTTGAAACGATTGACGACAGGATGAGGCCAGTAGCAACGAATAAAAACACTAATAGATCAAAAACAAGAATCGTACTATAATTAATTCGACTCATAGAATACATGACTTCAGACTCGCAGAAAAGAACATAGAAATTGACAACAATAAAACCTCTAGAATGGAAGTTAAGCTTCATGCAATGCACAATAGCGGCACATAAATCGCACGCATTTTTACTTAGATGCACCTGCCAACGTCTGTATCATTGGGTTAGAATCAGTCACATGAGTAAATCAAAGCTTTTAATTGGTTCTTCATGCCCCAACTTAGTTCCCTCGGATGTGCCGCGACCTTGAGTCAATTTCCATTCTAGCGAACTTCATATAAACATTTTATTTCTATGGAAAAGAAGGTGTCTTAAATGTGGTTAAAATCAATGTTGAAAGTTGTTCACCTATCTGTCGAATTCTCTTGTGAATTATGAATGAAATGTCAAAATCGATTCTCAAAGCTTCATCGCATGAGCTTTATTTCTCGGTAGAACCAAAAACGAATTTCAAAAGAAAAACGCGAACCTTTGAAGTTATTTTCTTTGAATCAGACAACAAAGAATGTGGCAGAAGATGTAAAGAGAATTTCAATATCGTGTTTTGATGAAGCCCAAACAATAACAATAGCAAAAATCAGATACATTGGGTTTCAGATGTCTTAATGTCGCATGGAAAACATCTTACATGCAGAAAATTCAGGTAATTCAAGTGAGTTTCGACAAATACGCGAAACTGTCCGTCTAGTGGAGGAGTGAAAAGCCAAAATACTGAAACGACGACCAATCACCTCTGATCCACAGAGGCATTCTGAAAATTTTACTAACTGCATATCTAGAACAGTAATTAGAGCAAAAAACGATTTTAGCCGTAGATTTAGATTTCTTCCTCTAGTCAGTTAAATTAAAAAGCAATTACATGTAAATGCAGTACGAAGGCACAATCGGGAACTTATTTAGTGAGCAGAAAGAGAAATTTAATGCATTGTTTGAATAGCCTGTGGATTTACTTGCACTGATGAATTCCTTCAAAATACTCAGTTAATTAAGAATTCAGATGACTGTGAACCATTTTGCCGAGAAATCCAAATCCGTGCGATCATTATTTTAGAAGACAGTTGGCAAGGAAAAATTTCACTTCTTTGCAGAACTTCGTAGGTAGGGTCTTGTCTATTTTCAATGCGATATCGATAAATACTTTAACGGAAACTCCGCTCACTTTGGCGCATTGCTCGATGGCTATGGTATTTTGTCAGCAGATTGAGCCAGCCACAGAGATTGATTTATTTGCGTGTGGTTAGTCTAGAGCACGGATGGCCAACCCTTTATGGGTCACGGCCAGATTATAAATGCAGATGTCAAACCGAACCGCACCAAACTTCGAAAGCTACTAATTAAAATCCTATTTTTCAGTACTTAATTGAATGCAAATTATTCATTTACACCTCTTGAACCAATTAATTAGTTAACGTATATATTCGCCTCACATGCAGAAAAATATGGAGATAAAAATGCAGAAGAAATTTGAATTGTGCTTTCTGTATTTTTTAGCTGATTTAAAATCAAAAATTCAATTTTTTTCTTGTAAATTTTATAAGAAATATGACCACATTTAAATATTCATAAAATCAATTTGAATATCAAGGGTTTATGAAAAAGCTCATGGAAAACCTGAAAATTAATATCTTTTCTGGGATTGATGAGCTGCAGACAACACGGCAAGGTCATTTTGCTAAATTCAATGTTGCGATGCACTGAGTGTTTTCCAAATTTGTGTCTGTAACTGGTCTAGAGAGCACATAATCCTATCCCAGCCATTGTATTCAATGGTAACAGGCGTTAGAGATTGACATACATATTCATCCCTCTTTGGTTTGTGTGATTGGCCAAGTGGCTCGCATCAGTGGACAGCAGCGGCCAGATTGCAGGCAAGGCTGCTTCCGTAAGTGGAAAGTACTCGTTCGTGTCTTTGACTCAATTTCTCTTAGTTCGACCCTTCACGATCTAAAGTTACTTGCTGAACGTTTAATGTGATTTAATGTGATGTCATTGCTCTAGTTGGTCAGAATAGACTTTGACTTTGCACTACGTTCAATGGAAAATTGATCCTCCTACCCCTCGAGTCTAGTTCTGGCCGTGACCATCAGTATTGAGGAATGTCATCTGTAGACCAAACACGTAGTCAAGGCAATTTATCTCTGTGGTGTCAGCTAAATGGCATTACAAGATATGAAGCTTCTGTAATTACATCATTCTACTATTTTACAAACTAATTTAGGGCACGTAGGCCTAGAAAACATACTGTTCACACTACGTGCAAAGTATTGTCTAATGATGCGTTCAAATAAGTTCACGAATATTGACTCTTGCTCGGACATTCCATCCATGAGTTACCAGATGACTGGTTGTGACAACAAGGTGGTAAAATACTTCGCGACATACGCTGCTGACCATCCATGCCAGCTATCTCGGAGCGCATTCTTTCTCAAAATGAAGTATTTGAAATATTGTTGCTCATGTCAATCTTAGCACAAAAACGCAGAGTATCCACAAAGATGAATATAGTAATTAGTGGAGATCACTATCTTGTGCATAGACAATTGAATTCAATTAAACATCATCGCAAAAAATGACTTCCATCTCATAAAAAGTGAGCTTTAAATTTACATTCAAAAGTTTCATATCAAGCGAAGCAAGTAGTCAAGCTTTTATAAACATGAAAAGTTCTCAGTTTTTTCATTTGGTTTCGCTGAATTTTTAGAAATGTTGTATGTCTCAAAAAAGTAAACTTATAACTTTTACTCTATTAACATATATATGACAAGTCCAAATGGTCAATGAGCGCAACTTATTGATTAAACTGTAGCTAGAAATCTAAGCAAATGCTCGATCAACATGGCTTGACAGGCGGATGCACACCTCGTGGCGTTTAAATAAAAGAAAATCACTGCCTTTGTTCAGACGAATTTTTTATTGCTTCAAAAACATATGTGCAGGCGCCACGAGTTTCACCCTCAGACGCTCTTAAGGGCACATATGCTGTACAACTTGCAAGGGTATATTTATTAAAAAAGAGCGGTCCATTAAAGAGAGATATAGTGAGATATACACATTTATGCAGTTTTGAAGAAATTACAACGGATTTGACTGATCATGATAGCAAAGCAGATGGATATGACATTATTTTACAGATTGTCAGTGTCATGACAGCCTTGGAGAGATGACCTGCTATTGCTTTCATGCTCAACATCAAGAGAATCTCTTAAACGTGATCATTTATGAGCAACCTGCCACTGGTAGAGCAAAATAACATAATCAAAGACAATGATTTCAATTAACTTTGAAAAATGTAAATGGGGGTAAAGAAGTGGTGTTAAATATATTTGGTCCACATCACGATTCATATTCAAGAAATGAAACATAAATTAATAAAATATAATCATAAAATCATACCGGTGAAAATTGAATTAAAAGCTTGAAATTTCAGCTAAGAAAGCAAAATAGGATCTCGACTTTTTTCATGAAGACTTTCATTATAATGTTGCTCATGAAATTCCCTTGCAAATTAGCTTAATTTCTGCTTAGTTTGGATGATTATTAGCAAATATTCATTCCTTTTGATGTCCAACTCGTTGCATACTACTTATTTATGAGAGTCATCTCGGTGGTATATAAATTGGCAAATTTTGACTTTTTTCAAAAGTGCTCAAATAATTTTTTGGACCACGGGAGCGTAATCTCCTCAAAAAAACTGGATTTTTTGATATAAAAATTTTCACTGTATACAGATACTTTTTTGAGTCGACACTCCACCTGTATATCCCTACTCTATGATTGAAGGTACTTTGCTGACATTTAATGCTCGACTTTTTTATATGAATGCTACTATAGGTACCCCGGTAGTCATCTTTTATGTACAGATGTTTATTATTTATGAATTTATGAATTTTATTATGAATTTATGAATTGATGTATTCTTTAAACAATCAATCAATTAAAATTGATGCTGGCCCACGTTGAAATTGAAGGGTATGTTTTGATCGATTTTGTGTGTGCACGATGTTGCTATGTTATACTAGCAGTATTACATGTACATACATGTACTTGCATTTCAGCTCATGAATAAAATTTCTTCTCTTCCGAAAATGCATGGCGTGCCTATGTTAATGACAGACAAAAATGACATGTCAAACAGCATGTTGTTACTGCATGTCCATCCTCTTCGATAAGACCTCTCCTCGACTTGTGAAAATCTGATCAAGGTGGAAACCTTTAAAATGAGAAAATAAATGGCATCAATGTTTAACTATCAAATGCCGATTATCCCGCTATCCCTCGTTTCAGCATTTGACTAAAAAGTTTGGGAAAGTAATCATTATGAAACAACTCAATATATTTCGACTATAAAATCCACACTGTAAACTGTAGAGTACGAAAGCTGGCTGATTTTGAGTACGAGACCGATGTACAAAACCAGAGTAACAAAATGTACGAAAGTGCTATTGTTCGTGCTCATACACTACGAAAGCGATTGGCTTTCCTATTGAATGATAAAAATAATCCAATAGGAATGACAATCGCTTTCGTAGTATATGAGCACGAAAAATAGCGCTTTCGTAAGTAGCTTTGGTATTGCACAGTCTACAGTGCATAGTCATTTTCAAGAGCAGTTCATAAAGTATGTGGAAAAGACTTATACCATGGTCAGGAAATTCGATTTTATGATATCCAATCACTATCGACCAGATATCATGTCTATGAACTCTGTGATCGAAATATACCGAATTGTTTCATATTAACAATAATACAACAAGTCCACTCGATTTTCCTTTACTTTTTATTCATTTATGACTATCAGCCAATGCACATCTGTCCACCTCGTTTCAGCGCTGGAGGTGATTGGGACCTTGCCAGCTCATCCAACACCAAAGTGACTGTAAATCACGACGGCAGAGTGGAATGGAAGCCGCCGATTATCTTCAAAAGTCAATGTGAAATGAATGTCGAATTCTTTCCTTTTGATACTCAGTCGTGTCCACTGAAGATCGGCACATGGACTCACGATGGAACTCTCATCGACCTCCGTCATACCGCTCAGAAAACGAATATTTCACAACCTTCCTTTGACTATTATTGCGCTAAAATTGACTATGCTATCGATCTCAGTGATTACAAAGAGAATGTGGAATGGGATTTGCTCAGCATGACTGCGAAACGTGAAATTACTACTTATCCATGCTGTCCTGAGCCTTATGTGCATCTCCGATTTTTTCTTAGTCTACGTCGGAAAACATTATTCTACGGCATTAATTTGATTTGCCCTTGTTTGGCCATTTCCTTCCTCACCGTCCTTGTTTTCTATCTACCAGCTGAAAGCGCAGAGAAGATGTCATTAAGTATATCAATTCTCCTCTCACTGACTGTGTTTTTTCTCTTAATCTTCGAAATATCCCCGCCGACAAGCCTCGTGGTGCCCCTCATCCTCAAGTATCTTCTGTTCACCATGATCCTCATCACATTGTCAGTAATGGCTACTGTCGTTGTGATCAACATTCACCGACGATCTCCAGACACTCACGAAATGTCTCCGTGGGTGCGTCGAGTCTTCATGAGAACGTTGCCCACTCTGCTGTTGATGAAAAGGCCTGAAACGGAGAGCCGTACGAGAGATGTAAGTTCAGAAGTATTTCATGAAAGAGTTAGGTGTCGTGTATCATCAGGCTGGCCTAAAGCCCCTATCCTATGATTATTTTGGTACAAATTGAAACTGTACATCTAGTAGGTAGACAGAGACATGAATTTTCCAATTTATCCCCTCAAGTGTTCATTGTTAATAGGCAGCATTATGTATTCCAAAGATTTAAAAGCAGAATATATAGGAGAAGGCGTTATCATATCAGATTCATTCTAAATTTGTAGATGTTTTGACTTACGGTATTCATTTTGTGAATGATGGAGAGAGTCTTTTAATTATTTTCTTTGTAATTAATTTCGGTCAACATGCATTGACCATCATCAGACAGACTGATCACAATTTCAAAATTCACGTTGGCTGGTACAGCATCTTTTCTATTCATACTATCATTTTTATTCATTCTGGTACAAGAATTAACTTTTCTATTCATGTTGTCACTGACGACTGGAGGCATTAAGTTACAAGTATTACTATTGTGTTTATTTTTATTATGATTAATTTTGAGTTTTCGGCTACAGTCTTTATCATTATAACCATTTTCTCTAATTTTTAAGAAAATTTGGCTCTCCCGAAATTAAATGTGTTCTTAACGTAAAATTAGTTACCACAAGATGTAAAAAAACTTAAGGATATTTTTCAAAATATAAGAAGTATTTCTAAACATGATGATTGCGATTTCTGTGATTGTCTACCGCCTGAGTACAGCTGTGGTATTAGTAATGTAGTGCACGAGTTTGTATGTAGGAACTGAGGTGATAATTACTTTGGTCAGACCTCTAAAGGGCTTTCCGTACACGGCAATTAAAACATCGGCGGAGCATTGTTGATAGAGATGATCAAAGTGCGTTGAGTGTACATGTTCGTAAGAGTATTGTTGACTTTGTCGCAAAAATTCTTTAATGCGTGAAGAGATCGCTTGATACTGCGTTGTTGGAAGCCGTTGGAATAATTATAGTAAACAGTTGTTGAATCGATGTATAGTGAGTTGTCGGAGTGGTGATAGAAGTTCGCAACGCATGGAAAGTTTGGTGTAATTAGCTGACTGCTGCAGAATAGTAAAAAAAGTCCCGAAACGTCCGAGAAGCGAACTACTTGTAAATATATTTTTTAACTTTTGCAAAACTCTCGGGAAAGTGCAACTTTACTCATCCGAGTGTAATAAATTCCCCTAAATTGCGACTTAATTAGTTGTTCTAATTTCTATTTAAGCTAGATCAGTTGCTCACTCAACTATATTTCACAGCGATCGTTTCTTTCCATTTTCATTCTGACCAACACTCATGAGTTCTTCTGTTTTGCAACGGAGATTCCAACATGTGAAAATGTAAATCACAGCTAATCAAGTCAAGTCAAGTCAAATGATGTGATAAACATGTGGCCAAGCTAATGTTGTGATTTGAAAGAGCTGGGCAGAGGATGTACAATGCGGTACTTCTGTGATGAATTTTCCGATTGGAAAATAGATGAATAGAAAATAGAAGAAAATGCAAATCACAACACCCGGACCATGTGAAAAGTAACTTGAATGCCACGCGCTATCAGTATATTAATTGATTATATATCAACTCATATGATAGGGTGAAGTTGCGTAATATCGACAGTTAAGCCACTTTTCCAAACTGAAGCTGTAGGACTTCAGGAACTCATCCATACGTGCAGCAAATTGCACCAACAAGTAGTTGGCTCGCAAAAAATACAACAGAGACTTGGTGGAGCGCTTCTGAGCCTCATCCTGACAGATATCGAAGCGTGAAGTGAGTCGCCGAATTCTACAATATATTACATCGATCAGTGCAAATCAGTCAGCTCCTTCACGCGCCATCTGACAGCTAAGTGCCTTGACTCCGTCAAATTCTTTAGTTGTTTAAAGTTATATTGTCACATGAAATCGATGCAGAAATGTCGGGTAATATCAACACTACTGTTGATAGGCACCAAACAGCATTTTTTCAGCAAGATACTGAATGAATAACCAGTAATTTATCATTGCTGTTTACTTTCTCATAGACTATCGCCTTCACAACATTTGAATGTATCCCTATATGAATTATTAGGTCTTTTCAGACCATACGTGAAAACGTCGGGTAATATCGACAGTTCAACACAGCTTTAGGGCTCTCACGGTTGCATTTCTCGGTTTTGATATGAACTATGATATCCGAAAAAAATCTCTTCTTACTCGAATCCATTCATCCATCAATTTAATTTCTGATTTTAGGTGAAAAGTGAGGTGTGCAGTCTGCAATGATGTTCGCATAATATCGACACATTGCACGGTGACATCCGCAGTTCCCCAAAAAAGCGTCAAAAGAGACAAGATAGACTTGAGACACTATATATTATACGAAACGACATTTTGCACATCTGTTGTCTCTTTGATTGTCTGAAAATGTGAAACTTCATCACTCTCCGCTGCGTTACATGCTTGCGTTACATGCATGAAAAATGTGCGGAATTCTTCTTTTTTCTTTGATGAAGATGGACTCGCCTGTCTAGACTGCTCTCAGTCATGGAATTCCACCTTCTCGGACTGTCAAAGAAACAACAACTATCTTAAGTTTCGCTGCATACAATATATAATGTCTTTAATCTTCTATTCGTGGCAAATTTTGACTCTTCTTTTTTGGGACTGTCAATATTACCCGACAAAGTGTCGATATTATACAAACATCATGATAGCTTACACACCTTGGTTTTCACCGAGAATCATAAATTCAATATATAAACTAACAAATTTGAGTAAGAAGAGATTAGTTGGATATCACAGTTCATATCAAAACCAAGAAGTGCAGCCGTGAGAGCACGAAAACCATTTAACTGTCGATAATACCCGATTTTACCCTAATAATTGACAATTATTGAAAAATATCAATGAATGAGAACAAACGAAGCAAACGACATTTACTACTTTGTGTTCAAAGTTACACATCATAGGGCCTACACATCAAATTGGCTGGGGAAAGGAACACATCATATGCCTTTTGTAGCCTCACTTCAATTGCCAACTGCCCATGTTCAATTGACAGTATGATTCATTGACGATTTGATTTTTAGAATTGCCTTCGTCAAATGTTTTCAAAATCACACACACACAAGTTTTTGGAGAAGAAAAACAGAAATCATGATTGCGGGCGGGCAGAATTTTGGAAATTGATCAGCATTATGACAGTATCCAGTTTTACACTCCTTTACAGTACATTTCATTGGCAACTTCAATTTATTCTCACATCTTGGAGGGCATTGCTGAGCTTAAGCCTGGGGGATAGTGTTAATTCGGGATGCCCTTCAATCGATGAGTTCCTTAATAATCTTAATGTACTAAATAGTTTCATGCTGAAATGTAGAAGTTTTACAATAGCATCTTTGTAATAAGTCATTTGGATTTAATTTGGCAACACTTCACATCTTCACGTTTTTCTGTTATGTTCTTAAATAGTTAGATTAACACATTTTAATAACGTGGGTTAATCGTGCCCGCGATGCCAGACACACATCCTTTTCATTTTTCATTTTCACTTTTTAATCTAGTGTTCATTCAATATTGTTAGTTGTTTATTGCACTTGCAAATTTGTCGCCCACACTTTTGCTGGAATAGAATTTTTCCCTTCAAGAAAACTATGTGCTTTCAAATTATTCAAGTATTATCTTAACTTACTAGGAAGCTAGCCATTTCTCACACCTTTTTCATATGCATTTCGGAAAGCATCGATCTCAGAAAATGCAAAATATGAAATGTTGAATATCAGAAAATATAAAATAAATTTCCGAATCGTTAATTGAAAATTAGATAGGCTTTTGACTAGCAAATTTAAAATCAGAAAACAAGGCTTCAAATTCAGATGCCAGAGTTAATTTTCAGAAATCTTCCTGAATAGTCATTTCGATTTCAGGAAACAGGAAATGCATTTTGGCATCAGTGACTGCATTCTGGAGAACGTAATTTGTATTTTCGAAGGACAATTTGTTTTAAGAAAGCACAAATTGTAGTTCAGACTACTCAAAATGTGATTAATAACGTGAAAAATTAATATTAACAAAATTTACATTTATTGTCGCTGAAATTCAGTAACACTTTCAAAAATTCAAATTGCAGCACCTGTTTGGCAATTTAGTTAATAGAAAATTGAATTAGTGTTAATGACAATTTACATAATCGAAAAGTCGATTCACGCTTCTAAAATGTATTTGAACTAAGTCATTGGAAATACAGGCTCTGCGTCGGAAATACATTTCACAGTTCACTGATATTTGTAACATTTTCTGAAATGTGTATTCAGAATTCAGAATTAAATTCGATTTCGGAAATTCATTTCGTGTTATTTGAAAAACAAATCTCATAAATTCTAAAATTTGTTTTTAGCTATCTGAAATACATGCATTGTGGCTGAAAGTCAGTTTACAAATTGTGATTTACAATTTTAATTTCTTGAATCTATCGTGTGTTTTTAAGATCCGTGTGAAATAGGTGCAGCTGAAAGATCAAAGCCGTGTAAATTTGTACTGCTTCAATCGAGTCATTTACTCTTACGTTTGAAAAGGCTGAGGCCGTCAGTCATTGTTTCTAACTTGGGAGGGCCGAGGTGAAGAAATAGACGATGCGGACGATGAACTGTCGATGTGTGATTAGAAATCAAAAGGCAGCAACGACCATCAACAGAGCGAATACAATACAGAAGCCAAAGCGCGGATAATAATCTACAGAGTTGATCATTAAATCTATTTTATTTCTTTATTGCATTCGGTTAGTTGTCGGTCATTGCTGCCCTTTGATTTCTAATTACACATCGACAGTTCATCGTCCGCTATGTGTCATCACATTCATTGCCTGACGATGTGAAGTGGATACCGAAATATATCGCGAACTTCAAAAAGTGATCTTTCTTTCACCTCTTTCTTCCTAAGTTCGAAACCTATATCCCCACTTCCGCAGGCCACTTCAATTTCAATTATTCGTAAAGCACGACGTTTAGTTAAGAGGACGATTAGTTATAGATGACTGATATACTTCTACAAAATATACTTGTAATTTTAGATAATTTCAGCTGATATTGGTGAATGATAATGAATATTACAATCAAATGGAATATGGCAAAATGTGTGAATTTCCTGCAAAGAGGCATCAGATTCGAAATCAATGAGCGTTATTCTTCTCATATTGGATCTTCGAGGTGAAATGGATATGAAAAAATTGGTTCATGTGACCGTAAACTTCTAGCTGTCATATTATTGCTTCCGAAAGTACTCACCGCTTGAACTCTGTATTTGAATTTCTAAAACTTCTAACTTCTTTAGCTCTGATCTCACTCTGGGGAAAGCAATTCATCACTAAAATGATTTTGGTAATCACGGATCAATTTCTCTTTATTTGATAGTAATTTCCTGGTGAAGTGGTCACGAAATAGATTAGAAACTTTGGCAAGACAATCAAATGTCAAACTCGGAAATAAATCTCGACTTTTCGATAGCAATTAGTGAGCTCTGAATGAGACAATTCACGGAGTTATTCTCACAAGAATTTTAGAACGAGGACTGGACTTTATTAGATTGTCCACTGCGACGAGAAATTTGATCTTCGGCTGAATGATTACCGAACTCGGATAGTGGCTTTTGATTTTGTCGGATGAATGATCACTTTGAGTTCTAAATGACATCCACACGCTTACCAGAGTCTCTAGCATTGCTTTGTTTCCGAACACAATATATGTCATGCTATCCGGTCTCTAATGATGATTTAGAGCATCATAAATGTGTCAGTCAACCTTGGAAATGATCCGAACGTGTACGTGATCTTTTTTGTTACATGTTAAGTACATGTTATAAAAGTTTTGGATAGTTAAACATCTATAATGTCACAGTTCACTAAGGCTCCCTTTTTTTATTTCTATATTCTCATGTTTTCAAATACATGGTCTGAGTATCGGTGCAGGCTGGTAGGGTAAAATTAGCTTCAAATAAATGTTCTAAGAGATATCATGTACACATGGTGATGGCCGTGTGATGGGTCCGTTATGAGACCGTGGGTCCATGGCCCGAAGGATCTCAAATTGGCGGAGAAATTTCAATATCACCTTGAATGCCAATGTCCTAGGGTCCTGCGAGGCTTCGAGATTCGATTCAATTAGCGAATCGGCTGCCGATTCGAAATTATGATTCGAAAAAATTTCGAATCTGTTCGCGTCGGCTGACCAAAAATAATTTCAACTGTTTCCCTTTGAAATATAACCTGTTCCCGTTCGTTGCAACTTGAATGTGACATTATATGCTTGAGATGTTGGATTTTTTAGTGAAAGTAGTTAAGAGTGTCGGTTGTTGCACAAGAGTTAGTCGAATCAGCTACAGTATACATGCAGATTAGTGGTTCGGTCGATCTGTCTGACCGAGTCCAGGACTGATATATAATTAAAATAATTACTGATTCAAAGCAGAATTGTGTTGTGATCATGACATGAATCAATTCGGAGAGCTACTCGATGTTCACGAAGGTGATTCAAATGGTTCTTGGAAAATGATTTACCCATAGATTCTATTAAATTAAGTCGATTAAATTCTTTTTTATGCAGAGGAAGATTCTGCTACCTGTTAGTTTTCATGCAGGTTAGTTCAAGGAACACGAGTCGATGAACAAAAGGTCGTGGTGATCGAGCAGAAAGCTCAGGGATTGAAAGGTCGATCGCGCGAGAAATGCGGTAAATTGATTACAGTTTAGTTGCTCTATTCAGTCACTCAGATACTTCTATTCTTCCAAAAAGTTTTCCAAAATCATCAAATTTCGCCAAAGTTAGTCACATTAGATTTAGAATAGACTTGATCTGTCACTGAGCGACAATACAACACGACTGAGAAGTCTTACTTGAACCCTGGCATGAAGGATTGGTCGCTTGGACACTCAGTTAGAATACAAGGTACAGGTGTGATCATGAACTTCGTGTGATTGTTGTCTACAGACAAATGACGAACAGCTGTCTAATTCTGACTGTAAATGTTCTACAAGTCAGATAAGAGGAGTTTTACACACTCAACGCTATGCGACGTCAGTAGGAGCAAGAGAAGATCGTTGACGATGAAACATTTCCGGGTATCAACAGCAGAAATGTGGGGTGGGGGAAGAATAGAAATACCGCCCACAATAAAAGTTCATTTATTTTTTGATGATCTCTGATTTTTAGACACTAACTGTGAATTATTCTTCACGTTTCAGCTATCGTACATTTATCCCACCGAGCACAGTGCCTTCGACAGATCAGCATCAAAGAATGAACTTCAACTTCAACCTGGTGAGGTGGAAAACGTTCATGTCAACAGTGCAGTGTTACAAAATCAGGAATGGACAGCACGTTCTCAACCGAGTGTCTTCAATTATCCACAGGAGAGATATCATAATATTCCCAGTGACGAAGTTACCTCGGAAATCGAATCTGCGTTAAAGGGTGTTAAGCGAATTGTAAATCATATACGAGTGGAGGATGAGAACGCTTCGGTGAGTTAGTCGGAGGAGAAACTCATGTCAACATTGAAATTTTGATATTGCTAGCAAATGATGCATTTGATTCATGATAACATAATGTCGACTTCTCATTAAATTACGTGATAGATAAAATCTCGTGAACCTTAACAAATAATAGAGATGTCATTCGATCTATAATTTATGACTATTTCAGTGCAAAATCTAAATTTGAATCGACGTGGAGGTAGCTGCACGGCAAGACTAACTTCAGCGATGAAAATGTCCGAGCATCAGTGCTCCAGTATCGATGTTCGAGTATCTGAGGGTGATGCTTAAAATGAAGCAAGTGTAGAAAGGTGTAGACTCAATCTAAAATTCGAATTTCTTGTAGCTCAGTCGCTACATCTTTATGTTCCCATTGGGTAAATTTGACGAAACTTGAAAGATTATCAAAAATATGTGAATCTAAAAGTCATAAAATGCTAGAGTCGCAGCTTTGGAGCAATATCGAAAAATGCTAAGGGGAGGTCCCTCGATCCCCGAGGTAAAATTGTCAACAACATGAAGCCGCCATCGTCTTGCGAATATGCAGGTCTCCAGTGCAGCAGTGTTTTCAATGTGCATGCTCGTTCTAGTTCCTCTATATTATAGAGTACCGGATTTCTACGGTTAACAGTTTCATAGCTCAGTGGTTTGCCGCCTATGGAAGCTACCAACAATGGCAACAGCTCGATTCCGTCGCTTAAGACATTTGTAATAACTGAAGCACATTATGTTCTTGATTTCAATTCAATTTCTTCTTCGATTTGAATGAAGCCAAAAAGGCTCAGAGTGCTCAACGTGATTTGATGTGCGCTAAGTTAGACAGTTTTAAATTAGGTGTTTAGCTATACTAAGAGCAAGTTAAAAAGAGGTCCTGACTCAAAACAAGCTTTGACTATCGATCGTAAGAAGTCGCTGGACGCCGAAGGCCTGTCAAGGATATCAAGACATTCACAGCTATGCACGAGGATAAATAATTTGTTTGTATTATATTTCGGGTCTAGTTATAGGCCGGAGTCCGTAGGATTCCTATCATTTGATAGGCCTCCGACTCCAGCAAAAATGATAAGACTCCGGGACTCCGACTCATACTCCGTATCCCTGCTTTAAAGGCAATCTATGGCAACTCAGCAGTAACAGTTCTTAATGCTAGGACGATCACTGATGGTCCACGACACCTGAGACAGTGATCGAGATTGCCAACCTGTCCTCAAGAAGGGAAGACGAGATGATTTGCCAGTTCCTGTTGCAATCCATTTTGAGAAGAGATGTCATGGATAAACTGTGAAGTTGCTTTCATCCAGCTCATAAGAACAAAGTTACCGGCATTGTTTAAACCGAATAGTGAGAGAAGAAGTGCTACTTTTTTGAGCTCACCTTATATAACCACACAAATAACAATGCTAAAGTAATTAACTAAACATTGGCAAGACTCAATAGTATAGATAATTCGATTATGAGGAGGATGGCTGCACACGGAGAATCATCAAAGAAGCTACGCAAAGGCGAAAAACAACAGCATGTTTATATCATACGCGGAAAGAGAATAAAGAGATGGAATTAAAAGCTAAAGACGGATAAACATTGGTATATTATTTTGTACTTGTAGCTCATGACTGCACGTTTTAGATTACAAATTGAAGTAACGGATCTTGAAATCACAATAAGGTCAACGCAGCATTAATTTTACGAATGTAATTTTATGTGTAATTACATAGCAATCAGTTGATTCAATATGCGATATTAGTGATAAATTAGCGAGACGGTAAATTGCTTAGACTGGTGAATAGTCAATAATGGCAATAAAAACTCAAACATCCACTATTTTTCAAGAACAGTGTCAGGAACACAGCAGACATGTTCATTCAATGACACCAATTTGGAGGTCTATCGGAGACATGCTCTTGAAATTAGTTAACTGTTTTTGGACTGACTCGACTAGCGACGTAATAGTCACCATACATTTTTGCCGTGCATGTGGGTTCCATGTCTCCATGTTCAGCTAATGTTCATATGATTAAATACGCTGATGAAGTTCTGACTCTCCTACCTTATCGCTTTATTTGATGGAAATGAACTTTTACGTGAAGAAATAGAACATTTAAAGAGATGATGTACATGTACCTCAAATGGACTTGAATTAAATCGTGGAAAGACTATCTATCATTTTGTATTTGAATGATCGGATGCGTTTTCTGCCACATCCGTCAAACCTGAGGATAGCAGACACCCTGGTGTTTCTGGGCATTGTGTATCAGCCCTGTTTAAAATGGAATCTTGAAATTGACGGCCGTAGCAAGAGGCATCTCAACGTCTGTATGTATTACGTCAACTGAAAGACAAAATTAATAAAAGAGATGTGATCAAGCAAAGTCTACAACAACTAAATGTTCGGTGTCTTGGAGAACCTATTTTCATGAACATTTCTTAGTGCAACTCACAAAATACAGAGACGTTCGCGACATGATGTGGAAAATCATGTAGCTGTGAATCCTTTCCATATGTCAATGAAAGGTAGCAGCAAGCCTTGAAGTGTTTCGAAAGTATGAGAAATGATGACCACATATTGTACTGCTTGTTGCCAGATTTCTTGCAATCTGGTGCGAGACTGAATTTTCCTTTTTGCCGGACTAGCCAACGCCTTGAATCCTACATGTACATTCCATCATTTATCAAGCTATTCAACGAATCTGAAAGGTCACTGAGATAGGTCTTCTCGCCACGTGTTTTATGATTTTCTATGACATTCCTTGGCTTCTTTGATTTCTACAAAAATGTTATTTTCTGATTTTCAATTAGTTGATAATAAACGATTTCTATTACATTCTATCAAGTTATGAATCCATAATTTCTTCCATATATGGGTTAGTTCATGCGATTTCTTAAGTTGATGTACAGAGTCTGAAAATTTGGTATCAATTTGCCGGTACCGAATGCCGACATAAAAGAGTTAAATTTATTCTTCCGATTCTATTCGATTCTTGAAATGAAATAATAGCGATTACTGCCGTATTTTAATGCTATAAGCACATACCTGGACATCAGTAATTTGCTACCCTTCACACACTGCTCATGATTACTGAAATTGTCTTTATTTGACTACAAGGCAGATTCATTGATTAATTTGCCCACGATCGTGACTCCAACATCTTCTTTGTCCACTACTTTGGGCACCTAGTCTACCGTTTCTTCACCGAAATTGCAAGCACTTTTCTTTAAATTTTCTTCTAAAACTGTTTTCCATATACTATCAAGATGGTCACGAAATGGTCTTTGGCGGTCTTTAGCAACAATCGATTATGACGGACTGAAGTGATGTTATCGAACGTGATTTTAAGATTCATATCTAGCTTTATACTAGCAAATATTGTGTCAATAAATATACTACATCTAAAAATCTGTCCTAAGTTAATGTGTATGCAACACGATAACACGTATAAACGTACGTATATCCCAATAAATGTATCAGTACGTGTATTTCATATATCGTGTATTTTTTATATATCATTCTGTTTCTATTATATGGACTGTTTATGCTGAAATTCTTTCAAAATAAAATCATGCTACAGTGTACTTTCATAACTGGATGATTTTGTTCATTCTACACTCAACGCTGAATATTCCGTCTCGGTAATAATTGTTCATTTGGTAGAAATATACGGCTATACCAATCAAAATATCGTTATCCAAAATATTTTAATCAACGGCGAGTTTCAAGTGACTTTATTAGTAAGCTTGCATAACCACAGGCGATCGAGATTTCAATGAAATTATTCAGTCAAAGTTATTTTGATCATGACATTCTTCATTCAATATTTATGTAAAGTCTAACTTTCATATGGCAAACATTTACCGCGACATTGTGTACACGGAAAGTTAATTAATACCCTTTATCAATTAATTTGATTCAAGAATGAAGCTAGAATTTGTCGTGCAGAGGTAGACAGTAATTATATTTCATAATTGAGACGTCAGCTGCCTTTTTCTTCAATATGTTCGTCCCCGCAGTTGCAACTCATGCATTATTCATCGCACGTCTTGTTTATTACTTAGTCAGTTGAAACAACGTCTGCCGTATCAAAATTAGACCTGGCATTTCATAACCATATTCAGACAGAATTCCCATTACAAATGAATACACAATATGTTTGCATTTGTCCTAATTCTTCCTAGAGATTTTCTCACCTTGTCTTGGTCGTCTTGTTCAACACAGCTGAATTTGCTGTAAATATCGTTAACGATGCGTGTCAAAGCTTGTTCTTGTCTCAGATATTTGCAGTGGAAGAAATTCATGTATTGTGAAAGCGACCTCTACGATTAGTACCTGGTGAAATCAGTCGCAGTATTCACGTCGAGTGGTAAAAAATTGAATTTTTGTCTTTTTTCTCTGATGCTGTTTACTGTAGGCACAGGCTGAGAGAGGGAGATGTTTTCAGAACGACAGTTATTTCGAATTTCACTCGATGCGCGATGTCGATGTCCAGATTGAAATGTTTGATGAAGGGATGCATTATCTAGTAAAATAATCAAATATTGCCATGCATTAAGCAGACTTAAATTGCCGCGATTTCATCCAAAAATCAGGAATCATCAGCAGGCCTAGTTTCTCTCAACATCGACAGAGTTCTTTATTGCAGAAGGCTATCGTTGAACAATAATATATTTTTACCTGTGTTATCGTTATCAAGGCATCAGATTCCTTTAAGGGAAGCAGGCAATTGTAAATCTTAATAATCAATGTGACAATAAATATTCTCTACTAAGCAACAAAACATTCTTTAGAATCAAGTTTATGAACATAAATTACGGTGGGCAGCACTGCCAATAACATGAAATTCTGTTGTCATATAATTCCTACACGTTGAAAACTACAAAGGCAATTGATTCTTACTAATTTAGACTTGCAATATTTCATTGACCTCTACTGGCTGGACTCTGTCCTTCTTTCAAATGCCTGAGGTACATTTCAGTCAAAAGTGACTCTATTTTTTTTTTTGATAGATGCTTCTTTCTATATTATAAATTTGATTTTGGGGCTGTGCATCTCAAATGCACAGGACCGCGCTTGGTCGGGTTTGAGCGTCCAGAATAAAGCGGTCGAAACGCGATCCTCTGACCAAGACTGTTTTGATGACTCATTAAAAAAAAATAGTCTAATTTAATTTGTATTTTTGTAGAATTCTATTATTTCTTTTAGCTTTTTTAAAAAAAAAAAAATTTCTCTTAACTCTACACACACACATTTTTTTTTTTTGTAATCCATCTCTGTAAGCTAGAGATGGTATATTTTTTTGTGGACAACAAACTGTCTCTTCTGACTCAATCTGTTATGCGAGACTGTTAAATAGGATCTTTTCAATATATAAGTGATAAACATAATTTTGAACAGAACGGCTTACTCGCCAATTCATTGCACATGAGGAGAGGAGAAGCGTTGCTTGTCCTTCTAGTAAGCATTTTTAAAATTTTTAGACATTTTAGGATATAAAAATTTTCTTTTAAATCATATTTTGTAACAATTGAAAATTAACTAGTCATCAGCTTGTTTTTTTTTTAACTTTGTTACCTTGACGCACTTTGCTACGTTGAATTGCACTTGAAGGAGAAGTCGCATCAGATTGCATTTGTTGATGCCCGAAATAAATAACTTTCTAAACAATGCTTTTTTTGGTCAGCTATCACATGAAAACGTCTAAAGACAACTTTTGGGAATATATTTGACTTCATTGGGATAGCAAAGCGGTGCTGAATGCAACTGAAACAGAAATTATTGAGAATACATGTAAATTGTAAAGTCTGTTTCTATCTTAGCTGCACATGGTGCAGAAAAATTGCTTTAGCTGCTCATCCATATGAATAAATGTGCCAAAAATATTTTGCGACATAGCAATCTGTCTATTTTCTGTCTGGGGCTCCGCTATTTTGTACACTGATGTTGCAAATATTGCTTACAAACTACTAACGAGTAGTGTTAATATAATATTGATATTATTCATGCATGCTTAATCAGTGGTGTATAAGAAATTTAAATTGATCTAGATGCTCAATTTATCAAGAAATTGACAAAAGTTTTCGATTTTTGATTTTTCTTTAGCTTGTCTTTTTGTTCAGTTTTCATCATTTTTTTGTTTTCATTAGGCTAAATGGGATAAGTTAGAGTCGCAGCTGAGACTGAGTAATATCAAAGAATGATAGAGGCTCCAGGCCGCCTCTCCGGTTTGAAACTGACTCCTGTTTCACGTTGAAACTAAGATGGGATTCAGTTGATAGTTTCCCTCTGTTTTTATGCTTTTGGTTTGTTTGTATGCAATTTACTTAGCGGTAGTTTGTTAAAATGCATTTTTCAAAATCTTCTTTAAAATTACAGAAAGGTGTGAACTATTCAAGACGGTGATGTAACCTTTTGCATGAGACGTGAGATCATAAAAAATCACTTTCTGAATGTCATTTTTGAAAAAGCAATAAAATAATTCAAAGATTATACCAAATCTCATTGAAAAAGCCAGACGATGTTTTTCATGTTTACAATTACAATGCAGTCCATAAAATGGGGGTCCAGAAACTTTATACTGATCACAATTATGTACTATCCTATCACTTTATACCTGAATGTGTGACCATTTTTGAAGAACAACCTACCTTTACATCCAGTAGGCCTACATATCTTCATATACTCACTTCAAATCTACTGCATGCAAAGTTGAAAATTTACAATATATTGATGCTGGTATTTAAATATAACTTGAGGTGTTTTTATGAGAATGTGACTGGAAATAACCCCCTGCGTAATACAACAATTTCACATCTTTTAATTTCGTGAGAGAAACCACTTTTGAGCAATATATTTGAGATGAATTTATTCCTCCTTAGCTGTAACCGTGTTTTGAACGAAATTGAAATGATTAATATTCTCACTTTGATGATGAAATAATCTGAACTCAATAAGTCAATTGGTACTACATGTTCAACAACACAGGTTACAATTGTAACCAACAACACAAATAATATGTTTCGTGAGTCTTCGGGTTTATCCACAGGGAGAGTGGCATCTGCATGAAAATGGAAGTCAAATATTTTCTTACATACTGAATTATTCATCCTTTCAGAAAATGGATGATTGGAAATATGTTGCTGTTGTCTTGGATCGCTTATTTCTATGGCTTTTTACAATCGCTGCAGTTGTAGGTAAGTTTATCGCAATTTATGAATACTGTTGTTTTACACTTGCTCCCTCTATAACTGAATCAAGTTATATTTTCTCACTACACCTCAGACGCTAAAGCGCGCTAAAAAATACAAGAAAATTGCTTTTAACCAATGCCGGCACTTGTATGTAGGCCTACTGAATTTAACAAGTCTGAGATAATTATGATAATACATGTATGAAAGAAACGATGAAAATGCAGTTGTAGTAAACCTAGAGCAACAAGGGATGCAATTTAATGACGGCTACCCCGGCACTTGGTAAATGTAGTCATACTATAGATGTACTGTATATAGCAAAGTAAGTAATTTCCTGCAACTGGTGCACTCAATGTATGAACACAGATATCAGTAAAATAAGAGCAGGACGGGCTGTTTTAGGACAAGCGCAAGAGTCACGTGCGTCAACCACGCGGAGTTGATCTTCACTGGCAGATGAAACGTTAAAGAACCATCTAAAGCACAAAAATGTTGCTAAAATAGCGAGCAAATATTCCTTTCTTTTCATTCCAGGAAATATTTGTATTAGATGTATCTTCAATATGTAGACAAACAATATCTGAGAGCCAAATGACACAATTTCTTCACTGTTTCATCTATGAAGCCATATTATTCAGAAATGACACGTTCAACATCAAAATTGATGTGAAAAATGAATAAAGCAGTAAATTTTATGTAGGAATCACTAGAAAAATGAAGTTGTCACCAAATATTTTGGCCACAGCGACTTCTTGAAATTGATGAATATAAATTTCTGAAAATTATCTTGGCGAAAAAAGATGGCGGATTTGTCGCCACTAAAAGTACATTAGAGTAATGGGGAGTTTCCACACTTGATATATCTAAACACTTTGGTATATAGAATACAGACAAAGTTTCTACATTAAAGGATGGATTCCATGAAAATTTCACCAAGCAAAGCAGCGCAAATGAAATGTTTGCAGCTATTAAAATGTTGAGTTTGCGTGTACATGGATTATCCATCGAAACTTGTCAAATGCATCAATAAAGCTGTGGTGACCAAGAAAGGCGTCAACATAATACGCTGTCTCGCTACAAAATGAATGCTGATAGCATTCCTTCAAAAGCAATAGGATAATAAGCTGTAGATTTCTTTTGTACCGTCGGGGTGAGCTAGTGAAGATGGTAAGAGCCCGTCTCATCCTCAGACTTCGGTTCAATTCCTCGGTCAGGCGATGCAGTCGGGGAGTCAAGGGTGTTGGTGCCTTTATTGACTTTATAGTTGTCATTCTCTTTAGATACTGACAGGCATCATTTGACAAATCCTCACCAGCTGAAAGGACCTTAAAGGCCCTATGTTTGAAGGATTGAAGAATGACGTTGGTTAAAAAAAGATGGCTTATGGTGACACCGAATCTCGAAAACTCGACCGTTTTAAGCCACTTTTAAGGAGTCTGCAGTGATACTTTTTAGCAAACAGTTCTTCTACCAATGGTAGCAGGTATCGAACCTATTGAACATTGTCGCCGCAAGAGTCTAATAAAGATAGTCAAAATTGCGTTGCATCCCTCCCATCCTCATCACCACATGCTTCATTGCTCTCCAAATCTTACACGACTTCACTCTCGCCATCCTTTGAGGAACCTTGCCAGGGACATGCCAGAATCAGACTTGGCAGTGGCCGAGGATCTGAACGCATTTATCTCGCAATGGACAGGCCATCCACATGGACATCGTCTTACTCGCCATCAATGGGTCCAACTAAACAGGCTTCGCTGTGGGGCTGGAAGATTTGCTGCCGACATGATTCGCTGGGGACTTAGAAGACGGAATGCTTATGACGGAATGTCTTTTGTTGAAACCCCCGTGCTCCCTCACTAATGTGAATGATCCAAGACTTGCAACTTCTCTTGAGCGATTTAAATTTTAAAATGACTGTCTTCATACGAATATATACATGTACATAGGGCTGCTCAGATTTCTACTCGAACATTGGTCAAACTGGAGATATCATACGTAATAGAATTACCGTCCATCGCCAACATATCAATAATGCATGATTTTGCAAGGCTTTCTATGTCCACAGGTTAATAAGTTCCATGAGGCAGGTAATTATTTTATTTTTCACCGCCGTGCGTATAAGGTAGTTATCCTGTCACTTTATTTTACCTGTAAAGCAGATTACTGCACGGGCGTGCAGTAATATTTCCATTATTGCACTGGGTGAAATATAGATTTCTGTAATGGATAGAGGATGGCTATGCGATTCTCTGGGATACAGAGAGGGAAATTATTTGATGAATCCCGAGGGATATATCAAATAATTTCATGAGCTATGTCAGAGAATCGTATAGCAATCCTATGTCCGTTATAAAATATGCCACATTATTAGGACCATAGATATCCGCGATAAAATCCCTCTCTACCAAGATTTCCCATGGGAACAAATTTTATCAAATATAGAAGGGATTCTGAAATACGATTCTACAACTGTGTAATACTTTATATATAGATATATGCGATTGAATTATATAAAACCCGCTTATTATTTCAGCTTAAGAGGTGAATGAGATCATCTTCGTGATATCATTAACAATTAAAATTCAAATTGTAGCTCATCAAATACCATAGAATTAGATTAGTCATAATGGTCATGATATCAGTGAAAAATAAAATTACCTACACAACTCGTGCAAAGATATCCATCTTTTACTTTCTCCTTGATGAACATTCTATGCCCTCGCCCTTCGGGCTCGTGCATTTTGCGAGCTGGCTTTCTTGTTTTCGAGTTGGCATTTAATTATCAAGTCAATTTGCGATCTGGATTGTTGCCCCTAGTCCAAAGATCATGCACACAAAAGCAATAGTGAAAGCAATAGTGAATTTACAAAATACTGCAGCGACAGGATGACAAAGAAAGGAATCCTGTAAAACGTTCTGTACGTTCATCATTTTGAAATATCGCTCCTATAATAAATCAAGAGTGTAATCAGACATATGAACAACTTATAATGTCGATTTACAGAACATGCATTGCTCCAGCTTGAAATCAGAGGCCAAGAAATCTCAGAGTATTCATTTTACTTAAAAGGGTTCTCCTGTTCAATATATTTGAACAATTTTCAAAACCTTTGCATGCTTTCGAATATCAGCTTCCAAAATATCACATGTGTCATTCAATGATTAATTGAAAAGTTCCAACGACATTTCATTTATTTGAGAAATGATTGCCGCTAAAGAGGCTTTCAATGTGTTTATTCCAGAAAGCGCTAGGTCTCTTAACCGCTAGAAGGAGAAATTATCCAATAATTAGACTTTCTATCTGTGAGTTCTTGAGGTATTCTTATAGCCAGTACACCGACCACTTTCAATTATGACTCTGGACCAATTTTTGATTCTACTGATTTCTTGATTCAATACTGATTTTCCAATCCAGTATTGAAAAATTGGAAAATAGTAGTCAATGACTGCTACAAATAGACAGAGTATAATAATCCATGAAATATGAAATAAAAATAAAAAAAATAAAAATCCATAATAATCCATGTGAGGCTAATTCACATGAAACAATGCTGCCATCTCACTTAATATTCTCTTCATGAAAATCCTGCAATTTGCTGTCAACAACTTCCACAGCCAACTTGGCAAATAGTTTGACTGTGATACGATGTTTAAGATCGAAACAGATCTACAATCCATAGAATTTTCCATGTGCCATCATTGCACATAGGCAAGATATCAAACTTCCATTCTAGTGTACTATTATCCACTTCTATGGTAACAGATAATTCATAGATATCTTCGGTCATTATCTATTACATAATTCTAGCTTAGCTATCCTCTATGTCAGCAAACACATAGCTACTTGTGCTAAGTACGAGTACCATGATATCAGTTAGATTTGAAGCTGCGTCTTTCAATCAGTTTACTCCTCTCATTAATAGGGATCAAAGATAGTTGCGGTTCATTTATTTCATGTAACGGTGTCTGACGAGGTGTCACAAGTTTATAAAAATGCACCGAAACCGGTAACACCGACATCTCATGGTTTTCATTTCCTTTATATCAATTTAATTTATCCAATTTCCTTTTTTGAATTATATATATATATATATATATATATATATATATATATATATATATATATATATATATATATACGCATATACCAAACAGTCCCTTTGGTTTGACCCTTGGGTTAAGCCAGCTTTTTTGTGAAGACGTTTGTGCTGAGAGGCTGACATGTTTTGCCCTGTATGATTAAATGATACTTGGACAGATTTACAGAGGTCTCTAGTGTCACTCATGTCCTGATATTTCTGCATTCTATTACAGGTGTTTTGGGGATTTTTATGCAAGCGCCTACATTAACTGATGTTGCACAGCCAATGACTGCAGAGTTGTCAATAAAAAAGAAATTTGCTCAGCATATAAACGTCACAACCCGCAACTGCCAAAATATCAAGGAATAATGAAGACAAAGATTTGAAGTGAAAACATTGAATGACAAAAATTGTTCGCGGTGTTCTTGTATAGAAGAATTGAATAAAGGATACGAAAGAATGACATGGCGGTCAGGAACGAAATAAGCAGGGAGGGATAGAAACATGAAAGAAGAATCAGCGGAGAACATTGTCATGCAGTATAGACTGTTTTTCTATCAGAAACCGAAATTTTCTGTATATATACTATATATTTCTTTAATAGCAAAGCATTTAGTTTATACTACACATGTTCTAAATGTACTTTATCAATCATTAATCCAACTCTGTACACGAAATTCAATAAAGCATTTGAGATATCGAGCTTTATCAATCAACCAACACTCCTACTAATAGAAAGTATGAATGGTAAGGTGTTCTTGCAAGGATGGGGCTTTGCTGGACTATGAGATATGAAATTAGCGACTTTCCTGGGCATTGATGAAATGCTACTTTTAATTCCCTACATGCAAATTAGTGTAATTCCGTTTAAGCTAGTCCACTAGTAATAATTCATAAACGCTGCTCTTTTGAGAACGTGGTGCAACTGAATATTGAGCTGCATTCTCAGTTGCTCAATGGGATAAGAACTAAATGGCCTCTATTTCATCAATAATTTATCATCAGGCCATAGGTAGAGTGTCGACTCAAAAAAGTTCATGTATACAGTGAAAATCTTTATATCAAACATTTTTTTGGTCCAAAAAATTATTTGAGCACTTTTGAAAAAGGTCAAAATTTGCCAATTTATATACTACCGAGATGACTCTCCTAAATAAGTAGTATGAAACAAGTTGGATATCAAAAGGAATGAATATTTGCTAACAAGCATCCTAACTAAGCGGAAATCAAGCTGATTATCAAGGGAATTTCATTACCTGTATTGTAATGAAAGTCTTCATGAAAAAAACGAAACCTTATTCTGCTTTCTTGGCCGAAATTTCAAGTTTATAATTCAATTTTTCCCCGGCATGACTTTATGATTCACTAAATTCATGTCTCATTTCTTGAATCTGAATAGTGATGTGGACCCATTCACACATCTTTCAAAGTTGATTGAAATCATTGTCTTTGATTCTTTTATTTTGATCTACCTGTGGCAGGTTGCTTATAATATGATCACGCTTAAGAAGATTCTCTTGAGGCTGAACATAAAAGCAATAACAGGTCATCGAGTTGCCAATGTAGCAAACATTGTCTCTCCAAGGCTGTCATGATACGGACAATCTGTAAAATAATATAATTTCCTTCTGCTTTATGCCATCATGATCAGTCAATTCCGTTGTAATCTCTTCAAAACTGCATAAATGTGCATATCTCACATTTGGAAACAATTCCGACTGCATCTCCCTTGAGTTCATTTAATAAAATCGAAAGTGTATACACATTGGGGATTTAATAAATGCTGAGTTACCGCTTTATTTAATTATACTTACTCTATGCATCAGGCCTAGTTTACACCTTTCAGCACTGTATTTTCAAAATGTAATTGCTTCTTTCAAAATATACAGTATGCTATTATACATGCATAACAGAGGAAGAGCTTATCTCTGGCTATATTATCAAAATACCTGAACACATCAGAAAATTTAGAAAGACTCGAAACAATGTCACACTTATCTACAAATTTCGATGTAAGAAGGTGAACATCATGACATTACTCGGCTTCAATCAGTCTCCCTGTGATGTGATAGGGTTGCCGGATGCCGAAAACATCTTATGGACGGATCGCTATGACTTCTGACGTTGTGGGAATTGACATTTCGTGGACAAAGATGATGCATCATGAACTTGAATTATTTAATTTTCTTCACAGCTTTCTCAACGTCAGGAGATACATCGGTTACTTTATGACACTGTCGTGATTTTGAAAAGGTTTCACTTTCATGATATAGAAAATTTAAGTTTGAATTGAATTGTTTAATGGAATTGAACAATGTTTTCCTAGTTGGGTTGATTATGCTCAAAGTAGTCTTCATTTCAATTTGCTGTCACTAAGAACAGACAAATGAATTAGGCCTAAAAAACTGACTAAGGCAATATAGTAAAACATCAACTTGATCGACATTTTGCATATTTTGGTGCACCGGTGAGCCGGTGCACGCGCACAGCCCTAGCAATTAGCAATTGAAATCAATTACATTATCTGATGGATAATTTGTAATTGTAATCAATCACATTTTAGCCATGTAATTGACAAGAAGGCTAGTTGCAATGACTTTACAGTCAGTCTTTAAATGTTCATGTAGTTTAAATATCCACGTCGATAACGCATTGCCGTACTTAGACATAGTCCCGATGGACAGCCACCGGCATTCTTTAAATAAGAAACTTAGCGACGAAACAAATTGTCTGAGTCAAAATCAAGAACCGATATAATTCTTTTCCCTCCCCGAATCCATATTACTGATAGGAAAATCTAAATCAGAAAACTGACATAATTTCTTCCTCGGGATAAAAAAGGCACATGAATTCTTCTAGAACCCCAGTTCAAATGTTAAAATCAATTAGAATTTTAGAATAAATGCAATTAAGTCTCCTAAAATCCTAAGGCCTCGATATCTCAGTATGTTATAATCAGTGTGAACCTTATGAGATGTGCAAAGCGAAAACACTTGGGGACAGACGAAAAGGCGGCAATTTAATGTCAACACATGTCATAAGCTCAGTCTGGGATAGCTGCATCTTAAATGGAGAGTTGTGCTGATGCGGATGGATATACACTGCTCCGGCTCATGTTTCCTGGTAGTGGATAAAGTGGCTTCTATCGAGGTCTATTCCAAGCTATTTTTGCTGATATTGTAACTCAATGCTTAATCATTTCATATTTAGATGTACATGTAAAAATGTTGAACGAATAAGTAATGAATTTGAAATGGAGATTTCGGAAATAAAAGATATTCCGATGAAAGATGGGCATGCCAACATTGCATAATATAGTTTAGGTAAATTCCATTTGTTCGCTCGTTACATTGTGCACATTATCAGCAGTTCTACTGCCTATTCAAGATACTATCAGCAAAAAGATACTTCACAGTAAAAAAATGGCTTCAGTTGTTTATTGGGCTAGCTGACATATTTTTGGACCGTGTTCGTTTGTTACAAATTTCGGAACTCAGTTTCGTCATCTCTTATTTAAGCTGAAAACTTCTGCTCTGTTCATTTAAGTACTCAATTTATTCTACCTTAGACCTCTTTCTGATGATAAATAGACCATGTACATATGAATTGTTTTGAGGAAACGTGATTGATTGCACTTGTAGCTTCTTTGTTTCCAGAAAATAGTGGGCCAGAGTGAATAATATCCATATCCATTGAGAGAGGCCACAAAACCAGGTATTGGCTAAAATCGAAATTTTTATTAGGCAAGGCCTTTCAACCGGCCCAGCCGGTCATCGTCAGGACGATGACCGGCTGGGCCGGTTGAAAGGCCTTGCCTAATAAAAATTTCGATTTTAGCCAATACCTGGTTTTGTGGCCTCTCTCAATGGATATGGATAGCTTCTTTGTTTTTGCGTTCGCTCGTTACTGCTGTTTAATACTACGATTATTCCTCTAGTGATCAGAATATGAAAGCAATCACATTGGAAATGATAAAGAATAATATATTGATAAAAATTATAACAACTACTGTTCAAACTGAACAAAGAAACCAAGCAAATAACTCTGTCTTACACTAGTGCCAAACAGATAGGCCTACTTATGCGTAATGAATCTTGCAGTTCTAATATTTCTGCGAAATCGGTTTGATCGACTAATAACTCTGGAACCTCAGAACCGATCAAAGCTTTTGCATACTGTTGATTGATTATTTTTCTAGAACAACAATGCCATAGGCTACCAACCAAGCTAGGCTTTAATCTTAGTTTTACTAAGTCCAGTTAGGGTGGACTGCCACCTACTGTATGTTACTGGTGCACCCATGGAGTAGGGATATCTAGGTAGAGTGTCGACTCAAAAAAGTATCAGTATACAGTGAAAATGTTTACATGAAAAGATTCAGTTTTTTGCGGAGATTACGTTTCCGTGGTCCAAAAAATTATTTGAGCAGTTCTAAAAAAAATTAAAATTTTGCAAATTGTATACTACCGAGATGACTCCCCATACAATTAATATGAAACAAGTTGGATATCAAAAGGAATGAATATTTGCTAATATGCATCCTAACTAAGCGGGAATCAAGCTGATTATCGAGGGATTTTCATGGTCCGTATTATAATGGAAGTCTTCATGAAAAAGTCGCGATTTTGTTCGTGCTTTCTTGCCTGAAATTTCAAGATTTTTATTCAATTTTCATCGTCATGATTTTGATTCACTAAATTCATGTTTCATTTCTTGAATCTGAATAGTGATGTGGAACCATTTACATATTTTTAAGTCAATTGAAATCATTGTCTTTGATTATTATTTTGCTCTACCAATAGCAGGTTGCGTACAATATGATCATGCTTAAGAAAATTCTCTTGAGTTTCAGCATGGATGCAATCAGGTCATCGAATTTCTAATTTAACAAGCATTGCCTCTCGATGGCTGTCATGGTACGGAGGATCTGTAAAAATGATCATCCATCAAAATGATCAAATCATTTCCATCTGCATTATGCTATCATGATCAGTTAATTCCGCTGTAATTTTTGCAAAACTGCAAAAAATTTGGATATCTCACATTTGGTGACAATATCACCTGCATCCCCTTCGAGTTCATTTAATAAAATTGAAAGTGTATACACATTGGGGACCACTCTACCTAATATATATATTCCATGAGTGCATCAGAGTCCAGAACTGTGATTAAATTGCAGAAACTATCAATAGCTTTTGAATACACTCTTGACAAGCAAACTGTTTGCATTCAGCATGATCGAAAAAGAAATTGCTTTCCCACTACATGTACTTGTTGTCATACGAATGCATTCCAACAACAGCATCAGATTTTGACAGACTCGTTATTAAAAATTGATAACAAAATCTCTAATAAAATTGATTAAAGATTGTTCGCCAAAAACAAAAACAGCTTTTAGTATGATGTGCAGTGATATGACTCAGGAAATATCTACAATTAAAAAATATCTTAGTCAAATATATAAAATAGATTCAGACAAGCAATCAAATGAAAAGCGCAACCAAGATAGACATTTCACACATACCGGAGCTTATTAGAACTTACCCACTATAATGAAAAAAATGCTAAGAAAATAGTAGAAAATTATTGCAAGTGTCTCCATGCAAATAAAGCAGAGCTGGGCACGCGATCCAAACATCAAGAGTCCGCGATTGAGAATTTGACCTTCCGAGATCGGCAGTAGCTATATCTGATACGTTTTTCAAGTAACTGAAGAAATGTTGATTATAGTGCGCACTGTGGGTCAAACGCTTGATTTTTACAGTTGTGTTTAGCTGAGCAGGCATGCAATTGGAATGTCATAGGCTTATAAACCTACTCTTGCTTTCTAAGTTGAAATGAATGATATGGCGGCCCATGTGTGCCTACATAGATGGTGATAATGATTCGAATGCAGGTGCTATACTGCATGTCACGATGACCGGAACTCGAGAACTTGAGAATGAGTTTTCAGCATATTCCGACGCATATGAAGGCGCTCTGTATGAGCATAAATCATTCACATTAAAGAAACTTAACAAACGCAGTAGCATTTGGGGTGTACTGTCGCTACCGATCAAATGCTAAAATAAATATTTTTGATTTAAGTTGCTTGGACAAGAGAAATCATATGGGCCTAATAACAGTGCAATTTATCTTTCATAATCATTCAAGGAATATTAGACATCTAAAAGATTATTGTAGTTGGTAGTTGAATAAAAACTAAAGATATGATTAAACTAATAAAATATGTGGATTAAATTATCTTCAAATTTTCTGACATTTTCAATCAAAATCGCGGGATCGCGAAGCTAAGTCTGAATTCAATCCGTGATCGCGATCGAATTTCTATCTGCCCACATCTGAAATAAAGTATTTTTACGAACTTTTGTGCCACTTTGTGAATGTTCTCAAATTTGATGAAGTGTTCAATTCAAGTTCGTTTCCTGCATCTGAACGCACACAGGTTTGTATGGTCCTATCAAAATACTGGCTTACATTCGATGCATTCATATAACATACGCTTACAGGCGTGCATTGTAAATACATACATTTCTTCCTTAGTCCTTCTTTGCTTTTTATTTTCTACTAATTGATGATATAGCATGCTATATCATCAATTAGTAGAAAATTTAAAAAAACCCTCCACACAGCTGAATATTTGTTAAACATTACCTCCCATTCATACGCAATTTAGAATAAGGGAATGTTCATATGGGTGTAGTTAGCAAAATTAAGTGCGTGTTTTCATGTTTTTATTTGTGCTTGCTTGTCATTATCTAATTCTCAACTATTCTGTGATTGCAATGCTTACTTAGACCTGTTTAGATAATGTCAATTTTACAGCTGCTGTGTCCATAATTCATATTTTAACACTACTTTTTAATGGTAGGAAATTATCATCCGAGAAGTTACAACTTGTACTGTCGGAGGCGGCCAGATTCAGAACGCGCCCGTCTTCGGTCTCCTCCGCCTGCCGTTGCATTACGATAATTATTTCTGCAAGTGTTGTGCAATTCACGTGTTTGACATATTTACTACACATTTTCATTCATATAACACATAAAATGGTTTGTCAAGTAATACGAATTTAAAAGTAACTATCATGTTCTTCCCAGAAACATGATAAAAGTGCAATTGCGTACGCCGCAAGCGTACAGTTTAACACAGCATGATGTAGGAATGTAATTTCTGTTGCGATGAAAGCTGAAAGATATCATGTTTAGAAATTGCTATAGGCTAATACAGTGAACAGTTGGACATTGTTCGATCACCAGATTAAGCCATAGGAATCGAAGATTATGAAGCAACAGCCTCACAACGGCTAAGTTGTAGACATTCAAAGAATGTGAGCATTAAACGTGTTCGCATGTTTAGAGGAATTCATAAATGTACTTGACATATTACTCACAATGAATTTATAAGACAAAAGTGTAGCACTAGCCATGCGGAAGTCCTTGGAAAATCAATTCTGTCGATTAGAGTCACGTAAATTTGTTTATGAAAGTTATGAGAGAGGAAAGCAAAGGTGCAGATAAAGGTCTTGTACAAACCTTCCGAAATGATAGAAATAACATTGATTTGTTGTAACAATATTACAAGAATACATGTTGAAAGAAAAGATGAGCATTCTAGTTTTGAGCATGATGAAGTGCATCTCACTGACTGGGCAGTCGAAGTTTTTAATTTGTAATAAAAAATGAGAAATACAAATTATCGTCTGCATTGTAGCATCAGCGTAAAATCGCTGAATCGAGGTAAAATTGCTTTGGAAAAAAGTAAAAGCAATAACGAGTTGTGATGAAAAGTCGGAACACTCTAGAACACAGTGTGTTGAGTGCGAGTCAGTTATCGAACATGAATGATCGCATAAAGAAATGAAAATTGAGGCACTAAGGAGAGGACATTTGATTTTCAACATGATGTGGTATTTGTATGAATTTAATCAAAGGACAAGTCATAAATTATATAAACGCTATTGGAGATCTTGAATTTCTCTTATTAATGTAAACGGCCTGGCATCCAAAATTTATCAATGGCATCCAAAAATATGCTTCACCCCTTAAAGCTACAGGTAACATATAGGTTTAAATATTTATTACCTTTATTCAATTATAACATTTGCCTATAACATATAAATCTATAGGTAGCACTATATACGTTATAGAGTGATGACGGGAGGAAGATAAATATACAAAAGACTGCGGCATAAAGTTCAAACATGGTACAAGAATTTCAGTCAAAGAAAAAAAGGATTTGGCAAGTCTGGTCCCCGCCCTGTGTAATAGTTAGGAGCTTAGGAGCTGAAATATTGCTTTTAGCTGCCACATGATTACTCCGCTATGACTACTATCCTTCAATAACTAAATTTTCCTATGTGTTGCTTATTTCAGTTATATGCTTATCTTTTTCAGTAATACAAATAATTTTGCTTTGCATTTCGACTTTTGCTTTAAGGAAGTTCTTCATTTTCCCTTCTCCTGCCATGGTATGATTATGTTTACTTGTCCGTTAGTATTATTGGTGTGTACCTGGCTCTTATTATTGAAGGTAAGGATCTCCATTTTAATATACAAATATTTCTAGTTCTTCATCTTGGAAATTTAACAAATGATTTTTTGCTTGTTTGCCTTTGTTTTCTGCCTGCCTTTCCGGGATCTTCGAAAGTTTTAGTCGTGTTTACAAAAGATTTTTATGCAGAAATTTGAAGTTTAACTATGTTGGACATCTTTCTGTTCAATGATCCATATAGCACATTAGCCTTTCGGGGACGTCAATGCTTAAAGAAACACTAAAAAACTTAAAAAAAGCATGACCAGCACCAACACCATAACATAAAAGGAGTAGGAAAGACATGCGCATTGAAAGCAAAACGACGCAGTGTGGTGATGCTCACCATTCGCTAATTTAGTTTATTTCTCAGTCATTCTCCATTGACCCTCTCCCATGTCTCCGCTAAGGCTATTCAGCGGGATGTCCTGTGAGAACACTAGATGTGAAAAAGAACTAGACTATGCTAAGATTTTATAGCAGCAGTCTGCTTTTATTCGTCCCATCCTCTACCGCGCTCGTTTCATTAAACAGTAGATTTCGGGCCTCAAGCGTATCCCCGCTAGTCTTCTGAAATGTTTGACTAAAATCTCACAATTCACACACACTGGTTGCCTTTGAGGAACAGTCAGATCATTTCCTGTAACCGGAATCTGTGATTTTTCTGTGGTTCTGGTTCCGGTTCTGCATCCTTGATTATAAAGCAGTCTTTCGATATGGAATTCAGTTTCGACATTTCACCATTGAATGAGAGCGTCATGCTCATGAATCACATGCATGCAGACAGTGAATATGATGTCAGAATCATTGGTATCCTACGTACAAAAATCTTTGCTCATGAAATGATGAACTTGCTACCGCAAAATGCTGCAAATGTTATCGTCAGTAGAATATCTGCCCTGGCTCAGTTGTCGATGTGTCAGCAATTTGTCTCTTGTCAACTAGTCTTCTGTTTCACTTCAATACTTGACATAAGCCAACAACAGCTCCCATAAAGTGACAGGATTACGAGAGAATAGGCAAAACGTCTTAACAAGTCCTGTCTCCGAAATGTTAGAAAAGATTTGTGCAAGATTGGGAGATAAGATCAAATCTTCTAGTCTTTCTTCGCAATGCAATGTTTTGCATCATGACATCATACGCAAATAATTCAATATTCACCGTTTATTCTTCATCGAATTTTTTCCTTGAAATTTTTTTATTTTAGAAACTTTAATACTTATAACCACCAACTTTAATACCACCTTCGCACACTTATCAAAAAATATTCAGATGTCATTAATTCAAGATGTTGAGTAACACAAGTAAATTTAAGAGCAATACCATACAAAGCTGTAGTTTAAGAAAGTATTGTTGAGGATCTCTTTCAAATCGATCAAAATCATTCATTCTGATTAAACAGAACAGCATATTAAAAATTGCACCTTTCCCTTTTTTTGAGTCTAGTGCACAACATTTGTCATGCTGTAACACAAATAGAGGCTGATCTAAGAGTTATTGTGACAAATGGATGCAAATCTGCATGATAGAATTGAAAACGATATTGCTAAGCAGTTATTTATTAGTTCAATTTCTCTGAAAAGGACAGAATATAAACATCTGAAGCATTAATTAGGAAGAAGATAATTGATATCCATGTATTTGGATATATCTTTTTCCTGTGAACATGCACTGTACAGCTTCTACAAAATGAAATAGTTCTCACAACATGAAATAGTTAATTATAGTCTTGAATCAATTGTAGTCAAGAAATCTGTGCCAATAGTTGTAATTGAATAACAGGATTGAAGCCATGAAGATATTCATCAAAATTGAAGGACCGTGTCCTGATGCGTTACAAACTTTGATTGCTGAAAAAGAACCGATAATTTATGAAGAATAATTTCATTAGGCTGTAATATTTGAATGTGAAACAAAACGTGAAAAGTTCTTGCTGCTAAATTCCTAGATTTTTATCGGCATGATTGCAATCATTTTGCAATTTTCATGCAAATTATGAGATGATGCAATCTAAGAATGCTAAACTTTGATGTTTCATGATTTCTGATACAAGCTGCACGTTTTTGGAAATTTTTCAATCAATGGCTTAATGCACACATATATCAAGCCTCCATTGAGTACTATGAAATTCTGTTTTAACGTTTAATTTTTTTAGCTTGATCAATTTAAGACAAAAATAGAGTCAAGCCCTTTATATGACATGCCCGCATAACATTCTAATTTTGGAATGTTTTTCCTGTCGAGGATGTGGAGAAATATCTAATCAAACACTAAACGCATTTTGAATGGTTCACAATACTGATGTATAGTACACCCATTAAGTGGCTTTCTTTATATCAATGCTTTTAAATACATGTACCGACGATTCAAAATAGCTCACTTTCAGCACAAAAATAAAACTAGAAGACAACGAAAAGTTCCTCAAATTTGAAGGAAGGACGTCTTTGGATGTGCATGCATATAGTAAATATCCTTGCATAGTATCCGAAGACGTTCTTCCATCAAATTTGATAATGGAACCGGGTATGCGGAGAACTCGGCCTCTGGGCCTTCTCAATTCGAAAAGTTGCTCACTTGGACGCAAACTTCAAAAGGTATCCAAAATGTAATAACAAGTGTGAATAACAACATTTTGAATGTATTCGATTATCTTTGATAGGAAATCATTAAATGATTACCTCATGCTATAACAAATGCCAATCGAAATTCTGATCTTAATGCATAATAGAATTTTCAACAAAGCAGCTAATTCCTCTTGAGAGGAAATAAAATTGAGGAATTACAATCTTCATTTTCATGATAATCCAGGTAACCGAAAATGTTCGTCGGATAATTGTAATAATAATAAAATAGCCACTATGTGAGAAAATCTCTATTTGCTGGACAACGTTTCGTGAGTCACCTGCTTCCTTCCTCAAGTCACAAGAAATGAATGATGACAAAATCAGCGGCGAATACAATTTACAGCTCGCGAAGCGGTTACCAAGTCCGGTTGATGAAAGCCTGAGTTACTGTTGAACACTTTTGATTGGTTAACCTTAATAAATGAAGATTTAACCACACGTCTGGTTCTAAAATCACTACAATAAGACAACGTCATGCCCATTAAAATGAATAGAATGACCTGTTTGCATACAATGTTGGGCCAAAGCATTATTTTCATAACAACAGTATTAAGAAACCTGGCAGTGTGTATAGTACATGTATACCATGTAAAGACTGCGATAAATTTTATGTCGGTGAACAGGTCGAACCAGGTTTTATTACTCGTATCAATGAACACAAGAGAGCTGTCAGATATTTTGATGAAAATAATGCTTTGGCCCAACATTGTATGCAAACAGGTCATTCTATTGATTTTAATGGGCATGACGCTGTCTTATTGTAGTAATTTTAGAACCAGACGTGTGGTTAAATCTTCATTTATTAAAGTTAACCAATCAAAAGTGTTCAACAGTAACTCAGGCTTTCATCAACCGGACTTGGTAACCGCTTCGCGAGTTGTAAATTGTATTCGCCGCTGATTTTGTCATCATTCATTTCTTGTGACCTGAGGAAGGGAGCAGGTGACTCCCGAAACGTTGTCCAGCAAATAGAGATTTTCTCACATAGTGGCTATTTTATTATTAATCTTCATTTTCAATTAATATCACTGACCTTTCCATTGTGGAGAAGTTGGCGAAGGAGCTGAAATTGAGGATAATGAAATATAAGGTTTTGTGAGTCATGCATTCAATTCACTAATTAAAGCATTAATGAACACACCAATTTAGATTCCGTGATGATTATACAGACAATTGACCGCGACTCCTTATCAAGCTTTCAACACCTTCACGAAACTTTTAACAGTATCGTTACAGCAAGTGAGAAAGTCAACTTAAGGTTAAACGTCAGAAAATCGAAAGTGCTGATGGTACCAAAGAAAAATTATTGTGTAAATTTTGCTTCCGTCTCACTGCCACATGTTCAGATGGCTAACAGACTGATAGGAGTTAAATGTGTAGGAGTAACTTTTTCCTCCGATTTAAAATGGGATAATCATGTCACTATAACGCTGAAGAAGTGTAAATCTCGCATGTATGCCGTTCGTGTACTCCGAACAATTGTTTCATTGTCGATTTTAGAGACAACTTTTAGAAGTATCATTCACCCACTTTTAGACTATGGTTCATCTGTGTTCGTGTACTCACCTTCCCACCCTGCAGGACAAACTTTGATACTTTTCGAATATGTGTCATCGCAACATTCACGGTCAAGACTGCAATTGTGAATTTTTTGAAGACGTCAACAACCACCGTATGAGACTGGCAGGTAAACTCTTCTGGTCAGCAGAATTGATGACAAACCACCAGCTTCATGTACTGATCCCATAGTAGAAGTGGCCAGTACTTTGTTGAAACGTCAAAAGTATCACGTCGACAGCCTCGATTTCAGGTGTTCATATTTATCTTTCTGAACGGTATTTCATGATGTAGTGTCTGACATTTTTTGCCTTTGAACTACTTTAGATGTCGCAATTCATAGCTGCGTTATGTGACTTCAAAGTGCATTTATGCTGATTTCCATTCCGAAATAAAAACACTTTCTCTCTTCTCTCTCTCTATTCCCCAAAGCACTTTATTATGTATGAAGCAAGGTTACTAATTAAGAACGAATGTCATTAGGATAATCATCTTGAAAAATGTTCCATACAGCATAAAAATCTGCAGCTGATCACCATGCATGGCTAAATGATGGTGATTAGGAAATCCAAAATATCAAAATATTTATAAATCAAAATTTTACAAATTTAATTAATGGATGAAAAGTTCTCAAGATCGACAAGTATTCTATTAAGTACAGTCACTCTACGTCTTCATGTTTGTAATATCTCCAGAGCTTCTGTGGGAATGGAAAATAATTTCTATATGATGGGAATTTCCACAATCCTGTGACTTCAAGTGAAAATCCATCAAAAGCGCTGTTTGTGGCTAGCTCAAGCGAGCGAAATGATCGAAACTGATGGCTGACGATGAAGAGAGGCGATGCGATCGTGCGGCGAGCAGTACTGAAACTCCAATCGGAAAGGTGTAGGCCCATCAGTAAGCCGCCACGAACCATTATCTCTTAATCCAACCTCCGCCAGTATGTACCGTAGTCTGGTCAGCACTCCACGTATTCTGATGATATTCTGATCCACATGATTAGAATTTCTAACGAAGCCAGGAGTCGACGTCAGAGTCCTGACAAAGCCCGAAGTCTAAGTCATAATTATGCGAGCATCAAATTCCAATGAAGCCATCTCAAAAGAAATAAAATTTAAAACAAAAAGGAATGCTAGCTGCTTCATCTGTTTTGTTTTAATATCTTATATTGCTACTGATAAATTTCTTATCGAGATGCTTAACGCTTTGCAGTCAAGACGCAACTTTAGACACAGTTTTTATACATACTCAAAATGAAAGAGAAATTTAAAAATTTAGCATTTATTTAAAGACAAATTAGCCCGATATTCTCAACAGACCTGATAGCTCTTCCTCCTTTAAAGTCGGCTGGAGGAAGCATTTCAATGCTAGGTACGTCACAGTAGTACACCAACTTTGAATAATATCAGCTGAGTCATTGTATACCCCCGTTCTTCGCTTGCTAATGGCGATGTAGGTAGGCGAAAGCGGTGCGGTGAAAAAAAATATCTTATACTGACTGATCTTGGGAAATCTTGGGAAATTACATATTAATAACAAATTTTGGAAGCATCAGCTGAGTCATGTTACACTGCTGAAGGGTTGTCGCAATAGCGTCATGATGATCATGTGTATATGGCACATGTTGTTTATCAGCACATTCCTCTTGGAAGTTTTCTATCTGTTTAACTTTTGTGGCAGCTGATTTTTCATCCTCGGCATCCATGTTGGGAACAATGATTTTCAACTTTTTAGTTACTTGTCTGATTTCATCAGCTAGTGACTCACACTGGTTACTATTTTCACCGCTTGTTGCTCATATTCCTCTACTAGCTCATCATCAATTTGTGTAATGACGTTGTCTGACCCTTCAATGGCTTGGTTATAGTAAATTTTGAGCTCAGACAGTTCCTGCTCTAGGTTATAAATTTCCTCTTTCAGTGCGAAATAGCCTACTTGGTCAGTATTGCTTATAATGAGGTTTGCATCATTTTTTCGTATCTCTGTTATTCTATAGTTTGGCTTCAAACTGTTTTATCAACCTTTTATATTTGGTTAACAATCTTGGCATGCTTTAGTAATTTATATAGCAAATATAACACAGAATAAAATAGAAGGTTTGGAATAGATTCAATTGATAAATTGATGTTTTTAAGACGCCAGTTGATGTCATCATATATTGCGTAATCTGATTTATCTACGATTACTGTATGTTATCATTCCTGAATTGTATTTCTTAGGGATGGAGCTCAGCTTTAGAGAGCAAAAACATGAGTAGATGAAACAGTAAATCAGGTGAAAAATATTGGAGAAACATCAATAAAATAATTTTCCCATGTTGAAAATAGAACTCACACACCATCTGTTACCAAATGTATAGCCAAAGTTACGCAGTGGAAGATTATAAAACTCTTTACTGGAATTTACACGTAGATATATTTGAATTCGTCTACAATATTTGTCATTGAATAAATATATAATTGGTGTATTCAAACAACATGTGCCATATGCACATAATCATATGACGCTACCGCGACAAGGGTAGAGAAAATTTTCTGTGTTGTACAAGGCGAATTTTAGCAAGTAAAAGTTTTTCTTTAAAAAAATGCAGAGAAAATGCAGATAGGCCTACATGGTGCGGTTCATAGTGTATCTGTTGACGTGCTTTCAAGCTACCGGTACATGAAGTTAATTGCATAGATAATAATTTTTTATTTCTCAATTTTGATTCCCTCGGTTATCAGTCTTGCTTTATCAAAATATCTGCATGCATTTACCGCTTCTTCCATCTATCTTGTAATACACATTATAATGTTTTCCAATTCATTCATCTCAACGCATTCTCATTGACGAAGGGCCTTATGCTAATCAACATAGCTTAAAGTCGAAATTCTTTGGTTTTTATTTGCTTTACATTTTACAGTAGAAGTCCCTAAATGGTGCGATTCTAATGAATGCGTTTCCAGTTTCTATTGGTAACACCGAAACACTTTGAAATAATTCTTACCCTTCAAATGTTAGTAAAAGCATTGCTACTTCATAATAGTGAAATGATAATGAAACACAACTCACTTGTTGTTGTTACTGGCTCTACAATGATGAATTACAGGGTGTTGTAATGAACGGTAAATCACGGAATATTCGTAATGTTTGAAAATTAAGCTGTCAAAAATTCATATTCCTGAATTGGAGCATTTTGGCCCATGTACATGTAGTTATGCTGCACGTCTGCGAGATCAGATGCTGATTAACCATCAACTTGTCAACCATACTCGCATGTTATCGAATACAATGCCTTTCAAAATAATTTCATAAGATGAATAATAAATGTAATATTTTTACTTAATTGAACGTTTTTTTAATTGGACGTATAATTCCCGAAGCTTACTAGATGTTGTTGTTGACGGTCCTGTTGAAGTTGATGCTGGAGCTGAAATATCAATATAATCAAATGTGTTAACAAGATTTAAACCAATGTTAAATTCAAAAATTTGATTATTCGTCAAATAAGCCTAATTACGCCATTATATGAAATGAGGAAAAATACTAGGAAAGCAAACATGAATTTGGAAAAGCAAAATGTAAAGAGCAAAAGCTTGGACTCGGTTATTGTATGAAAGATGTCAAAATTAATATTACCGTGGGGTGCTAGTCAATTCCCATATGTATTTTTTACTATCTAATTTTGTTAAGAGATCTCTTTTTTGATTAGCGAGAATAACTCACTTGTGGTTGTCGGTTTAGCTGAAATTAAAAAGATCAACAGATAATAATGGCAATTATGAAAAACATTGTTATAAGCCCATTGAGATGCTAGTCGTTCTAAAAGACGCAATGAATAACGGATTGTGGTGAGCAGATTAAGCATATGTGGTTGACCGTACGCTACGTCAATTTTCTCATGTAATTTTACTGAAAAGGTTGTTATGGTATTGTTTTTTACTGTTGTGTCAGTGGGTTATCACTTGATTAGCAAGGGTGTGGATCAGTCTTAATGGGCTATGTACCGGGTGAGTCAAAAGTCCTTGCCAACTGAGAAAGAACTTTCTAGCTCAGTGAAAACCCCTCTGCTACATTCATTTGTTAACAGGACTATTTCATATCACTACAAAAGTCAAAATTCGAAAAGTCCTCCTCCAATAGACCACAGCCAATAGTCGCAGGCACTCTAGTTAGGTGATCTGGCCATCTCCGGCCAATCTACTGATTCGACAAAAATGTATCCAAGATTTCTCTGGCTCTTCGGTGGTAATGGGGAGGGGCGCCGTCTTGTTGGTATTTCACACCTTCTCCTGAACAAGGACGACTTTTTCTGAGAGAATGGTACAATATCACTCTCCAGTCATCTTTTCAGTGGATATATCAGCGGCTACAACACCGTAGTAGCTGATGCACGCCCACACTGTCAGAATTGCAGTTCGGCTTGGATTACAAAAATCGTTTTATTGGATTCTCAGACCCCCAGTAATGAACATTATGTTTATTTACATCAACAGCAAGATTGAACACACATTCGTCAGAAAAAGCTGGATCTCTTGCGTACTTAGATATCATTTCCTCGCAAAATTGAGCTCTTCTGTCGCTGTCTCCACCGCTAATAAATTGTGAGTAAATTGGATTTTACGGATGCAGTTTGTTGTTTTTAAAATTCGACATACTGAAGTTTGAGAAACGCTTGCCCCGTCAGATGACCGTCGAGTAGAGATAGTGAGGTCTTCAGATAATGCTTCTAAAACTGCTACTCCGCGTTGCCTTCGCCGGTTGCATTCACAGGCGCGGCCTGCTGGAACGATGGCGGTCTGTTGCAGCGTTACCAGTCTTCAGCAGTTTGTCATTGCAATTGGAGACAGTTCTCCTGGGCGGTGCTTGCTTGTTAAGTTCTTCAAAAAAAATTGACGCCATTCCTCTAAGCTTATTTTCAATGCGGTAATAGTTACTTTTTCGTGAATTGTGTACTCCATGCTAGATAGTATGATTGTGACATGTAGCTGTAACTGGTGACTATTTAAGTGTCTTAAATGTTAAGTGTTTTTTAAGTGTCGTCCATTATCAAAGTTCATATAGCTCCATGCTCATGAAACAGAGAAGTTGTGTATTTATAGAAGTTCATGGCTTACAAGGAGCATAGAAAAAAGCTTACGTAGAACGCGTTTGCTTGTTTTCACTTCAATATGTTGAAAATGTGTTCTTGATCAATAGGTTGTTCAATTGGCAAAGACTTTTGACTTACCCGTTGTAGTATTACATCTTGCATTAGATTAGCTTATTTCTGTATGATACTGATGCGCTTTCGTCTACATATCAATAATTTCAATTTAAATAAAATACAATTCTTGTCTGATCAATCAATCTCAATAATTGCTGCCGATTGATTGACCGATTGGCTTTCGACCGGAGTCGGTGGACCGATCGACTCACACCGACAAAACCCAGCCGGCAACCGAACCGATAGACCGGGCCGCTCAGCCGGACCCGGTTCCAACCCTGGCAAATCTTGTCCATCATAGACGTTGTGTGAAATACATGTACTTAGTCTCTCCACCAAAAAAGAATACATTGAATGTTTCTCTATTAAGAAACTACGATCTTCAAAGAGTAGTAAAATATGGACTGCGATGACTTACATGTACTTGTAGTTGCCGCTGTTGCTGAAAATAGAATGAAGCAGTAAAAATTTAAACAAAAGGACGAAAGTGAACTGCAATGACTAAACGTTGCGCCTAGGCCTATTCAAAGTCAGTATTCATCGTGTGCACAAGTTTCCATGTGCGCAGTGCATCTTTCAATCAAAGTACTTTGTCATGCTGTTGAAGTTCTTAAGTTATGGACCAGTGCTTTATTGGTGAACAACATAAAATTCCTCATTGAATTCTTTCACTTTGAAATAATAATTAGTTTCATGATAAATCCTGAAAATTATATTTGGACCTCAATATGCAACTAATTCATTTTCAAGTATTTTGAATCTTCTTTACATCTGCCAACTTTGTGTTTGATCGAAGTATTTTTTATTATATTAAAATATGAAGATATTGTGAATTTATATCGTAGAATCAATCACTCAGTCATTTTTCACGATCCGAATTTATCAACCAAATGAGGAGGCACAAAGTGAGTCTATGATATCAATGTGTCCTCGAAGTCTGCTGTGTCAAGATTTGAGAACACAATGTCCACTCGAAGTGTCTATGAAGGAACTGACTGACACGGTAGGCCTACTCGAAGATTCCATATTAAGCGCATCAGTTACGCGGAAGCACTGAAACCATCAGGACCTCTATAATCATAATTCTGAATTCATTTGGTTAGAAAGATTGATTCAGCAGCAACATCATATTGCTGACACATTTCTTCTGTGAATATAGCACATCTTGTCGCATCATTGACGTTGTATGAAAGACTTAGTTTCTCCACTAAAAAAGACTTCATTGCCTTTTTTCTATTAAGAAGCATTTCACAGAGTACAATGTTCAAAGAGTAGTAAAATATGGACTGCGATGACTTACATGTACTTGTAGTTGCCGCTGTTGCTGAAAATAGAATGAAGCAGTAAAAATTTAAACAAAAGGACGAAAGTGAACTGCAATGACTAAACGTTGCGCCTAGGCCTATTCAAAGTCAGTATTCATCGTGTACACAAGTTTCCATGTGCGCAGTGCATCTTTCAATCAAAGTACGCTTTGTCATGCTGATAAAGTTATTAAGTTATGGACCAATGCTTCATTGGTGTACAACATAAAATTCATTCTCGTTGCATTCTTTCACTTTGAAATAATAATTAGTTTCATGATAAATCCTGAAAATTATATATTGGGACCTCAATATGCAACTAATTCATTTTCAAGTATTTTGAATCTTCTTTACATCTGCAACTTTGTGTTTGATCGAAGTCTTTTTTATTATATTAAAATATGAAGATATTGTGAATATATATCGTAGAATCCCTCAGTCATTTTTCACGATCCGAATTTATCAACCAAATGAGGAGGCACAAAGTGAGTCTATGATATCAATGTGTTCTCGAAGTCTGCTGTGTCAAGATTTGAGAACACAATGTCCACTCGAAGTGTCTATGAAAGAACTGACTGACACGGTAGGCCTACTCGAATATTCCATATGAAGCGCATCAGTTACGCGGAAGCACTGAAACCATCAGGACCTCTATAATCATAATTCTGAATTCATTTGGTTAGAAAGATTGATTCAGCAGCAACATCATATTGCTGACACATTTCTTCTGTGAATATAGCACATCTTGTCGCATCATTGACGTTGTATGAAAGACTTAGTTTCTCCACTAAAAAAGACTTCATTGCCTTTTTTCTATTAAGAAGCATTTCACAGAGTACAATGTTCAAAGAGTAGTAAAATATGGACTGCGATGACTTACATGTACTTGTAGTTGCCGCTGTTGCTGAAAATAGAATGAAGCAGTAAAAATTTAAACAAAAGGACGAAAGTGAACTGCAATGACTAAACGTTGCGCCTAGGCCTATTCAAAGTCAGTATTCATCGTGTGCACAAGTTTCCATGTGCGCAGTGCATCTTTCAATCAAAGTACTTTGTCATGCTGTTGAAGTTCTTAAGTTATGGACCAGTGCTTTATTGTTGAACAACATAAAATTCCTCATTGAATTCTTTCACTTTGAAATAATAATTAGTTTCATGATAAATCCTGAAAATTATATTTGGACCTCAATATGCAACTAATTCATTTTCAAGTATTTTGAATCTTCTTTACATCTGCCAACTTTGTGTTTGATCGAAGTCTTTTTTATTATATTAAAATATGAAGATATTGTGAATTTATATCGTAGAATCAATCACTCAGTCATTTTTCATGATCCGAATTTATCAACCAAATGAGGAGGCACAAAGTGAGTCTATGATATCAATGTGTCCTCGAAGTCTGCTGTGTCAAGATTTGAGAACACAATGTCCACTCGAAGTGTCTATGAAGGAACTGACTGACACGGTAGGCCTACTCGAAGATTCCATATTAAGCGCATCAGTTACGCGGAAGCACTGAAACCATCAGGACCTCTATAATCATAATTCTGAATTCATTTGGTTAGAAAGATTGATTCAGCAGCAACATCATATTGCTGACACATTTCTTCTGTGAATATAGCACATCTTGTCGCATCATTGACGTTGTATGAAAGACTTAGTTTCTCCACTAAAAAAGACTTCATTGCCTTTTTTCTATTAAGAAGCATTTCACAGAGTACAATGTTCAAAGAGTAGTAAAATATGGACTGCGATGACTTACATGTACTTGTAGTTGCCGCTGTTGCTGAAAATAGAATGAAGCAGTAAAAATTTAAACAAAAGGACGAAAGTGAACTGCAATGACTAAACGTTGCGCCTAGGCCTATTCAAAGTCAGTATTCATCGTGTGCACAAGTTTCCATGTGCGCAGTGCATCTTTCAATCAAAGTACTTTGTCATGCTGTTGAAGTTCTTAAGTTATGGACCAGTGCTTTATTGGTGAACAACATAAAATTCCTCATTGAATTCTTTCACTTTGAAATAATAATTAGTTTCATGATAAATCCTGAAAATTATATTTGGACCTCAATATGCAACTAATTCATTTTCAAGTATTTTGAATCTTCTTTACATCTGCCAACTTTGTGTTTGATCGAAGTCTTTTTTATTATATTAAAATATGAAGATATTGTGAATTTATATCGTAGAATCAATCACTCAGTCATTTTTCATGATCCGAATTTATCAACCAAATGAGGAGGCACAAAGTGAGTCTATGATATCAATGTGTCCTCGAAGTCTGCTGTGTCAAGATTTGAGAACACAATGTCCACTCGAAGTGTCTATGAAGGAACTGACTGACACGGTAGGCCTACTCGAAGATTCCATATTAAGCGCATCAGTTACGCGGAAGCACTGAAACCATCAGGACCTCTATAATCATAATTCTGAATTCATTTGGTTAGAAAGATTGATTCAGCAGCAACATCATATTGCTGACACATTTCTTCTGTGAATATAGCACATCTTGTCGCATCATTGACGTTGTATGAAAGACTTAGTTTCTCCACTAAAAAAGACTTCATTGCCTTTTTTCTATTAAGAAGCATTTCACAGAGTACAATGTTCAAAGAGTAGTAAAATATGGACTGCGATGACTTACATGTACTTGTAGTTGCCGCTGTTGCTGAAAATAGAATGAAGCAGTAAAAATTCAAACAATAGGATGAAAGTGAACTGCAATGACTAAACGTTGCGCCTAGGTCTATTCAAAGTCAGTATTCATCGTGTACACAAGTTTCCATGTGCGCAGTGCATCTTTCAATCAAAGTACGCTTTGTCATGCTGTTGAAGTTCTTAAGTTATGGACCAGTGCTTTATTGGTGTACAACATAAAATTCCTCACTGAATTCATTCACTTTGAAAAATAATTAATTTTATGATAAATCCTGAAAATTATATCTGGACCTAAATCTGCAACTATAGCTATTTTCTTGAGAGAAGAAATATCAACTTTTCCTCTCGCAGCTATGTTGTACAGCCCGAGCGCAGCGAGGGATGGACAGATAGCTAATGGTTTATAGATTTATAGATTTATAGATGTCTATTGTGCCTAATTGAGCTATGGTACAATGTGGAAAAGAGAAGGCAACAATGTAGGAATACCACATGAGATTTCAAGATAAGTAATGTACAAATCATAGGCCACGTTAGCGGCCGACGGTTTGTTCATTACTTACCGAGAAACCTCATGTGGTATTTCCATTGTCTACTTATATACATCTACATCTATCCATAGACTTCCTGTAACACAATTTGGAAGTCTATGATCTGAGCAGTAACTTCTATGTCATAAGCATTGAGAAATGACGGCAGGGTAATGCCATTGCTGCCTGCCGACAGCAGGCAGCAATGTACAAACTGACGTTATTCGATATTATCACACCATAGATTTAGAAATATAAGTAGACAATGTGTCCCGTAAAAATGATATCTGTATCAATGTGAATCAATGTGTATCATGTGAGACTTAAGAAATCTCAATCAGCGTTTATCTACATGTATTCATAGCATTGCTGCCCAGATTATTTCAATTGCGCACAATAGTATTAAAATATATTTTTTCCGGCAGCAATGTTGGACATTTTCAGGCGCTTACGCGCCCTCAAATGTCCTGCATTGTTGCCCTAAAAAATCCATGTTAATATTATGTTGTTCATTATAAAATTGATGGTTGTATCGCGAAACCTATGAATGAGCAAATCAAGCGACTATATCGATATCTTGGTAGTTTCTGGCTAATCAAAACTTGTTTATAGACTTATATGATTTGTCCTGTAAGAGTTTTCATAGAAAAAGTTAGCCTTCTCATCCTGTGAGACTAAAAGGTTGTTTTTTCCTCCCGTCAGGTTACACGGGATAGATATCTCTTCACTCCCACACAAAATGAAAATTCATTTTCAAGTAATTTGAATATTCTTTAGACCTGCCAACTTTGAATTTGATCGAAGCATTTTTCATTATATTCAAATATGAAGACATTGAGAATTTAAGTCGGAGACTCTCAAAAAACCATGAACGGTGAACCATCTTTAGCATTTCGTGTCAGAAGCTTCTATGAACAATGAAACGTACCCTCAGGCAGATGTCATGGCTTTTGAATATTTCGAAGTGCCGGCATAATCAAAGGCGATTTATGCATATGGCTCAGTCTGTGATCTCTAACCTAGTTTAAAAAACATGAAATGATCATGAACAAACATCAGGTCTCCCTTCAGGTCATTCTTGCTATAAGACGAAAGTCATATTTCTATGCCATTGCTCATCGGCCGAGGGATACACTACCATCGTACTGAGCGCATTCAATCAGGAGACTTTACTGAATCATGTGTAAAGATTGCTTATTGTACATGTACGTGTCCTAATACAATATAAACAAGATAGCGAATACTATCCCACATTTTGCGCCACCATTAAAATCAAAATGATGCCTTTGTTTCTACATGAAAACAGAATGTGCTGACAAAAATTTGGTTATCAACTACAATTTTCAATGTGTAGTAAAAAAATGGACGACGATGACTCACTTGTAGTTGCCGCTGTTGCTGAAAATATATTGACGCATTTGAAATAAAAATCAAACAGATTCATAAACAAAGAGGAAAAATGAACTACCTTGAATTCTGTAGCTGTGCTATTTCAAAGTCATCACTAGACAAGAAGTCAGACTATCGACCACTGTAGCTGACTATTACTGCATGAATTAGACGCCGGGAGGGGTTAACCTGCAGGTTACGAATCTGACTGCTAGACCACAGGTGCATGAGAGTAAAATCAATAAATACCATCGACTTAATCAGAAATAAAATTTCTCAGTCAAATATTTCGTTCTTCTTTCAAAAAGTATCCATTTAATATCTGACAGATCCGGTGGCATTGAATATGAATACAGAAATAGCCTCGCCACTTAACGACCGCTGCATGCGCAGTATCAATTAGCGGCTGCTTTAGTCGAAGAATAACTTTATTATGAAAGCACAAAACAACATTTATCAATGGTCATAGCTAATGCAGAAAGGGTAACAAAGAATGTGTTATCAAACTAAGCAATTAATGAATTAGACTACACCATGTTGTCTCCCACATTGATAATAGCGCTATTGATGAAGATTGCTGCTATCGAATACAGCATAATGTGGCTACCTTAAGTTGTTCGGTTTTGTGTTCAGACAGCTGTAGTGAACTCGACTATCGTTGGTAAAATCGACACCCTTTTACAGTTAATTTAACTTGCAGAGACTAGTGGACTTATATTGCAAATACATGTGGCAGGTTCATTTTGAAAAAATGTCTCAAAATGCTCTGAAACCTGAAAGGGCTTCAATGGACCCATTTGGCTATCTGCTGCACTTGTGAAGCAAAATATGAAGTGAAATATCATTTGTTCAAGTTTGGCCATTCTTGGAAACAATTATGTAGTAGAATACTTCCTTCTGGATTCTCAAGATTAAGCTTTGATCTCTTGTATTTGTATTTCCTGGTCAAAGGATCTGATAATTACTAATAAAAAAGTAAATAAACGACAAATCTCCTGAGAATTATGAAATACCTGCACACTCGTATTTTGAAATTATCTTCAGCAGCTCCTCCCTTTGATTCTTGATATAAATCACTTTATTAGCGGATCTCTTTGTGTGGTGGTTGAAGCAATTTGTATTCAGAAATGAATCGTCAACATCATTCGGATATTGACAAGAATTCAATTTTTTACACAAAAATTGATAGATGCAAAAAATGCATTCAAGTGATAGAGCTCTTGCTGACCTTTATTCGTCATTTGTTGCATTCATTGATTCATTTATACTTGTTTAGGTTGAATTCTGCATGTAAATTATCTATATAGAGAAGGGAGCCTCTCATCATCTCGAATTGTGCATCATTTTATAATTTAAACATGTAAGTAAAATCCACGTGGCGATCAAGAACAGTCTGTCGTTAAAATTACGATAATGAAGCAACCACAAGCATTCAGTAATGAAACTCACTTGTTGGTGTTGCTGCAATGTAATATGAAAAGCATGTGAGCAGGTTGACTGGGGGATATTTAGGAAATTTATAGTATCATTCATAAAGATTTCAAATATTTCAAATATTTTGCATTAAAAACACATCTTAAAAAGACGTTGTTACTATTCTGTCCATTCATAACCCCTATGGACTCATCTCTTCGAATATTGCATTGATTTTCAATGATTCAGTGTCTGACCAAATACACGCTTAAGCAAAATTAATCACAAATCGAATAATTTTTCTGGTTATTCGAAGTAGTAAGTAATTCGTATAATTTCACAAACAGAATCAAGGAATAACATCTCGTAATGTAAAATCTAGCAGTTGTCTGCAGTAGCCTACATGAGGCGGAGTTGTGCGCGTGAAACAGAATGATATAATGCTTTCATATAGACCTCGTCCAAGTTGACTGTTTCAAATAACAAAGTTAAGTCATCCATATAAAATACTCAATTTACTTCTTTGGATTCATTGGGATCAAGGCTGGGTGTATGCGATAATATCAAATCGCAGCTGATATATACATCGTGGCATTTCCATTACTTACAGCTACAGTATAGCAGTATTTCAATTTTCACAACTTTTCCTCATCATGGCATTTTTTAGTTCATAAGATCATGTTGCATTATTGAATGAGCCTATTATCGACCTAATGGTGTTCCAGACAGATTGAAATCTTAGAGATCATGCAGATAACAATTATGGATATTTCATTGACCTCTGTATATATTGAAGTGACGGAATTTACTTAACCTTCAATTATTCTTCAATAGAAGTGAATTGCTGTTCTTCAAATGCATTTCAAGATCTTCAGTCGGTCGGTGATCGTGAGCTCTTCGAGAAGTTATTTAGGTTATTCAAGGCAGCAAAATAGGCGATGAAGATACAAACCGTTTCAAAAATATTTGCATAAAAAAGTTAAACTATTTTCAAATGTAATTTTTGTGTTGAAGTCCTGATTCAATTTTGATGAACGATGTGCCATATGAAACCTTATGCTCCATAGATTATTATGACATACATTTTACTTTCCTGAGTGGTCAGTTGTGGTCAGCAGGCCCTACGAAAGAAAACTAAACGTTTTCTTTGGTGCAGGATTTTAGTATGAAGACGACAGAATTATTTAATGAAAACTAATAGATAGTGTGAGCTATCATTCAGTTTCATCATGATGTAAACATTTTAAGATTCATAGAATGTACAAAAAGATACAGCAAGCAATAACTTTTACCGAAACATTGGTCCTAAAAGAACATCTGACGCGATTTTTCAATGATGATGATACTCAATTTCAAGAAACTTAATGCCATGTGAAAGTGTATGTGTAGTAATTTATATTGGCAGAGCATTTAGGTTGTGTCTGGTCAGCTGACTTAAAAATGTGAATTTTTGGTCAATTCATTCACTGACAGCCTACAGACGGAATGCAGAAAATTAAGATTATCACAATTGAATCAGGCTTGTGTTAAGCTTTCAGATAATATATTGTTTTTCGAATTTCGACAACATTTAGTACAGTTTTAATCAATCAACACTTTAACCTGATTTTGTGCTTTCTGTCGCGTAACAATGCTTTTAGCGGTCAAATGCACACAGCTTAATAACTTTCATTGTTTTAAAGCTGGCATTTTCGAGTTAAGGTTTAAAAGAATGTTGGTGGTATCAGCCCCAAGAATATGCAAGTTTTATCGAAATCAGCCCATCCTTTCACTGGCAAACTTCAAATTTGTATTACTCCCACACTCAGTCATTCGGTGAGTTATCATTTCCAGCGGTTGAGGTCAGAATTTTTCGAATCTCTAATCTACAGACCGGGCCGACTGTATGCCTCTGCTCTGCACCTGTTCAGAACAATAGCACTTCTTCACGCCGCAGTTGCTGACGCTGACGTCCAGTAAGGGGATTGACAAGATTTTTACAACTCAATCAATAATGACAGGAGGACAGGAGGAAGTGCCGACATGAATGATCAGCTCTGAAGCAACAAACTTCCAATCACTAATTACTTCATTTTGGTCAAGTGAATAAATTTAGTAATCAATCAATTAAGAGATCACGATTCAATTTTATGAGAATAAGTAAAAGATAAAAGAGTTTTTCGTGGTGTGCAACGATTTAGGAAACGGACTGTAGGTATATAAAATGTATGCGGTAGTTAGAAATAAATACTTTAACAGCTCATCCCAAAGTTCCATCGTCATTAGACCCGACCATTAGTCAGAGTCATGTAATTTTTACGGTGCGTTGATGCCATTCAAATGCGTTCTGTGAAATGCTCATCAGTTATCACTGAATATTAAAATCTCAATGCTGGATGCTTTTTTTAGTATGACCTTCCAGCAGCTCTGGACAACTCTTCTCCAGAAGAAAATCATGGGAATGCATGTCGTGAACCTACGGAGATATGAATGAATATTTTCGTTTTTGGTGTTTTTATAAGTCAACGACATTTGATACAATATCAGTTGCAGTAGGAGTCGGTTTCATGATGGTCACTGCTACAATAAAACCTATGATAGTTAGTTGTCGTGAAATAGATTCATTCCGGTCAGGAGAATTTGTTCTTGCACCTGTTCACTCACTATTACAATTTCATTCACCGCAATCTGAAATATGCCTGACAAAGCCATACACTTCTAGCCCCTCAGTTCTGATGTTATTATCTCAAACTCATCAATTACTACTGTAATGTGAAAATTTTGTCAACAACCTACTTTTGATTACGAACCATGAACATATTGACAGCTTCTTGAAAATCTTTAAACATTAATGTACAGGGCGTCTCAATAGTTGCGCACCATAGGAAAAATATGGTAATCTACAAAGCAATCCATATTTGTGTGTCAACACTAAAACATTGAATAGGTGACAGATATTTTATGCAAAATGCAAAATATTTTATAGAAATTACAGCGTTATGTAAAGAACTAGCTTCTGAAAAGTCACACTAGATGTTCAACTGACCACCGTTTTGTTCAATGCATTTTCTACATCGATGCAAGACTGATTCTTGAGCTGATCGATTTCGCAAAGTGAACAAAGAATGTGGTGTCAGTCGTTCATTAGTTCATCGGAAATTGCCAAGGCGCAAATTTCATCCATACAAACTGCACCTGCACTGTAAACTGTAGACAGCCAAAAATGATCAGACAATTGCAACAGACAACATGAGACAATGAACAACCAAAAGTGGCTGTTCAGAGCAGACAGGATGAGACAATTATTCGCCAAAATATCAGACAATTCTGTCTACTTTTCTAAAAGTATTGTCTCTCGAACTCAAAGTGTTTCAATTGATCAAACTATTCAACATCAGCTAGGCAACTCGTCACTCGTAAACACAGTGAAGAATGGAAAATGGAGTGAAGAATTTGTCTTTTGACGAACGAACATAAAAAACTGCCTCTCGCATGCAGCCACTACCATAAACAATCTCCAGGGATGTCCTTGGGATTGGCTGAATGTGACGGTTCCTAAGATTGACTTCTGTATTTGTGATAGATGTCTTAAATTGATACATAAGTCCATATACGTTAATCCTTGCTATAGACAAACTGCTAGCCTGATGCTTTTAAATAATTAAAGTATCAAAATACTCTCAAATAATGTATTATGCACATTGATATTCGAGTAAATATTGACAATTTCTCGTTCAGTTGGGTACGTACCGGCCCATGAGCCCAAGTTCTCGTACCGGGTCCATCCCAGGCCCATATGCCAAAAATCCCATAGGGCTCCATGCCACTGGCCATCTGTGGTATATTCCCACGTTTGAGCTACATAGATGTCCAACCAGTCTAATTAAAACAGTTTAAACAGTTCGATTAATAAAGTACACTTAGGTCAATATACAGCTGTTGTGAAAGGGGCTTGTCTGTTTCTGGCATGTAGGGACCAGTGTGTAGCTCAGACAGGTATTCCTGAGGTCTGATGGATGGCGCACCATAGATCAATGATATGCGCATGCACTTTGCAGAATCTTCTTCAAGTTCGACAAGGTGGTCGCAAATGAGATACCAAGCAATAGTAGTAATAGCAAGTACATGTAGCAAGCAATAATATAGTAGGTATCTAGTAAACAGCAGGTAATAATTAATGAGCGAGTACTGACCCACTTTCTGTTTTTGACCATTTTCAACAAGGTTTTATAAATATTTCAGATAATCATTGCTGACTTTTTGAACTTACCATGGCAGGATACCTGCGCTTTGAATCCTTTCCACTGGATCGAGCTGTCGGCATCAAATTCGACACGCATGAATCCTCGAGTAGAAGTCATGGTTGGGCTTGGTGGACTGGTACCGCATAAGTGACCCATAGTAGTGTCATTGGACCGTAATCCATCACGAACAACTATTACATCTTTCGAACAATTATGAGAGGGCTGAATAGAGAAGTCCAACCATGTTAATGTCAATGGAGCAGAGATGTTGCTACACGTAATAGCATATCGACATTTGCTGTTTTTGGTGTAATTTGCCGGATAATTTGTGCTCGAAATATTTATGGCTCCGCCAGGGTCGATAAAGTCATATTCTCCACAACCTAAAAATAATATTGAATCGAAGTTCACATGAGTCACATTCATAATAGGAATAAGTTTTCCACACATGTGCTGCGTTGGTGTGCAGTCAGCCCTCAATTATCCGACATTTTCGCTGTGTCGAATTTAGTGTATTTAACCTTATCTGCCTCAGGGGGAGTCTTTTCTGCTAAGCCCCTCGGTTTTTAATCTCACGCCGGAACGAATAATTGTTTGAAGGTCTCCTTCAGCGACATTTCCTCACTTTGTGTTGACTTTCTCTGAGTGGCAGCTGCTTTTTTGTAAACCCAATATTTGAGCCACAGAAGCCACATGAAAAAGATTTCATTAGGTGACATGCCACGCTCAATTTCGCGTAATTCACGGGTAAACTACGCGTAATTACACATGACCCTAAACATCCGTGGCTATGCGTGACATTGCTGCAACATCTGTCGGAAGTTCTGTTATATAGACTTTGAGTCTCATGTGTCTGCATGTATCAGAGGCTAAACAATGTGATAGGACCTCAATTTCATGCTTAGGGAAGACAAAACATGCTTAGCGGTTCATCCGTGGTTCAAGCGGCAACGCAGACAACCGCAGGTGACGCGCAAACTATAAGCGCTCGCCCGCGCGTTTTTATAAACATTCCCCATGTTTTAACAGCATCAGATCAAGTGATTTCTGACTCTTAGTGTAACGCGCATGTTCGTGCGTAGAAGAATAGAATGTCTTTAACCACGGATATTTGGGGTGCTCCGTAATTACGCGTGAATTACGCGTGGCATGTCACCTAGTGTTACGTCAAATTTTATAACCACAAAATGCCATTTATAGTAACATGATCAACTTGGAATGAAAAGCTGTTATTCCCATCGGATAGAACATACCCAAAATAATTATACTTTCTTATGTTGTGCCATCTAAGTCAATTGTAAAGAAGACATAGGGGGGGGGGGGTGGGCGAAATCTCGCCCACCCCCTAATACTTCATCGACAAGAATTAGACTGAGGCAAACAAGGTTAAAACCTCTGCACAAACTATATGGATGAGAAATATCTACATGAGGAGAGAATCAAACACTGAGTGCATAGATAACAGCTGAAACATTAATAAGTGTGGAGTTCAGTCAGAGATGCAAATAAATTTATGTGGCATGTCATTTGAGTCGACAAATTAAATGATAAAAAATAGCAATTGATTCCACCTTTAAGTCGGCATTTCTACTATTTCACAAACTCGCCATTCCTCATTGTGCGGTGATAATTACAGTAATGGGAAAGGAAGCGGCGTCTAGAATCAGGCAAAAATGTTTATGCGAACTATGCACCGATATTATGCATGTGTGATGCACTGTTTGCATGATATTCATATCATGAAATAAATGATATATACGAATTATTTGATTTACAAGCATTTTTAATTCCGTGTCAAGAGGCATAGCTAATTCAAAAAGCAATTGAAATTAATCTAAATCAAATACAGGCATTCTCGCCCTGTTCAATGTCCTCTGATGTTGGAATTATCAAAAAATGCATCAAAATCCGATAATAGTGATAGGGCTTGATAATGTTAGAAGGTAGTTAAAAAGAGCAAAATTGAGAGAAATGGATTACCGGTGATTAATTTGACAGTTAAGGATTTTCTTAGAGTTACTTGAATATCAAGTGATGTGCTGTCTTATGTGCCTTTGTAAATAAACTTTCAAACCGAGTTATAATTATGATTATTTATTTCATACTTTTGAATCGGGCAGCCTGTATGACTTATTAATGTAATAATCAGACATCAGATTGTTATTATGTGTATACGGAAATATGCTCTATGACATTAATACAATAACCTGACACTGACAGAGATTGAGGATTATAGTTCTATACAACAATTAAGGGATGTATTTTGATCGATGTGAATAGGGTAGAGTTTTGATGTTAATTAGATCAATTTCCTTAATTCTATTTCACTTAAGGCACCTGAACATGAAAGACAGCTGGGGCAACTCCTATAGGTGTAGGACGGAGAGATTATGTTATCTGTTGTTTTACAAATATCATTCGTAATGTAAATGGATTGCAAGCCTACACCGTGAAATGTAAATATCCATTAAAATTAAGAGCTAACATTAGTTTCACGTCTTTTTACAGTCTGAACTGAAAATATTTCTAAAACAGACGTTATTTTATCTGATATGAACGGATTAAGTGTTACGTCATCACTCATCAAATTGTGACGTCATCACTCATCAAATTGTGACGTCATCATTTTAACAGATATTTACGGATATTTTCTGTGAAGCTCTTCTGTTAAGTTTAACGGTTATTTTAACTGTTTTCAACGGTGCATAGTTTACAGTGTACCACGTCAATTAGGTAGGATTTCAATGGATACATTACTAAACTCATTAAATCCTAAATATTGTCTATATTCATATATGCTAGCAGGTAATATTTTACATCAGTAAGCGCGATAAATGATAGAGAATGTTTGTCATGGAGTTGATCTGAATGTCTGCTAATCTAAATCGAGAATTTTATGTACAGTTCATCAAACTGATCATATTGAATAATTCGATAATCCATTTGGGAACACCATGTGGGGACTTCATATTGTACTAGAGACATAGTCACGGATCTAGAGCGGAGCGGGAGGTAAATGGGAGCGGAGTGGAGACAAGCGGAGCGATTTTAAACTGATCCGAACATGCATAAATTTGTGAATACATAAAGGCCTTGGCCTGCCAAGCAATGTAACGCCTTATGCTGTAATAGGAAGTCAATAAGTAATTATAGTAGCAACTCTTGTTATTACCTGAATTCTTTTGTCTTCATTAGTCCGAAGGCATCAGGAAATCTTGTCATCTGTTACGTGTATGGTTGAGGAAAGTCATTAATCTCTTTATTTATCATTACACAGCGACAATTTAGGTTAATCACCTAAAATTCCGATTATTTTGTAAAAATACCTAAATCACCTAAATGTTGGCAATACGACTATTTAATTAGCTCATCTACTCACATTGGAAAACATTGAGGAAATCATGGTAACAAATTACTTTTATAACCGGAATAATGAAGACATTGATGAGTGATTCTGGGCAGTGCCAAATGTTTCTGGTCATAGTTTCTGATTCTTTTAAATCCATCTACAGAGTTTTATAGAGTTCATATTGCATTTGAAATACGAGCAATTTTGGTCTGTTCGATTGAATTGTCAATGCACATTTTGAAACACTTATACTTAGTTGTTGATGTTTGATCTGTGCAGTTGTTTTAGCTTGAAATAAAGTCGCTCCGAATCGCGATTAAATCTAGAACTTACTTGTCATTTTGTTTTCTCTAATTTTTTTACGTAGATTATTACCACGGTATTTGTTTACAAATTAGTAACCAAAAAAGCACAATTCATGAAAATAAACAAAAAACATCATTGCTTTCAATGAATCTAGATCTTTTAATGGATTTTTGATTCACCTAAATAAACAACCCAAATTCGTAAAATTATTCGCCTAAAAAAACTAAAATGACAAAAGTATTCACCTATGATGTCTATTTATCCTATTGCAACAGATAAAGAGTGACGCACTTTTTCGCCTACTCTGCTGGATAAACATTCATAGGGCTCAATTATGAACGATCATGCAACATCAGATTATTAGTAGATGAATGAAAAGGCGACATCCACTAAAAGTCCAGGAAAACCGCAGATCTAATAATAGGCGTAGATGACCTTCGCAACAAATGACTGGTGTGATAAACTGAGCTACCATGCTGATTCATTATGGAATAAAAGTTCAATTATTTCTACTACTTTTTATTTCTTATATTTTTGGTTTACAGGTAGGATAATTAATATAAGTCAATATGGTTTACAAAAAATTAATTATAACTTATGTAAAGGCATCTTTAAAAAATTTAGAAATTTTTGATGTGTCGCGTAATGAAATAACTTCACTAATTTAAAATATTAGTAAATGAGAGAATTAGTGATTTTTCGAATTATCACCGCATTAGCACATGCGGAGCGGAGTGGGTGAAAGTTGCAAATGGAGTGGAGCGGAGTTGCCGAAATTATACCGCTCCAAATCCCTGGATATAATCACACCGACAGAAATGCTGATGTAAACGCGATTTTAATCTTTTCCTTTCATGTTTAAGAAATTACATGTAAGTGTCTTCAAGGTCACTTCAAAAAAATCACAAACATGAAAATCATCAAGAAAATATCGTGTTACAGGAGAGTTAATGAAAAACCAGTGCACAGAAAATAGGCTGAAATTCAAGCAAATTGATCGCATACAACGGATGCTATTAAGAAAATGGGAAGTAGGAAGCTTCAATAGACTCACTAATGACCAGCGAACCAGGAGAAATTTGACCGGCTGCAAGGAAAAAGTATTCTTGAGATGCTGTATTATCAATGATGCACTGACTAAGAATGATTAGATATATTATAGTCGTAGCCACCTCAACAGACACATGAATACACATACAACGAAATGTTGAGCAAACTTCAGGATTACCTCATCGAACTTGCATGTACACTACCATATGAGTTCCCAAAAACGAAAGTTGCATCTTTATTATCCTGTGAGAATGTTGCTTATCTCAAATGACTGAAGGTTTTATGAAGGTTGTCTCAACAAGTGACTGAAGGGGAACCATGTTGTAACTACAACCACAACCAAGATGGTGGCTATCAGTTCAGTGATATTTGGAATCCAGTTATCTTTTTGTACAGCAATAACTTTGTTATTCATTGACTCTTACCTTTTATTGTTATTAATTCATCTTACTTATTTGCATTCATCAGTAGCAACATGTAGACATTACTTTTTAACACTTCTGCATTAATTTTTACAAGTAGTATCATAGCAACATTTGGTTTTAACTTACCCTCAAATGTTAAGTTGCAAATCGGGTAATTTTATATCACGTGATGAGATGTAGTCAGTCTTGAATGCATGTTCAGTTCGTACACGCAAAATTCACTTTGTATGATAAAGACAGCAGACAGCAGTCGAAAGCTCGCGAAAATCCAATTATTTTACGATTACAAGTGGTGTTTTTTCGAAAATATGTTCGGTGACTGCACGTGACCACCGAAATTATTAGCATTATGCGAATGACTTATTCTAGTGACATCACTCGTTTTAATGCTGTTATTTTGTATTGTAGGGATCTCAGTTAGAGAGGCTAATTGAGACACAGACGCTAATCTGCTGTTCATTCTGGTCTCACTAGCTTAATCAAAGCGAAAAGTCGGATTTCTATGGAAAGAATATTGGTTCCTCATCGATTGCTGTAATATTAAGTGCGGCTCTCTCTGTGGAAGGTAGATGTAATGTCACTGAGTCTGTTGCTGATAGTGCAGACACGTAGTGCATACTAAAAAAATTTGGGTGCTCCTAGTCTCCCCTCCCACATTTTTCAAGTTTTCTAAAATCATGAAATTTCTCCAAAGTTAGTCTCATTGGGTTTAGAATAGACTTGATCTGTCACTGAGTGACACTACAACACGACTGAGAAGTCTTACTTGAACCCTGGGATGAAGGATTGGTCCCTTGGACACTCAGTTAGAATACAAGGTACAGCTGCAATCATGAACTTCGTGTGATTGCTGTCTACAGACAAATGACGAGCAGTTGTCTAATCCTGAGGCTGTAAATGTTCTACAAGTCAGATAAGAGGAGTTTCGCACACTCAACGCTATGCGACGTTAGTGAGACTGCCTTGCCTGTAGGAGCAAGAGAAGACCGTTGACGATGAAACACTTCCGGGTGTCAACAGCAGAAATGTGGGGGTGGAGAAAGAATAGAAGTACCAAAATTTGTAGTGTCGTTCTACTCTGTAATTTGCACATCGTTGGCAGTGTTAATTGCATGACATTCTTACTGAGTTTTCGCAAATAAGTCTCAGCAACTCCTAATGAGACATCAATGAAAAACCTCGCAAAACCATGGGGCTAGAACGCTTAAGCTCGTCATTTATTCCTTTTTGCACCGCCCTGTACAACAAACTTCCACGTACTGTTTTATGATGATTTTGCTTTTTGCTGTTATGTATGGACCTGCATACAATCTTTTTATTCTGGCGTGATCTACTTCTACATGTACATGTATTCATTTACGTATTTTATATTTTGCTAGTAAAAAGTGTTGAAATTTGCTTTTCTGTGTAAGAATCTGAACTCCATGATTGTGATATGCATGCTGTAATGAACGATTTTCATTAACTGAATAAACGTTTTATTATTACAATATGTAGCTGGTATGGGAGATGGAGAGATAATTCGCAACTCATTGAGCTGAGAATAGAAAAAAATCATTATGACTCGTCTGTCGCTATTGGTAAAATTTGGAGCCAGCATTTTCGCAAATTGCATAGATTTTCTGAGATTTCTTACATTTCACGATTATTATTTTCCTTTCTCGTTTAGAACATTAAATTTGTTACTACTGTCATATTAATCAGTATAATTTATTTTTCGTATAATTTATTTCAGCGATTGATTATTTCAGGATTTCCACACATCATGATCTTCCTTTCATGACTGCGTCAAACAGCCGCTAGTGTGATCATTATCATTTTGTCAATTACACTTGAAATAGGCAGGTTGATGTGTAACGGATGTTGAGGCCTTTCTAATTATTTTGCTGAGTAAAGTTCTACATGTATGATAGAAACCACTTTTATCATTCATACTTACACGTCGTTGATGGTGGAGGGGCAGTGGAAGGAGTTGTTTCGTTGTCTGAAGCGAAGGTGAAAACAAATCAAGTCACATGCATGTAGATGCTACTACAGACTTGAATATAAAATGATTTGATGTTTGTCATACTAGCAATCTGTATTTATGACCTCTGCATTGGATGGCATCTCTTAACTTTGATATTTTAAATCTTAGATATTTTAAATATCTTAAATATTTTCAACATTGCGCCATTCATTTGTCATATGCGTTCATTATCCGCAAAGCGCACTTTTCTGTCGAAAAATAAGCTTTCTGCTATTTTGCTATCATGACGAAGGAATTTTGTCAGCGGATAAAACAGCCTTACAGCGATAGAACCGGGTCAGCGGGTCAATGATCTAGTGTTCAAATATGTTGTGACCCGGTATATTTATTTTTGCTGCTTTAATCAATTTCTACAGTACCCGTAGTCATTTATCTTGTCGTACTTGTTACAGCATGGCAGTGTCATGCGTTCAGGTTCAGCACACCAAGAACTGCACTGTCAGCCATGAAAAACAGCCACACGGCAATGGGGCCTAAATCTTCTTGGCGCGAATTGTAATCCGTGGCATGTAGCCAATACTCATTATTCTCAAGATTATCATGAGATTAAGCTTTTTAAGTATAAATATATACAGTAAAATATATACTACTTTCTTCCCCCCAGATTCAACATGCAACTCAAATATACACTGTAAACTCTAGGGACCGGAAAAAATGCCTGAATTAGGCACGAAATTTAGGCATCAATTCCAACCAACACAAGGCATGAGTAGGCACGAAATTCATAGTGTCGAGTTCGTGCCCATTGATTTTTCCTTCGACTTCATTGGATAAACAAACATTTGGTTTGGTGCCTATTAGTGCCTAGCGGCGCCTACTAGTGCTTCGAGGCACTAGAAAGGCACTAACTAGGCGCTAACTGGCACGAAATTTCGACTTCGTGGTTAAGTTAGTGCCCTACAGTTTACAGTGTATAGAAACAAAGTTTTCGGGTCACTGGATCACGCAACCGTGACCCGTTCCATCTCTGGACTAGTCTATCAAATAAAAATGTCCAAGCTACCCCGATTTGTCAAAGTTTTGTATTTACTTGATAACGATTTGATTTAAGTTTTCTTAACTAATTAAATTATCCAGGATGTTATTAATTGAATGCTGCAAGAAAGATTCTATCTATCTATTACTGTTAAGGAAATGTATAAATGTTACTCAAAATATTTGAGAAGTGTCATCACATCTGCAGGTGTCGCTGCTATCATTCTGGCGGTGTTATTTATGGGATTAGATATCATTAGATAAGATTCAATAATTTAATAGTTTAGGTGATCTTAATTAGTCTCGAAACTGCATCGAGAAGGTTTAGCTTGAAACAAATACCGACAGGCTTTAGGAGCCTTGATGTAGGGAGTCGAAAGTATTTTCACACAGACTTCAACTTAGAGAGGGGAACATATAGAATTTGTGCCTAAACACCCAGCACACAATTATATATTGTTTAAGAACCCATAATGAAAGATGTTTCATTTTGCTATTCGAAATGAAAACATCGATTTTTCATCATTTAACGCAATCATGTTTAAGTTGAGGTCAAACCTCTGCTCACATCAGTTTTGATTTATAGAGCTTAACATGTGAATGTCGATGACTTACTTATACAATATGCAGTCATTTCAAATCCAGTTGATGAAAGAGTTGCATCCGTATTGAATTCTATACGCATGAATCTGTCTTTTGACACGAATCTCTTTCTGATATTGGCGTACGAACCACATAAATGATCAATAATAGTTGCATTTGATCTAACTCCGTCACGCACTAACACAGAATCATTCTTGCAATCAGGAGAAGGTACAAGGGAAAAGTTGGAAAACGTAAGTGTGATCGGCGCTCCAACCCTTGAACATAGAATTACCCATGAACAATGAGTGTTGTTCGGATAGTGTTTCGGGAAATTCGGACTTGACAAAGTTATACTGCTTCCGGGATCAAGAAAATCCCATTCTCCACAACCTGTAAAATATTATCAAGAGTAGAAAAAAGTCAACTTCAAAATATTACCGTTTGTACTTACTGATGACTGCTGTTCCTGGTGCTAAAGTAGCGAGACCTTGAAAAAGAAAAAGCGCTGCATTAGGTGACATTTTTAGATTAGAATTAGGTATTTTAAAGTGCAATAGTAATTTGATGGAGAAAAAATTAGGGAGGTGTAAAGCCATTGACTAGTCCAGCAAATTCAAGTAAAACACAAACATTCTATCCATAGAGTAAGTAGAGTGGTAGAGTGGTAGCTCCGCATTTATTAAATCCCCAATGTGTTTACACTTTCGATTTTATTAAATGAACTCGTGGGGGATACAGGTGGTATTGTCACCAAATGTGGGATATGCAAAGTTTTGCTGTTTTGCAGAAATTACCACGGAATTGGGTGATCATGACAGTAATGCAGAAGGAAATGATATTATTTTACAGATCCTCCGTGTCATGACAGCCTTGGAGAGGTAATATTTGTTAGATTAGCAACTCAATGAACTGCTATTGCTTTCATGCCGAACCTCAAGAGTATTTTCTTAAGCGTGATCATTTCATATGCAACCTGCCACTGGTAGAGCAAAATAACAGAATCAAAGACAATTATTTCAATTGACTTAAAAAGATGTAAATGAGTCCGCATCACTATTCAGATTCAAGAAATGAAGCATGAATTTAGTCAATCATGAAATCAAGCCGGTGAAAATTGAATTAAAAGCATGAAATTTCAGCCAAGAAAGCACGAATAACATCGCGACTTTTTCATGAAGACTTGGAACCATTATAATACGGATCATGAAATTCCCTTGATCATTATCTTAATTTCCGCTTTGATAGGATGCATATTCGCAAATATTCATTCCTTTTGAGATCCAAGTTGTTTCATACTACTTATATAGGGGCGTCATCTCGGTAGTATATAAATTTGCAAAATTTTGACTTTTTAAAACTGCTCAAAAAATTTTTTCGATCACGGGAACGTAATCGACGCAAAAAAACGAATCTTTTCATTTATAAATTTTCACTGTATACAGACACTTTAATGAGTCGACACTCTACCTATATTTCCCTACTCTATGATTCTATGAATTATACCATATTCTCTCGAACAGAGCCCGAGATCGAATGCGTGCCGACCTCGAATAAACCGCGTTTTACGAATTTTGTTAGACCACTACAATTGAAGTGTGATTGCATACAAGTCTGGCGTTTAAATATTGCTAAAAATGGATGTCAATAAATACTATAAATTCCTGATTTTTAGAAAAGCGGCTTAATTATTAAACAGATCATAACAGAGCTGTTTATAAAAAGCGGACCACCTAAATTTCGCTGAAGTTCAATCGATTCTCATGCCTTCCAATCGCATCGCACAACAACGTACCATCCATCATTCGAGAGTTTGCATTCTCAGCTTTAAAATGAGCCATCATAGCCTTGCATCCGTTATTGCATTTGATGAGCAATGCTCAAAATATGAAAATCACTCAATTTGCAAATTACAATTTTTCAAAATGAAAATGTGGCCATGATAATGAATCAGGTACCGGGAAAAACGAGCATTTTCTGAGTTCTCTTTTGACGTACTGTACATTAAAATCGGTGAAAAAATAAAAAAAGAATATGATATCGTGAAGTCATCACAAAATCACGACCATTTTGTTTGAAAATGCGATGTTCTCACTTTATCAACAAAGGTGTTCATATTTGGCAACCTCTGAATCCCTGCGATGTGAGGAGTACGAATATGTAAGTTATATTAATATAAGTTCAATAGTTTTTTCAAACTTCTTCACTATTTTTTCCTATTTCCGCAAAAGTACACAAAGAATGAAGGTAGGCAATCGGCAGCCACTATGAGAGAACGAAGGCATGCCTTCGTTAACTGTCTTGTTTTAAACCTTCGTTCAACCTACATGTTGTCTGTGTACTTTTGCGGAAATGAGAAAACTATTGAGGAAGTTTGAAAAAGAACTATTGAACGTATATGAATATAACTTACATATTCGTACTCCCCACATCGCAAGGATTCAAAGGATACCAAACATGAACACTTTTGATGAAAAAGTTGGAACATGACATTTTCAACCAAAAAGGTCATAATTTTGTGATTATTTTTATTTTTTCACCGATTTTGATGATCAATATGTCAAAAAAGAACTCAGAAAATGTTTGTTCTCTCCTATCATGCTCACATGTTTTCATTTTGAAAAATTGCGACTTGTAAATTGAATGATTTTTATATTTTGAGCACTGCTCAACAAATGGAAACGGGTGCAATGCTATCATGGGTCATTATACAGCTGAGAATGCAAGCTGTCGAATGATACATGGTACGTTGTTGTGCTATGCGACTGGAAGGCATGAGAATCGTTGACCTTCAGCGAAATTTAGGTCTCGAAATGAATAACAATTCTTACAAATTCATAAGAAATGAGAGAATTGATAATCGCTCAACTAATATTCATTAATGTTCTGTAAAAAATGATCAATACCAAATCACCACTCAATATCAGCTTCTGCATCTGCTCCATACAAATATTCTCATCTATTTCTTTCCTCTCCCCCATGATGAATGCACACAAAGTCTGTCTTTAATCACCGTAAATAAGACACTCAAATCACAAATTAAGAAACATTCCTTCAAGTGGAACCCGCTCTCGAAATGAGCCAGGCACTTAATTTGCAAAAAACCTCACTTAACCCGCTAGTTATGTTCGAGAATATGCCGTAGATAGTTTGTAGTCAGTCGGAGTTTGATTAATCTGATCACGAATGACGGCAAATATCACCCGTCTTTAAGAATGAGTACTAAGCTAGGCCCATGTGAATTCTAAAGGGAATTTTCTAAATGGAACTTCCAGTCCTAAATCGTATGTTAAAAAATCACTGAGAACTACGGTGAGACAGTTTCTATGTACTAGCGAGCATTCGTGTTCAGACAAATGAAAACTTGTGTGTTAGGTTTTATAGTTGGAAAGATGGCTCACCTTGTTCTGAAAAAAGAAACATTTTTTAATTACGTAATGTAAAACGCATCATAGACATGAATCAAAGGAAAAAATAACTCACCGTCACTCCGACAAACTAAGTAGCTTAGAATAAGTAAACTGCATATCCATAAGATCTGAAAAGTAAGAAATAATAAGAAAAAATATAAATCTAAATGAAAAGGCATTCAAGAGATAATTTTTCCAAAGCTATGATTCTTATGATCAATTGGTCGCTTCTATAGTCTCTGGTCGGCAGTGTATCCGCCAATGATCTTTCACACTCTCATTGACCGATGTTGAAGTGTGGTGATGTGCACTGCGCAGCATGCTTTACTTATTTAGTTTGTTGTCATTCTCCATTGACGTTTTCTCCTGCAGACATTCGTTGTTCTTGTTTTCTCATCCTACCGATTTATGCATATAAGTAGTATCATGAATGACTTTATTTGACTTTGTGATGCATTCTTACATGTATCTCTATGAATCGCAGTAGCCTACGTGACTGTCCTTTCATTTCATTTGTTTGATTCATTTCATGTCATCCATGTCTGTATGTAATTCAGTTTCATGATCACAATAAAGTGTACCTTCATCACGATCGGTCGTTGTGCCTAATACGCGAATGCAACACATGCAGGTAGCTATTATGTGCTATTTATTGCATTTCATAAATTTAAAAATCCAAAACACTGTTTGCTGGTTCATGGCCACGCTTTCGAATTTTTAAATTTGTGATGAAGACAGCGCCGACAAAGAATTTATTGCATTTCATCAATGATAATACAGCAATAAGTCTTTTCCATTCATCCACTTTAATACATTTTGTAAAAAACATACATCGGTGCAAGTTAAGCTTCCCTCACGAAAATTCCTCATGATTTTTTATGAGATTTTTACTCATATATATCTCATGAAACTTAATGCGGATTTGGAACGTTTTCGCATGAAATATCTCATCAAATTTCATGAGCTTTCTCATGAAAATCTCATTAATTATTTAACAGTTGCTTTTTGATACATCTGAATCTATTTTCTCGCATTCAGTTATTGAAGCTTTCTTGGCCTAGCCACATTGCCCCAAAGCATTGCCATGCCATGTCCACAATGCTATTTCAGTATTCGCAAAACTAGACCGCTATTTGTCATGATATTATGTTTAACTGTGATTGTATATATGTCTATTTTCAACATCTTGCATAGTAATGATAATTGTAAAGTCAAATTATATATGCATCATTTCGAAAATGCTGTTGCACATCGCCATGATGCATCCTATATATTTCTATTTTCCCTCCGCAGATCTTTTATAGACTAACCTTGAAGATCTTGATCGATTGAATAAGCTTTCTTATGGTTATTTCCTTTCGCGGCTAGCATGCATAACTTACTACTTATAAGCTAATTTTCATGAAGACCTCATAAATGCTCATGATTTTCTCATGAACGCGATCAAAGCATCATGAGAAAATCATGAGTTAAATATTTTCTTGTGAGAATATCATGAGACTCATAATAATCTCATGAGCTCTCATAAAAATCTCATGAATCCGCATTATTTCATGAGTTCTCATGAAAAATTTTCGTGAGGGTATCTTCCATTCAAGTGATCAGATGCGCCTTGCAATTCGATAAGCTTCTGAAATAGAAATCTACTCATACTTCAGTGATCTTGATGGTTTTATGGATTTCATGAAGCAGGAAAATATTGTTTTTAGATTAACGTTCGTTAGCAAGTCTGGTAATCTTGCATTGAGTCATCTTTTGGATGCTACCAAAGCATCGGTGAGGAGACGGAGGGTCATAAACAAAATATGCAATATCTTATTTAAAAAAATGCTCTGTGTTACTCGAAAACGCTATAATAACATCTTGTCATCAGCGTATCGGAGATCCAAAATGTGCTAATCGCCTATTTTCACGCGTACTTCGTCCATCACTTCATCTAACTCTTCTTGGACGCATATCATAACATCATTCGTGGAAATCGTGAAAAAATCGCCGTGATAATAATCTAAAAGATTTCATGTTGAAAATTAGAATTGACTTATTGTGAAAGCTATTGATTTAGAAGCTGATGGGCATTATTGCGACTTATTAGTCAGTCGTTTGGAATGTTCAGTTCTTGAAGTATCGATAGTATCGAAGTATCGTACTGCTGACTGTCCAACTCCAGGAATTTTTGAGAATCCGACGATAATTTGTCATTTAAAAAGCTTGATCCGTCAACGCGCATTAGCTCTCATCATCCGCGATTCGCCACCATCCAGAGCAATCGGAAAGATGCAAGTTCTGAGAAATCGTAGCCGATAGTCTTCTGATTGTCCATACCATTATTTCTCAGATGTTTGCGATCTTTTGTGTTGCCATGGCCAGTCGAGATGTGATGTTAAAGGTGTCCTTTAGGGTGTCTTTTTATTATCCCAGGCCATCATGAAAACCATCTACAGCCATTACTCCTGGTTTTCATAGATTCACATTGAAGTCAAAATGTTTGTTACTCTGTGAACTCGAAAACTCTGTGTTACTCGAAAACGCTATAATAACATCGTGTCATCAGCGTATCGGAGATCCAAAATTTGCTAATCGCCTATTTTCACGCGTACTTCGTCCATCACTTCATCTAACTCTTCTTGGACGCATATCATAACATCATTCGTGGAAATATTGAAGAGGCTTGGCGATCAGATAAAGCCTTGTCGCCAATATCACTCTCCTCTGCCAATAGCAAGCCAATCTGCCGCACTACTGGGGTAGTATACTGCTACTTCCTGGCTTTCGTATTAGTCGCACAATCAAGTCAACTGCTCTCTTTGGAAAATTCATTGCTCTTGAAGCTACCCACAATCGTTTGTGTGCTATACAGTCAAAAGCCTTTGAGTAATCGATAAAGCAAAGGTAGGGCCTAAAGCGCTGTTATATTTCCTGAATGTCACGTAAATATTATCTATAAAATTGTTGAATAGATATGGTGCAATAGTGCACGTAGGATAGCATATTTCGTATTTTCTTAATCACTTGAAAACTTTCGGCATCATCTAGTTGTCCTCGAATTTTATAATTTCACTTGAAAGTACTCAGACTTGTGGAATGTCTTTTTACAGACAGAGCTGTCACATTTTGAATATATTTTTTTCATTCCATCAGAGCATCTTTAATTTTTATTACATATACAGATCAATCTTATCGATCCGTTAGTACTGAAAAGTGACTTCCCAGTGTACTTAGCAATCTGAACATCCTAATAGGCAATCATAAAGATGGTTTGTAGCCACATTTCGGTGATATTTAAAAATTATGAAAATTAGAATTAGTTTGTGATTTGAAATTTTAGATTTATTGTACAAATACGCGCGGGTTAGGGGAAGTGAACATTATAAGTAAGTGCACATCCCCCCAGGTCTGCGACGTTGATATTCTTCACACTGACAGACTCCGGCATGGATAGGGTTAAACAAATCAATTCTGATGATTAATCTATTTGGCTGGACTATCTTCATGATAGCACACACATGCACTCGGGTGCACGTGCACGTGCACACACATGCACACACCAATGACACAATACAAATGAAATTGATAAGATATTCATTACATTTAGAAAAGTCTCAGATATCCATCATTGGAACTTGATTCTGCATCCCCAGCATGACTATATATATTACTTTGATAAAAGGATTATCAATTTGAAGGTTGCACACGCAATTTTAATGTTTACTTTCAAGGGTATAGTTTGCGCTATGCTATATTACTTTGATAAAAGGATTATCAATTTGAAGGTTGCACACGTAATTTTAATGACTAATTCCATTCTGTGACGCATATTGCCCAACACGTTTACTTTCAAGGGTATAGAATTCGCCTTCATTTCTCCTTTGCGCTATGCCGCATTTTCTTTATCATTATAAGGAATTATGAAGCTATCTGCGATCGCAAGTCACGACTAGCAGTTGAATTCGAAGCACTGACAGCTGCAAGGTTATTCGTGCAGTGCGACTGATCATTATGATGTCTGTGTCAAAAAACGCCATAATTTCAAAACACTGTTTTTGAATCAATTTCGGAACTTTTTTTTATATAATTCAAATAAATCCAAATTGAGAAATGTTGGAGCAGGTGTCTTATCTGAAACCCCAGTACAATGCCTGTATGCCAATTTTCAATGTTTCTTGTGATAAGGAATAGAAATATTTCGCCTGTCATTAATGTTGGTTAGCCCATGATTATCATGACTGCAGTATCCTATGATATTATGAGCACATCAGCTAAATTATTGCAGGAATCCAGATAGCAGGTTTAAACTTAGCTTGAATTAGTGTCGACTTTTTAATCGGATGTTGCTGTTTGGCATTTGTCAATTCATCAAGGCATCGATATATATTCATCGATGCATGATAATTGATACATTCACTGTCTGTAATTTTGGCGCCCTAGAACTCTACAGTGGACAGCAGTCTACGCTAAGCAGAATACACACTGAATACTCGCGAAACTCGGGTAATTAAATTTAGCCACGATTAACAAATTTTTGAAAATCAGCAGGCTAACATGCTAATGAGAAAAAATTTGGAAACAATGAACAATTTGGAAAAGCCAAGCTTTTAACAAGGAAAAATTTGGAAATGCCTAGCTTTTACTCATAATAAGATTTTGTAATAACATGACAATAAAAATGTATCATTGAACATTTGCTTTTCTCTAAATTCCCCTGGATTATACACGTATGTCGAGCCTGACGATTTTGTTCACGATAACCTCTCTGACTGCTTTTCAGAAACAGCTTTAGTGTATCTTTTTATTGAACTAAAAATCGGTATGATCAATCTAGTGAAAACAGGCTTTAGCATTCACGTTTCTAAATATACAAGCCTGTATTTAATTACTTTTGTACTGGTCTACACATTTGATATAAAAACAAACATTGTTGAACTTACTTCATTGTGACGCATTTCTCAAAGCTCGATGACTTCTGTTGATATCACTTACACAAATGCCTACCTAAAAGCTTAAAACCGTTGTAACACGAACAACGTAGTCCTCAAGTGAAAGTGGCTGAGAGAAGCAAAAGTCTATCAACAAATCATATTACTGAATCATTCATAGTTATGATATTTCTAAGAAAAGTAACATTTCATGCAATCATATCGATCCTGTTTCGCATCTATGGCTTCCTCCCCTAGCTGCCTGTAAAAATCCTTAAATTTCGGGATTTTTCAAATGCTGTTTACTCGACCAAATAAAAGTGTTGTCCTGACCCCAACCAACACTAAATAAGATGCCAAATAGATCGAATAGTCCCCTAACATCAGAAAACATGCAAAAACAGTCGAAATTATCCAAAAAATTTATATTTTTTTAAAAATACAAAAATCATCAAATTTTCACTTGGTGGAACATTAGTCATGTTTAAACTTATTGAAACAGTCACCCAGGCAAAGCCCAGGCTTGTCAGGGCACGAATCACAGATGTATCGTGATTCTCTTCTGATTCCGTTGCTGAAACAGACACGGCAACGCTTCAATGGATTTTTCTTGCCAGTTGTGGATGGGATTCTTTTTTGCACATGTGTAGTCGTGCGCTGTTCCTCTGATGGTCGTCTTTTTCTTCTGGCTCCCTTTGGTGTTGATTGCAAATCTGTCAAGACTCGTATGGCATCCCTTAGGAAGTCAAAGAAACTCACGTTGCTTTCTTTCTCTTTTCTGTATACAGCCCATGAATTGAAAAGTAGCCGAAGAATGCAATTCAAGCCGATCTTTGCATCCTTTCTGTCACAGAATTTTACCGCTATTATTCGGTCCTTTTCAGCGAATGCCGATGACACAGGTTGCAGTTTCTTTTGAATAAGAATTTTTGGAATTCCTCTTTGCGGTCTGACTGTTCCACGAACACCCGTATTTCTCGAAAGAAGGTACTCTATCAGCCGCAAGCTTGTAAACCATCAGGACGTATCCCCTGTCAAGCATGTCAGCCTTTCTACAGTTCCTTTTTTTTCTTTTTGTCGACTATCTTTTCACTATTCGAAAGCGCCTCAGTACCAGGCTCGCCGGTTTCATAACAGGTATCCTTGCCAACATAGATTTGAGAATAAATCATGTATCCCGTTCTATCTGCAAGAATGAATAACTTCACACCAAACCTGGATCTTTTCGTCCGAATAAACATCTTGATTGAAAGCCTTCCCTTGAATAATACAAGACTTTCATCCAAACTCAGAGATTGAAGTGGTCGGTACTGAGAACAAAGATCATTCACAATAGAGAAGAAACCACTAAGTCTGCTTTCCTTCTTGGATGGGTCCACCGCAAATGGATCCGAGAATCTCAGGAATCTCAGAATAGCGATGTATCTGTCACGACTCAGACACTTTGGTTGCAAAAAGAAGGGAGTTGTCATCATTTCTTCGGTTTGCCAGTAAGATCTAATTGTGGGTTTCTTTACGATGCCCATTAGAAGAGTAATACCAACAAATGTCTTCATTTCTAAAATAGTAACATTTTTCCAGTGCATTTCTTCTTGCTCTTCCTCCATCATTCGAACATTTTCAATAAGGACACGGTCATTCACCCATTTTGTGAGGGTTTCAAACAAATTGTCTGGTAGAAATTTGATTATGTAATCTCTCACAGTAAATTCGGTACTGTCAATCTCCGTATCTGTCCAGCCCCACTCTCCAAGAAACACAAAGTTAGTTGCATCCCTGACATCTGTCGGCTCGATGATAGTCCACCCATCTTCGGCACTCGCTTCTAGATCTTCACTGCCATCAGAATCGGTATCAGAAGACGACTCATCTGTAATATGGGGAGGATCAAAAGTCGTATCTTCATTGTCCGAATCGCCTTCACTGTTATCGGAATCAAAACCATAGCGACGGACTGGCTGCACTCGGCGTGTTGAGTGCCTGGTACTACTTGATGATGCCGCTGCCATTGAAAGAATGATCAGAAATTAGTTGTGACAAATGACAATATACCGTGCAAGCTGCTCTACCTAACAACGAATCAGCCACGCGATCTTTACCAGACGTCATTATACAATCACCATCAATCAATACTTTGAATATGCTTCATGTGTGGCTCGACTGAATGCAGGTGACATCGCACTGCAACCGCTGAGTTGTATTGCCGACAATCAGATCATGTAAAGACAGCAGAAACACAAGACACAGCTGATCGCAGCAGCATGAAACTAATGCATTACTTGCCCTCAATAGACTTGATGTAAGTGTACATGTAACCTACTACATGTACATGTACCATTACAGCGCTTAATTCTATTAAATATAGTTGGTTTGCACATAATATGCGCTAAAGACAACATCTAACGTGTTTTACAAGCAACTGGAATACTTCACGCCTAAACAGTTAGCAAAATTTCTTATGACGACACGCTGTCGTCATAGCGCATGTAAGCGTGACGACAACGTGTCGTCATAGGATCGAAAGGGTTAACAAATTTTTGAAAATCAGCAGGCTAACATGCTAATGAGAAAAAATTTGGAAACAATGAACAATTTGGAAAAGCCAAGCTTTTAACAAGGAAAAATTTGGAAATGCCTAGCTTTTACTCATAATAAGATTTTGTAATAACATGACGATAAAAATGTATCATTGAACATTTGCTTTTCTCTAAATTCCCCTGGATTATACACGTATGTCGAGCCTGACGAGTTTGTTCACGATAACCTCTCTGACTGCTTTTCAGAAACAGCTTTAGTGTATCTTTTTATTGAACTAAAAATCGGTATGATCAATCTAGTGAAAACAGGCTTTAGCATTCACGTTTCTAAATATACAAGCCTGTATTTAATTACTTTTGTACTGGTCTACACATTTGATATAAAAACAAACATTGTTGAACTTACTTCATTGTGACGCATTTCTCAAAGCTCGATGACTTCTGTTGATATCACTTACACAAATGCCTACCTAAAAGCTTAAAACCGTTGGAACACGAACAACGTAGTCCTCAAGTGAAAGTGGCTGAGAGAAGCAAAAATCTATCAACAAATCATATTGCTGAATCATTCATAGTTATGATATTTCTAAGAAAAGTAACATTTCATGCAATCATATAATTATCACATAAATAAGACAGTGAGACCTTTCATTTAACAAGATGTTGTTCAGGAAAACAGTGTCAGAACTTGAGCAACGTGATCTGGAATACTGTGATTGTAAGTATATGATTATACCTTATAAGAATTCACTAAAAGCCTTTGACTGCATCGGCAAGGCAGAGCTGCTCCAACTGAGCTGCGCGGCAGTTTTTTCCTGTAATTAGTACTCTTTCTCTTCAGCAAACACTCTGCCTTAAAGAGGACGATGTCTTCATGAATCAATTCAACCTAAATAGTGCTTAAAGTTCTTATAAAGTCTTATGACCACAATCGAATTGACTAATTGGAATAGGAAAATGTGAAAGGAATAGGATGATCACTTTCTTTATGATGAAGCGCATGGTCACCACAAGGGTGTACAATCCAAGAGCAAAATATCAATCCCGTGATTACGATACCGAATTTTCTCTTTCACGGGATTGAGAAAATACTATTATTTTCAAACAGATTACGGTTTCTGCCTACGATCTTGCCTTTCTATAAATTAATGTTGATTTAATAGGCGCACCTACTCCAAATGGAAATAATAACTAATGATTAATTGTACTTGTAAGTCATTATTTATGATCACGAATATGAGCAATTTCTAAAATCATTATTTGCAATGAAGCACCTCATGTAAGGTACGTTCACATTTTACGAGATAAGATATTTTTAAAAAGTAAGCTTTCACGTCATGTTCACTTGCACAAAATATTCTTGTTCATTTCATTTAAATACTGATTACATGATCAAGACAGCTGATTTGAAGAATAACAAAATAGTAGGCTAGCCAACCGAAAATCTAAATAAGTTATACTTGCATGAATGTCTGTTTGAAATGCCATTTCAAAATGCGCATGTCATTCAAGGTGCGCTTGCGGATACGATTTCTGACTTTCGAGACAAAGGTACCAGCGACGTTGAAGGCACGCGCGCACTCCACGCTAGTTGGTGGCACAGAACGAAACCATCCAGCCACAAATGATAGGAGCTTACTTCGGAGGTTGATAGGATATAATGATCCCTCGTGTCGAACGGTTTTAAGTGGCCGATTTGCGCAGTTATAAAAAGAATGAAGAAGTATTGTGTGCATCATGTTTATCCTTTGCTAGCAATTTCTAAAATAAACGACTGATGGATAACGAAGTCAATCCGGAAATATCCCGGGATTTTGTGATCGACAATCCCGGGATTGTACACTCTAGTTACCACGAGAGCTCTCTACTCAATTTAATCAATTTATTAGGATCATGTGCAAGAAATGGCTAATCATCCATTTGGAGATGAAAGGATTTTTGTCTACGAGATAGATTGCATGACATATTTAGGCCTACTGGACATGTAATAAAGATTAGCCAACATGAACTGTTCTTAAACTTTCCGAGGACGCATCAATCAATGGGCACTATCCATTATAATATTCTGTCTGGTGTTAACTTCCTCCAGTGAGGATAATACAAGAATAATACGGGCTAATACATGGCATACAGGAAGTAAAAAGGACCCAAAATGGTCTGGTTAGTTTTCTGGTCAGCTGGTTGGTTTTCCTGCTGACGAACCTAAAATGTGACTCACAAGTGTCGAGATTTGTGTTTATCAATATGAAATTTTCGTTCGCCTAGTGTTCTATTATAGCTTTCAATTTGTGTGGTCTGATAGAAAATTTTGACTTTGCCTGATTTGTTTGTGGGAACGCTCATCAGTCCTCAAAAGGACTACCTAAATTTCTACATTATATAAACTTCTAAAATATTTTACATCCACACGATAGTATAATGACTTTTATAGTATCCACCGTTTACTACAGCTTCGCTTCTGGCTACATTCAACAGTTCATCAAGGAACTTCGGGAGATGAGATAGGCAGAATAGGCAAACTTTTATTCGTCATTTTCCTATGAGACTATATAATTGGTATATATGTAACTATACATTTCCATGAGATCCGGTTTCATCTATGCCACTCGTTCTTTTGTGCTGAGTGTTAAGAATAATGTACAATGAACATGTTCTAAAGGTCTTGGAATTACTCGACCAAGTTTTGAACCCGGGTCTCCTGGTCGCAGTACGACTATTGTATCACAAGGCTGCAATGCCGGTAGAATCAAAAACAGCTGATGGCAATTTTGGTTTTTTTACTGGTGGGCGCCCATTGCAAGATCCCAAAATCAAATTCGTGAAATACTGCTGTTTCGTAGCGTTATGCGGTACGACTTGTACACAACATACTTGAACCGTTTCCTAAGAATAAGTAACGTTTAATGATCACCACAAGTCCGCACCAGGGGAGTTGTTGATCAGTTTATTCTCAAAAATCAAAATATAGGAAGACCATTTGTATCATGTGCCTAAGCCACTCTATACAAGCTAATTGCATACATTTGACAAGAGAAAGTAAATGCTGTATGGATGATGCAAGTCTATTAGCATCCGTACTGTTGCAGATTATGTTATATGAATCCAAAGTGGAGTTGAAATCACAGGCAGACAGTTCATTGAAGGCTGATTTAAAGTCAAAGGTATCACATGAAATTATATCGAACATGAAAAGCATATAGGCTGCGGCATGACTAATGTGTGTACGCTCGTATATATGCTAATTTTTACCTCAACTGAGCATCACCGATACTGAGCAATAACAGACCAACGTTGCAAGTAAAAGTCTGGCATTATCGGCATCACATATTTTGCAATCAAAGCTATTAAAATCATAACCTGATTATTTTATAATATTCGGTAAAACTTTATCAAAATTGGTAGGTTTCTATGGTCAAATTGTATTTCATAATTTGATTACTATTGATAAATGTTCCACTTATTTTGTGCAATAGTTGTGTCTGATTCAGAAACTTTTATCATTGAAAAAAACATGGCTCTCGGGCCGTAGCTGATGATTTTTTCTTTTTTGCCATCTTCTCACAGCGGCTGACGAAACCACGTGCTATGAGATAGAACATGCGAGTGATCTGCAATTGACATTTCTGGCGCGTGATTCTCATGATTCCCATGCTCTTCATAGATACAAAAGTATAAATAAATATGCAAATAACTATGCAAAAATGCATAAATCTTGATTTATTTATATATGTTTTATATTGATATATGACTTGTTTGATAATAGCATCGATCCTCTTTTGAATATGACGTCTTTGTTATACGTCCACCAAATTGAGCGAGAAATGCGATACATCCAATATGTGTTAAGATAAACATTCCTATACGAGGTGGCGGAAGTACTTAATTCATTTAATTTAAGTCAGCATTTTCCTTATCGGTTCTAATTAATAGTACCCTTCCCGCTACTGAGACAGTTCGAGATGCTATTCTGTTGCCTCCCAATGCATCGTTGCCCTCATTCTTCATGTCATGTCTAAGATGTAATCCGGAGATTAAGGAGAAAGTGCTGTATCATGAAATTGACCACAAATTGGAAAATCGCAGTGATTTGGATCGTGAGGGACTCACATTTCTGAAATGGATTTCATTGAACTATGATCACATCGATGACCAAAAGAAACTGAAAAGTGTAGTCTTGCTATTTCTGAAAATGTACAGCTTCAAAAGACTGACAATAAATTTCGTTATTTATGTTCTGACAGACTTCTAATTTTAGAGACGGAAAGCAGCTATGCACCATGATATATGTTCTATTCAAATAATCTTTGAAGAATCCTTCTTCACAAACGCTCTCTCTGAATTTTGCGACAATGACAATCTTTGAATTTCATGGGCTTATCCAAGGCAAACAATCACAGAAACATAAATAAGGTGCCAAGATCATGGAGAAGGTTCGGACAATACAGCAAACTACTCAAACACAGGAACACCCAATATGCCTGAAACGAAGGTTGTATGATGCGGTCATTCTGCCGTCAATGACACATGGTGCAGAAACGTGGACACTGACAAAACGACAAGAATGGAAACTGGCTGTGGCACAAAGATGCATGGAAGGAACAATAATAAATATCACGAGGAAGGACAAACTACGGAACGATAACATCAGAGAAAGGACGAGAATCATTGACATAACGAGTAAAATCAGAACGATGAAGGGACAGTGGGCAGGACACCTAGCCAGAGTGAAAAACAACAAATGGGCCAAGAAAGTAACGGAATGGACGCCGCTAGAAAGACCAAGGCGAAGAGGCAGGCCAGGGAGAAGATGGAGAGACGATGTTGAGGAGAAGAGCGGAATCAACTGGATTCAGAAAGCGCAAGATCAACGAAGCTGTAGTAGGAAGTGAAGGCCATATGCCAGCAGTGCTAGCAGTGGCTGCTGCTGATCTTTCAAATGATGCTTCGAGTACCCTTGCTTTGGTTAGTTTTGTTTATAATGCCGGAAGACACCAGTCTGCCACAAAATAGGTGCCATTACCACAGACAATTGCCCTTTAAATATATACAGACTTTACGGCATTTTTACCATAAATTGAAAAAAGACTATTTCATTTGCTCTCTTTATTAGCAGATTTGTACAAAGCACACATGTTAAGTAATAATTCAATAAACAGGTTAGAAGAAGCAAAGATATGTGTAAAAGAAAAAGTATAACTGGGAAGGGATGGAGCGAATTCACATTTAATGTTGAAAAATCTGAAAATCTCTTCTTATTTTTTTTTCTTGTTTAATTTTAATTAAAATTAAGAATAAATTTTTTTGAATCTTGAAATTTGAATGGGACAGGTTTTAAACTGAATAGAACATTTTTAAATTGAATGGAACAGGTTTGAAATAGAGCGGAACAACTTTTAATTAGAATGGAAAAAGGTGTAGAATCGCATCGGTTGGGGAGTGTACGTATCATTAGAACCGCATTGATCTCACTTCCTTCCTTTGCTTGAATGTGGGCTTAAACCCTACCCTATTCTTAAACCAACATTATGCTTATTTGCGTCAATTACTGCACACGCAAAAGAGGAATGCAACTTGTTGCACTTACTTAGAATGGAAATACCTAGCCACTGTATGCTGTGTCCAATCTTCCTCCACTGTTAAACATCGTTGAAAATAATTGATATACCCCTGAAAAAATGAAAATTATTGATATGAGAACATGTAAAAATATCAGCGCAAACATAAGGATTAAGGAATTTAAACTGAACGACTTACTTTGATTTCGGTCCTGAAGCGTCTGGTGATGTTGTCGGCCTTTAATCTTCAGATTGACGATGTCCTGCAAATCCTGGTGCAATTTTAGAGGAGAACATTTCATGTGAATTGCATACTCACCCGACAATACTCACGTAATGGCAGTGAAGATTGAATGTCCCATTTGATGTGGTCGTCCGTTCAAGTTTCCGATGGAGCTTCTTATTTACTAATCATTTATTTTATTTCCTACATGGTTGCATTGTGAATGAATTGCCTTACCTGAGTCCATACGTACCTGTCCAAACATGCCTCGTCGACGAACCAAACTAGCCAATGGTCCAGTATAATTTTCGAAGACGGTTCTCTCTGAGCACGACAACTCCACAACACCGGCCGCATCGTCATTTTGTAAGATGACTATCTGACTCCAAATTTCACTATTTTGTCCAAGAATTGGCTTCTGATCATCAACTGGAGCAAGAGAAGCAAAGAATGTATGAAAAGAAGAGGCAGCAGAAACTGTTTCAAGAATTAAAATCAAATGAACTCTCCGTCTGAATGGAGGAGCTTCACAGAAGAGAAGTCACTCAACAGTAGAATAATATCTGTATCTCATACACTCAGATTTGTAAGCGGTACTTGCATTTGCAGGCCCGCTACTTCCCAGAAACGGTCAGAAGCAACCCTTAATGAACCGGGCAAGCTGTATGGCTGTAGTTTCTAAATTGGCGGTATCACTAGATAAGACTAATTACTTGTACACTATAGTTACACATTCAAGCGTGATTTATCTTTATATCAATTTTAAATTTTTGGATCAGCATACTTGTTGAATTTGAGTATGACAAGCTAAGAATGGTTTGTATTTTGCCAGTAGATAAGCAACAAGTATTTTCAATATGAAAGTCAACTCGACATGACGTATTTCAAATTATAAGAATACTCTATGTGTAGCTGTAAAGCGATCATAGTCAACACTATCGACATGATCTCCATCATATTTCTAAATTGGCTTCCAAAAGCTATAATTTGGAGGCTCTTTAAGTTTCCACATGTTCTAACATCTGAAGAACATAAAGTCTATAATTTGCGCTAATATGACTGCGTCTTTACATCGTGTTATTTCTAGGTCACGATGAGGGCTGATTTTGATCTGCCTGATTCGCGCGTATATGTGTATTCACTTTAGCCTCAACGCCACATGATTTGCATTATGACATTCTCTGAATAATAATTCTCTGATTTATTGACTTTCCCATCTTCACCAGCAGAATTGGAAACTAATCTTTCCGGTTTTGTTCAAAATATCGGGCCGATTGAATTCGGCCTATTAACAAATCGGCGCACATTTATGGGTCTGTATATACTACACCTTTTCCATGTCTATTTCAGATATTTCCAATTGAATTTCAGATATCTGCCACAGGCTCAACTTTGAAGATATCTGAAATCCATCTGGAAATGTCTGAAATTCATTTGGAAAGATCTGAAATCGATTTGGAAATATCTGGAATAGAAATGGAAAAGGTGTAGAATAATGCATGCTCCATATCTCCGATCGATGAGACAGCAATGTAATCGTAAAGATGCATATGCGCAACCTCCGGTCATAATTTGATTCTCAATAATTCAGGAACACGGCAGATATGTTTGAATACATCATTTTCAAAAGTCATCGGGTAATATCTGTTTGAATCCTAGCATGTGTAAGTGCAAGATGAATAAAGTCTACCACTGCGCAGTCGAGTCAAAAGGATATCACACGCATATCTATGTAGGAATATTTGAGATGATAGAACGACGGAATGAAATTGCTGTATACATCTAAGTAAATAAGATCCTTTGGCGACCGCAGGCTATATTATGAACCCACACAGTTCCGCAAACATGGAAATGTATATTATTGCATAGCTTACAGTGAATGCACCGTAATTGAAGAGACGCGAGAAACACGAAACTTTTTTTAAGTAACATCGACAATAATATAAAATACAGGTAAAAGCACGATAAGCTATGCAGTATTATATTTCCTGCATGATATTGAGTTCTTGGACTAGTACGAGGAACAACAATGATATCTGAATGCATTCATTACATAGATTGTCCATGCAAGAACCACTTCTCAAATGCACTGTTGAAAATGCAAAGAACTGCAACGTCATCCTGGATATGAGATTCAAGCAACATTACTTGTGAAAATAGCATTGCTCAGTGACTTTTGTACACGATTGTGCTGCAGTTAGTAGCAAGGCATGTTCACCATTCTATTACATTTACCTGCCATTCCATAGAGAGTGACATTCGTCAACTCTACGAAGAAACTTTCCTCTGCTTCGGGAATCTCATCGTCGATCAGTTGAACAGAGATGGTTGCTGTTTCCTGTCCAGCCTCAAATGCGAGGATTCCGTTTTCAATTGGGATATAATCAGAGCTATTTGCTGGATTTTCCACATTTGGCCGTCCATCCAGTTTTACTACAGGAGACACAGTCCGGTAAAAGACGAAAACTTTGCCGACCAAACCTTGAGATCTTGTTACGTTGATTGAAACAACTGCGAAACAGACAAATGAAGATCAAATGATATCTGACAACAAGCAATAAGTGAGAAATTTACGTAATTTTCGAAACTTTCTTTAAATGGATACAAAAGGAGTGTTTTAGTCTTACAGTAGGATATCATCTATTTTCTTTCGTGCATAAAGTTATAACTTGTTTATATACTGAAATATGTGCTCATGATTCTTGCTTTCATGTTTTCCTGAGATTCAGCTTCATTTGTAATGGCAAAAATTGTGTCAAAGACTTCTTTACTGTAATCAAAGGCTGCAATATTTCACAACAGAGAAATGAGGTGACAGGTACATTCAAACTTCATTTCATTGATTGTCGTATACTAAATAAAGCCATGCCTAAAATAAAAATGACTTCATGTATGTGTAGTACAAATATATGCGGTTGCCTTTTTAGTGGTGAGTTACTATCTCGTGTTGATTATATTGTGCATTGTACCTGAATCTTAATACAATAATAATAATAATAATATTGACCATAAAGACGTTTATTTGAAAAAGTTACAAAAGTCTCAATAATGGCAATCGCAGAACCCCAAGTTAAAAGTACAGAATAAGTATTCAAGAAAAATCATAACAAAGTAAAAGAAACATGAAACAATGCTCAAATGGTGAATCCGGAGTTATACAGTTTCGACATGCATATGATGAAGGATCTGTCACGAAGTGATGTCGTCAAAACATGGCAGACGAAAATGCCAGGAGTGTCTCATTACAGGGAGAAAAAGATGTTGCAGAGGAATTGCAATTGTTAATTAAGAGTCTAATTAATGCTTAGACTTTGTAACAGACCGCTTATGACCTCATTTTATAAAAACTAATTGTTATGATCAAGTATCCATATTATGAGGATGTTTACATTTTCCATATGCATTGAAACGCATAACCTTTCCACATGTACTTAGTGCCAATTTTATCTCTTTCATTTATCAACATGAGGTAATTGTACATACTCACCTGAAGAGTTTTCTTCAACTTTTATGATTCGCTGAGTCTCACTTATCAAAAACACTCCATAGATGTTATCATTGGCTTGTATTTGAATCGTACCAACGGAGTTATTTTCATTGATAGAACCCTGAAAATTGAAGCATTAAATTAATGCTATACAATTGCGAGAACTTTGCAAGCAGTTATACTCATCGATACGAATTCCTAGCACCTTAACAATTTGAAGTAAAGCAATGAACAAGAGACACATTTAGTTGTTTAATTTCTTTAATTTCTTCCGAGTCGCATGATTCGGAATCGCGCGAAAATCGAATCGCGCCCGCCACTGTTTGTGCGACTTTTATACACTAATATACGCATTATGGACATGTAAACCAGTTGCAAGTCAGTTGATTCAATGTGAAAGAACAATAGCAGCTTGGTGTTAGGCGAATTGGATTGATCTCCTCTTTCGTATGGCCTCAAATTTTGCCGCATTAGGATGCAGGTTGAAATGTCGTAGAAAGAACACAATATGTTGTGTCGCACGCATGGGTGAGTTATCTGAGTTCTTATGTACCTTCCCATCTTATGCTGACACCTAAACCAGGCATCACAGCTGAGCTATCCATGTAGGCGGCACCCGACGTGACAATTCACTTTCAAGAAGGCCTATCACTCGCGATCAGCCACGATTTGGCCTGCAGCAAGAATCTAAGTTAGTCACCATTTCTTCACTATTTTCATTATTCTGCTTTGTGTTTTATTTCAGACAATGAATATCTAATATTGAGGATTCCGTACAAGATGCGACATTTAAGACGAAATTGTAATAAAAGGAATATTCTATTCAGAGATAGAAGCCGTCGAGGAGTTGCTGATCTCTGTTCTAATCATTCTCAGACTTGGATGAACAAACAATCGAATTATAGCATGAGGCCAATGTACTGTTTCCAACACGCATGCATGTGTATTATTTGCACTGAAAGAATGTAAGAACAGATGTCCCGGATATCTTTACTAAATTACGATGCGGAGAAATGCATGCATAACCTGAGTTTCAGTAGAGCTCTGTTGGGTGGATAGCTCGCCAAACTCATGAATACAGTGTCGTGCAAAAGATTTGCACCAAGTTAATTGTCTGCTCCGATGTTAATGATTTTAGAAAAGAGGCATGTAGTTCAATGTCTGGCACCAAATTAATCTTACATAAAAATCAAAATATCAATGTCTGATAAGTTGAACATTCAGCTTCGTTATTGAGGCTTGATGTCATAGATTTTATTAATATGGTCTCTCTGAGACGTAGGTTAATGCTGTTTGTATCAAACGCTATGATTTTGACTGTAAACGGGAAAGCTATGTTAGGAGGAGAGCAACTTAGGTGATGTTTGAGTACACTTGAGTCTTTGTTTGTGGCATGTTCTTTAAAAATATTCTTAAAATTTCTTAATTTATTCTTAATTAAAATTCTTAATTAATTAAATTTCTTAAAAATGTAAAGAACATGCCACAAACAAAGACTCAAGTATACTCAAACATCACCTAAGTTGCTCTCCTCCTAACATAGCACGACACTAACTAATTTTGCACGACACTACATTTCTGAGATTTTCAGATTTTTCTTGGGGCTTCCTGTCCAATCCTATCCGATCCGATTGACATGATTACGAATAGGAAAAGAAATTGCGGTTGTTCACCTCAACTTCGGTTTCATTTACATGTATTCTGCTCTCAGTAATCGAAGTGAATGCAAGCAATGTTTATAGACGGACAAAATGATCCAATTACCAATGTTGAATTGACAAGCCGAACTGTGAAATCCTCCCGATATTCTGGTTCTTGATCGTCTGTAGATTTCACGTCCAAAGTTGCTTCCCTCTGACCAACATTGAATTCCAACATTCCCATCGTAGTTTCTACATCATTCGTTCCATTTTCCACACTCCACATCACCTTCACCTCTCGGAGTGTTCCACCATCTCGGCGTACCACTAGCTGAGCTGTCCCGCCTTCACGAATCCGTGAAAAAGCAGGTAGTAGGAATCCGAACTCCCCATAAGCACGATCTGAATGACGAATGAATACTTGGACGACTGCTCCCAGTCCAACTTGCGCTCCGTTCGTGGGATTCAATAATTGAACAGTAAAATATTCATTATCTTCAGGAATATTATCGTCATTGATGGAGACATTGACGAATTTCACACGTTCTCCGGGATTGAAGGTTAGTCGATTACCGTCCGCCTACAACGCAGGAAAATGTATTTGATAATTTATAAAAAAGTTGACAAACTCGGAATGTTGTTTTCACAGAATTAGATTCATCTGCGCACGGCTTCGGTTTTCTACAATGGAAGGATCGTACCTGTCCATAATATCGAAATGGCATCACAGAATTAGACAACTTGCTCCTTCTCGAATGGATAATTCGTATATCGCTTGCAATTGGAAATGGCAGACAATAAGCTGCCAGACGAGGACACCAGAGCCAGTGAGAGATGCGTGCGTGCTGTGATATCACGTCGCACACACCAAAACACACATCGATGCCTGACTTCGATTCAATGTATGCACTATACAGTGAGCAATGCCGAGGAGAGGATGTGAAATCATCAAGTGAACTGATTTTCGCACGCCAGCTACTTTTTTAATAATGATAGGGAGAAACTCACATTAATCCGCAAGCGACGCACTTTTTCCTATCTCTGTCGGAATTCCTTTTTTGCCCACGTAGCAAATTCCGCGATGTGCCGTCGATTTCGAATAAATCACACTTCTAATAAACCGAAGCAGATAAACAATCTAATTCTGTGGTTGTTCGAAAAACTTCGATAATATCAGAATAGAATGACACTAAAATTGAATATCAATCCTCTAGCCAGGTTTGCCAAAGTCAGGTTTATGGTGCTTATGCTCTGAAGACGTGGAATTTAAAGCAAAGTTTAATGAATCTGCTTATGATAATAACATTTCTGTTTCAATTGAAATTCTTCACTCCATCAGCTGTTATCACTGCCTTCAGCTGCTTTGACGTTCGTTGAATTATTTTAATAAATTTTCGTTATATATTGTTCTGTACACGCAATCGAATGTCAACTTTCAAGAGGCAGTATCGCATTGAAATAGTTGTTTTCGTGAAGATGTTCAGGCTCAGTAGTTTGAACACTTGTGTTTAGCTTAGCAGGAAGTGAATTGCCCCAAAAAAATAATTCATCGGGTTGTCATTAACGAAACGTAGGATGAGAAGAAATTTTATGACAATACCATTTACACTGCATTATGATGTTCGAATTGCGCCCTTCGTTTCCATAAAGCTGCACATGTACTTTACAAATGAACAAATATTGAGATGAAAATCAGACCTTGGGCGGGAGTTTCAACGAGTCATTGATGACTAAATGTGAGTCCTCCCTTGTAAGATTTCTTAGACAAATGTCAGGTTTATTGCAGTTAGCTTTCTATGTAGTTACAAATTTTTCTCTCTCAGAGGAAATGATTAGAATTATGTAGATGCTTTAAACTTTTAGACTGTGTCTATCTAATTTTAAGTTATAAGTTGTAAGTTAATGTCATTCAAATATAAACTAAGCAAATATTAAGCTCCATATAATCAACTGTGGTAATGTCATCAACATTAATAGTCAAATTATTGCAATTCTCACTTAATTTGTAACTGAGGGTGTTTTTTAACATAAAAGAAATTCGTCATGTAAGAAAAAATGATAGGACCCGAGATGTGAGGCCGGTTGATTCTCATACTGATGAACCTGTGCTATGTCGCAGTCTTCACAAATTTTAAGTATTTAGCTAATTTTGCACGCCATTTTATTGAGAATATGTGCATGAGTTGCCTTGCCTGTAAAAACACTATATTCTGTACTATTATTTGCAATTGCAGATGTACATGACTCCAGGGATGTCATTTCAGAATGCCTTTTACGAAATATAAGTTTCAATAAGCGGTTTCTTCGAATGAAAATAGGTTGATGAGTTCCCTTACCTTGAAATCTGCATTAGTACCAAGGCTCGTTGCATTTCCATCCGACGTTCTCCATTCCACTGAAACACTACCACGTTCCCCCTGAGCTCGAACTACGGCTAGCTGAATGTATTTGTCTTCCTCCAATACAGAAACCTGGTAAAGAGATAAATTATGTTGCTGAGCATGTTATGGAATATGTCCAAAATTATATTGAAAGATGACCTAAAATGCAAGTAGATTGATGCTGGATTGCTCCGACATCTTCAATCAAATGACTTAGCGGAGACTGCAATTCTCACGCAGTTGATGAAGCAAGGATGGAAGTGCTGTTGTGTCACCAGTGGCCTGCACCAGGCGTACACTGCTCTGCTCAAATGGACATCAAGGTACTGGACACCAGGCTGAGGGTCCCATTAGGTGGTAGATAATCCTAGTGGTTCGGCCAATTATTGGTCAATTTTATGCATAAACATGCATTCGTTTGCTGCATTTATAAACATACATGTATTGGTCCTCGGCCGATCCAGCTGTGCATCTACATTGCAAGAAAGCTGTTTATTTATGCTCCATCTTCGTGGAGACATGTCTTAACTAGAATAGGCTCATAATTTAGAACGAATCCTGTTTATAAACTCGATTTATAAATCCTCGTCATTATGAATCCTTGTAAACACGAATAAAACACGAACACGAATAACAAGGTTCACTACACGAAAGACGATCATGTTCATGTTCGCGTCCTATTCGTGTCCTAGATGGAGGCACGATCATACTGCTAATCGTATGCATTTAGCACCAACTGCTTTGTCCCAAGAAGAAGGATAATCCAAGACATTTCTAGCACTTCGTAAATGCTCGCATCGTAAATATTTCACAACTGTGACAAGTGATTATTCCAATAATGATCATGCAACGGTAATGTGCTCTCAGATAAGAATAGATTTTTTTCAAGCTAATTTTGCATCGCATTTGTAAAGAAATTGGCGTTGCATAAAAACTTGAATGACAAATAGTGTAAATTTCATATACACCTATTTTGAATAACAAAGTTGTAGCAGCTTCAATGTTGACTGAGATTCTGGAGACAAAAGCAGCAGATGGATCTTGCACACAGACCCTATCGAAAAGGTCAACTATCGAAGCTTTTCCTGTGAATCGTGCTTTCTTGATGCAAGTAGGCCTGTTGCAAATACTACGATAAAGGAATATTATAGAGATAATGACTCTTATCTATGGAAATATTGCCAGACAGTTTCAAAACTTTCTCTTTGATGCTGATTTAAGATTCTAGGATATTTATGAATAATATATAGCGAAAATATTTGGTAAAACATCACCTTTATGATTATGAAATCATAATTATCGATTTTTAGCAAATCTGGCGTCTCTTCATACAAATACTCGAAACAGAATCCGGCGATATGCGGCGATGCATGTAAGTCACCTTGCACTTTCAACTGCCTCACGATCAATCATAGACAATGTCATTTACTGAGAGCATTTCTGAGCATCGATGTTCTCGATTTGAAGCTAGTTTAGCCGACGACTGGCGGCCGATATCTTGGCGTTGCATTGTGATGCTAGCTTGAAAGATTGAATAAGTGAAGACTTGAGGTAGCATTACTGCGACTGTAAGTGTATGCCAGAATACTTAAAACAAGCTTTTGCCCTCTTGACCAACTTTCAATTGACTTTTGTAAAATCTACCCCGAAGACATTGGTTTGTCCTATCCATACAAAACACGGTCGGATGCTTGCTCTCATTAATGTTTATGACATTAAGTCCAAACATTCGTGAAATTCAGTTTTTATGTATATGGAATAATTTTGAATTTTTCCTACAGGAATGCCGTCCGCATAGCCATTTTTGAAGAGTATATTTTGATTTTTGAAACCTAGGATGATGGTGGTCTCCGTGGCACAGAGGTTAAGTGCTTGGCCTAGTGATCTTTCGGTCCAGAGGTCGAGCCCCAAAAGTGTCATTGGAAGTCGGCATGAAGGGCATGCGGAATAAAAGTACCACAGCGCTCCAGATAAAAGTCTAACTATGTCAGCACCGTCCGAGCCTGGAGTATGAGAAAGTATTGACTAAAAGCTTCATTAGGAAATTTCAACAAAAGTTTAGAAATAACATTAAAATTCATAAATTATTCAAAAATGCATGATAACAATGCGTGCACTACCGATGGTCATCAATCATCCAATACATAAATAAATTTTTTACACAAGGGATAAAACCGGTAATGTTGTCGCAGTAAAGATGTAATGTTCATTGTTGTTCACTTGCGATAGAAGTATTCAAGAATGTTGCTACCTGAATAAGCGATGAACGCAAGCAATTAACAATTCAATGATCCATCAACATGACATCAACATCCACTGATTGAGTCATGAAAACAGTATCGTCAGAAAGATGTGAAAAAATAGTGATTTTCACGATATCTGAATCTATCATTAATTCACGTATCTTCCATAAACAGTCAGCGCATGTAAATTCTACATTGATGCATATTGCGATCAATGAGTTGAGTTAGATAAACATAACCATTCGAAAAAACATCCTATACGCAAAACATCCATGAAACCTATTCATTATATTCAATCTGTAGGAAATAAAGAGAGAGGCGGGCGGAATCTGCCCCGCTGGTTTACCTGAGGTTGTTATGGCTAAGCTTAACAAGCTATTTGGAAATTTTGAGTTTCTTCGATAAAGTTTAAAGAGTTCAAAGTCCTATCTGCAATATTCTCTCAATATTGTTTTCAATACTCAGAAAAAGTCTATGAAGATTAAAAACTCGAATTGGCAGGGGTTTTCCTTGAAAGCTGGAATCGGTGTTTCAATCCCAATTCAATGCACTTTCTGTCAACATCATGAATGGGGTATTTGTATTTTGTTTTATAATAGAAAGGCTAGCATATTCATCCATATCTATGGTCAGTACTCGTAATCTCCACATACCTTTGGCTGGATTGTGACAGGTGAAATGATATTTGGGAGCGGAATGGGAACAGTATCCATGAATTGAATTAGGCCGTAGGGGAAGTCGCTGTCCGGAATAGTGAAATTGAAGGCATCATGAATGGCATCGATAGAAGCACCACTGCTAGTCGTAGTACCAGACTCTCCATCCCCAGACACAGCAGATACAAGGACGATGCGAAAGTTTTCTGACAATTCAGGATGATTATCATCCACTACCATGAATGTGATTGTCTACAAACAGATCGACAATTAGGTTTCATCTACCTTAAGCGGTGTTGGATTTGCGTTTGATAGCACAAGGTGGAAAGTTTTCGACTGGAAGTTTTTAGGTCAACGTCGTATCTAAAGCCGGAAAAAGTGGCGATCAAAAGGACCAGATAATACGATAGTTCCACTCTCATCGTCGCACCTAGAACGTGCGCGAATAATTTTGAAAACAGTTGAACCATAAATGGAATAAGGAGGAGATAAGCCTATTTGATGCTTGAAAGGGACTCACCAATGCATGCATTTGGTGCAACCTGGATTGTTTAAATAATGCTTCAAATAAGGTGCGTAGATACCCTTGTGAATCAGAAATTTATAGTAGGTCTCGCATGTGAAGATCCACATAAATATTCCTCAGATGATCATTTTGTAATTTATTGCAATTAGACCTATAATGAATTCACAAAGATCGGACTTCTATTAATATTCACAAAGTGAAGGGTAAGCAATGTTCCCAACGCTTGATTTACTGGATTGTGAAGTATTTTGAATTGGATTGTGACTATGTGAAGGATTGTGAATTATTACATTAACATGAATCAAATACTATGTATGCATTGTCGACAAGACCCTGAAGGAAACAAGATAGCATTCTGGATTCCATTTTTCATGTTTCCGTTACCTTTAATTATTCCATTAAGCATTTTCTGCTTCTCGAATTCATTTGTCATCTTTCTGAACAAAGAAGGTAATTATTGATGATTAGACAGTTAAGTTTATGAAGAGTCGAGAGGCTTACATCTGTCAATGTTGCTCATATTCACAAAAATAATAAATTGATGTCCAATCAATCTCGATGAGGCAATGTAAGGCCTATCTACCGGAAATATTCTTCCCCCTCACGGAAGGAAGGTGCATCTTCAGTGCCGGGGATGAGACGAGGCAGTGAAGGGGAACTTCCCCCCACTTTCCCTCCCGTCAAATCCAACACTGACCTTAAGTAATTTCAATGTTCCTACTGCACTGAAATAGTATATACAATATTATTTAATCAGCAATTTTTCACAAGTCCCATTATCGAGGAGTAGAAGTAAATAGCTGCAAAGTACATTCTCAGTCGAACTTCTATCTAAACCTCAACTTCCTAGTTTTGTCTGATGAATGCTGAATTTCTGATGTATCTTTAATTAATCTCTGAACAATATGACGCTCAGTATTATTTAACGGATTGAACAATGGCTCTCAAAATGGTTACAACTACCCAATTGTAATATGCAGTTGCAAAGATTTCCCCTCATTTTATACTTTATAGCATTGCATTATTCCTCTCAAGCATTGCTGAGATAACTGCCCGTAGAAGTGGTAAAAAATATTCCTTTTTAACTTTAAGAATTTATGATTCCTTATCATTTTAAATCTAGTAAATTTTAACAATGCTGCGAATTAAATGAGCACAATTTGATCGCTAAAGCTGTCTTGTCTGTACTTTCTGATCTGTTCAGAGATCAATTTATTTGTAATCACATTTCAGTTTTGCGTCAATGTATTCTTACTAATTCATTTTCAGAAGTTTTCTGTTTTTCCTAGCGTATGCGTTGATATTACCAGTAGCCTAGCACAGATTTGTGCGATTGAGATAGCAGCTAATATCGCCAAGGGAAATACATTTGACATGGTCAGCGCGCTCGATTCTCGGATCAAATTCGCTTAAAACAGACGAAGTTGGTGTTGGAAGTGAGTTCACAACTTGTTCACGTGGTCAGAATAGCATTTTAAGAGGAATGCAGATGAAGGCTAAGTGATGTCGAGTATTTGATAGATAGAATTTACGTGTTAGATATTGTACGAATATTGGAATTATTGGCATAGAATGTCCGAGGCGCGTAGCGCCAAGGACATTCTATGTCAATGATTCCAATATGAGTACAATATCTAGCATAACCTCATTCTATGGCCCAACTGAAATTGATATAGTTGTATTAAGTGATAGATGTTGTACAATATCTAGCTTAACCTCTTTCTATGGTTCTGGGCTATAAACATGTCTAGGGTTCATGTCTATTATATCTCTAGGGTTCTTATGCATATAGATATTTTTCCGGACATTATCTGCTTAAGCATTGAAATCCCATTGGAACATACTGTACTGTGATAATGTACTGTCTCCATTGCCGCAATTCAAATTTTTGGATTATGCATATAATAATTTGAAGCTGATAATGTCCTACTGAGTGATAGAAGGAGGTTATTGTGGCGAGACAGTACGATAAGATTAGGTCAATCAAAATGTTGGTGACATCTTTTGGAGATGATTTCTAGCCTCACGTGTAGTCCCTTTGTGCCACCGGTCAAACTGAATGAAGAAGCTGATCGAACCAAGGTTCGATTCCTTGCTTATCTGCATAGAAATTGATTGTTTATCTAAAGTTGACTAGATTGGAAATTGACTTAAGGTCACGGCACATAAGGGGGAACCAAGTTGGAGCATGAAGAGCTTAGAATTCCACATGTGAATGATTCTAATCCAATGATACACACGTCGACAGGTGCATCTATGTGAAAATGCGTGCGATTTTTGTGCCACTATTGTGTATTGCATGAAGATTCACTTTCATTCTAGAGATTTTATTGTTATCAATTTCAATGGTCATCTGGGTCCGGCCGCAGAAATGAAGATGTTCCTTTCAAGTGTTTTCCGAGGACAGAATTTTTATGGTTATCAATAGGACAACAATAATTTGTCGCTAGTCTCTCCCCAACACTTTTTCCAATATGCGAGTGTTTTGAATAAAAACGCAGATGTTATGCGCCAGACGTTTCGTGTACCAGCCGCTTTCTCAATGGCAAAAATCTATTAAAATTTAGAAATCGAGTATATATAAGAATTGCTAAAACCATGATGCCAGTTCGTGACGACGATTTAGAGCCGGCTTCATTTGCGCAATCAATTGTGATTCGCTGATGCTGGTTTTGACAGGGTCAATCGATTGCACAAATGAAGCCGGCTCTAAATCGTCGTCACGAACTGGCATCATGGTTTTAGCAATTCTTATACATGTATACTCGATTTCTAAATTTTAATAGATTTTTGCCATTGAGAAAGCGGCTGGTACGCGAAACGTCTGGCGCATAACATCTGCGTTCTTATTCAAAACACTCGCATATTGGAAAAAAGTGTTGGGGAGAGACTAACGACAAATTATTGTTTTTGTCATATCATGAACCTCCCGACGAAATCCATCAACTGTCAATAGGACAATTTTTTATGACATGTCATATTGTGTCACATTTTTGTCATATTTTTGAGGTAAAGTAATATTGTCAAATTTTATGTGTCTGATCATATTTAGTCATATTTTGGCCATTTTTCTGTAGTTTTAGACTGCTAGAGCTGCCGGGAAGAGGGGATAGAAAATGACCGATGCTTGCATAATGACGCAATATTGGTCTTCTCAGCAGCGCAAAGCAGTCTGAGGACAGTTCCAATGCATGCATTGCCTGCAGATGTGAATGTTACCGACGGCGCCAGAATTGGCTCGTCTGTCGTGTGCCTTTCCTTGCCAGCCAACCGCTGCTTCGGTAGAGCGTTCTTCTGCATGTTGAAGAAGATGCTCTGCAAAGACAGACCTTTTCTAACATCAAATGTAGTAAATTACTTCACTGTTTTGGACAACAGCTGTAAGTGAGTATAGTGCAGTAAAAATTTGAAATTTATCGTTTTATTTGTCGCAAATTGAATTTTCAATTTTTTGTCTGAAAGTGGAAACATAAATTTTGCTATATTTTAAGATTTTTAATCTCACTAAATTGCAAATCAAGATTTTTAGGTCATGTTTTGGTCACATTTAGGGTTTTTCGGTCATATTTGGTTATATTTTAAGCTTTTTTAGGTCACTTTTTCGACTTTAAGGTCATAAAAACATTGCCCTAGTTATCAATTTGGCTAAATGAGTAAGAAAACACATCAGAGTTGGATCCGCACATGTCATACATGTCCCACTTGCATCCAACTCCGATGCACATTGATGCCAAAAAGTGATTCTGTACCTCCACTACGCTCACCTGAGCTCGCTCTCCGGCGGCAAACTTCACAGATCCAGATCCATTCCTGAATTGTTGGGGAGATGGTACCCACGAGGAGTTTTCATTCAATTTCTGCACTTCCCAGGAAAGAGTGACGTCGGAGAGACTTCCTCGCTGTCTGGTGACGGGACAGACAAATGAAGAACCTTCTACAGGCGGACTAGGTGAAGCAGTGCAACCGGAAACCATCCCAAACAATCCATTAGCATTATCACTCTTGAGAACTGAAATGAAGAAATTCATTGATAGGAAGTCATATCTGATATTCATATTGATGACTGTCGCATTCAGCTTTGTAAATAATTTCGTGTCGTCATTTGAATCTGTGGGTGAATATACATGGAATTAAATGCCATGTTTATAGCATTAATCACCCCAGCGTTTGTAAAACATGTAATGCTTCTTAGGAGTTCGTCAACGCCTCTTAAAGCATCAACTTTAATTAATTCATGACAATAAGATAATATCATTAATCAGAATGCCCTTATGATTGACTTTATTTCGGATGTTGAAGGGAAAGGAAACTTCAATGTGATATAAAGCTGTTTCATCATTATAATATAATTATATTATATATTTATTATTATGTAATAATTATTGTAAATCCCCAATGTGCATACACTTTCGATTTTATTAAGTGAATTCGAGGTGAACACAGTTGGATTGTCACCAAATGTGAGATATGCAAATTTTGCAGTTTTGAAGGAATTACCACCGAATTGACCGATCATGATTGTAATACAGAAGGAATGATTGTATTTTACAGATCCTGTGTGTCATGACAGCCTTGGAGAGGTAATGTTTGCTAAATTGGCAATGCGATAGGTTGCTATTACTTTCATGCTCAACCTCAAGAGTGTGTTTTCTTAAGCGTGATCATATCACAAGCAACATGCCACTGGTAGAGCAAAACAACATAATCGAAGATATTATCATAATTAATTTAAAAAGATTAATTTGAACTTACTATTCAGATTCAAGAAATGGAACATAAATTGTGAATCATAAAATCATACCGATGATAATAGAATTAAAAACTTGAAATTTCAGCCAAGAAGGCACAATAACATCTCGACTTTTCATGAAGACTTCCATTATAATGCGATTCATGAAATTCCTTTGATAATCAGCATAACTTCCGCTTTTTAGGATGCCTATTAGCAAATATTCATTCCTTTTGATATCCAACTTGTCTCATTGTACTTAGAAAGTGGCTTCATGTCGGCAATATATAAATTTGCAAAAATTTAGATTTTTCAAAACTGCTCAAATAATTTTTTGGATCGTAATCTCTGCAAAAAACTGGATATAAAAATATCATATAATATGTTATAATATATTTAAAAAAAATTTTTTTTAAAAAAAATATTATTATTATTATATATAATATCATATAAACATTTTCACTGTATGCAGATGCTTTTTGGGTCGACACTCTACCTACCACATACTTGCTCTATGCTGATGGACTTATTGCTGTAAACATATCGACATTGTATCCTCGCATAGTCTGAATTCTTCAAGCAGACTTTTCAAAATGTAAGGCGTGGCTATATGTTCCTCGAGACATTCTTATTCGAATTAGTGATAATGAAATTATTATCAATGCCCACATTTTACCTCGACATGGATAAATTTTACTATTATAAGCGAAAAACGAAGTCTAATTGAGACAGGTCGCACCTACCTGTTAGAATTGCTGCAGAATCAGTCGTCGATAGACGTGCCCCACCCTTCACTGATAGAAGACGCACTGAGAAAAGTTCATTTCCTTCTTCTTGAGTATCTGGATTTGAATGAAGTCGAATATTAGCAAAATTCACATCTTGAGGGAATGTTATCATTCCTGATAGTGGCCCAGCATCGATTTTTGCTTGTCGTTGAAGAATTTCTTTTATTTCACTATAAACAGAACAAAATGAGACAAATCTTAAATAATTTCTCGTCATCCAGGGAATGTTAATGTCAACATCGATAAACATCTATGAAATAATGTCGGATGCTGAAATCAAATCATTAACATTCAATTTGATAATTCTGTTTAGTTTTTTTTGTCTGAGAAACTCGGTTGCAACCTGGAAATCTGAACACCACATAAGGAATTATCGTTACATGAATAATTGCACAAAAAAGTTAGCATATTTTCAAATGTAATTTTCGTGTTGAAGTCTTGGCTCAATTTCAATAAACGATATCCCATATGAAACCTTATGTTCTACAGATTATCTTGACATACATTTTGCTTTGCTTTCTTAAATGGTCAGTTGTAGTCAGACGGCCTTCCGAAAGAAAATTGAGCGTTTTCTTTGATGCAGGATTTTGACATGAAGACGAGAATTTTTTAATGAAAACTGACAGACAGTGTGAGTGATCACTTAGCTTAATCATGATGTAAAGATTTTAGGATTTGTTGAATGTGCAAAAAGATGCCATACTAATAAGTTTTACTGAAAAAATGTTGCTAAAAAAGTCTGACATGATTTTTTCATTGATGAAGATGCTCAATTTCAGTAAACATTATACCATCTGAAATGATGTGTTTAGTACTTTGATTTGGCTGAGCGATTAGGTTGTGTCTGGTCAGTTGTGGTCAGCAAACTGAAAAGTATGAATTTTTGGTCAATTAATTCACCGATGTCTACGGACTAAACTCCGCAAAACAGAAAGTTAAGATTATCACCATTCAATCACGCTCGCATTAAGCTTTCAGATGATATAATTATTTTCGAATTCGGACAACAATTTGTGCAATTTCATTCAATTTGCACGTTTACCATTACATTGATTTCGCGTTAAATGTTTTTAACGGTCAAATGCAAACAACTTAATAACTTTTGTTGTATTAACGCTGGCGGTTTCAAGTTTGGGATTAAAATAATGCTGGTGTTATCAGTTTCAAGAATATGTACGTTTTATCATAAACGGCCCATCCGTTCACTGTCAAACTTCAAATTTGTATTGTTCCCATGATAGAGTAGGTATATTAGGTAGAGTGGTGACTCCGCATTTATTAAATCCGCAATGTGTATACACTTTCCAATTTATTAAATGAACTCAAGGAAGATACAGGTGGCATTGTCACCAAATGTGAGATATGCAAATTTTTGCAGTTTTGCAGAAATTACAACGGAATGATGGTATTTCACAGATTCTCATGACTGCCTTGGAGATTTAATATTTGTTAGGTTAGCAATTCGATGGGTTCTCATTGCTTTCATGCTCAACCTCAAGGGTCTTTTCTTAAGCGTGATCCTATCACCGGCAACCTGCAACTGGCAGAGCAAAATCACATAATCAAAGACAATGATTTCACTTAACTTTGAAAGATGTAAATGGGTCCACATCACTATTCAGATTCTAGAAGTGAAACATGAAGTTAGTGAATCATAAAATCATGCCGGTGAATATTGAATTAAAAACTTGAAATTTCAGACAAGAAAGCACGAATAATATCGCGACTTTTTCTTGAAGACTTTCATTACAATAAAATGCATGATATTCCCTCGATAATCAGCTTGATTTCCGCTTTGTTAGGATGCTTATTAGCAAATATTCATGCCTTTTGATAACCAACTTGTTTCATACTACTTATTTAGGAGAGTCATCTCGGTAGTACATAAATTGAGAAATTTTTTACTTTTTCAAAACTGCTCAAATAATTTTTTGGACCGCGGGGCGTAAACTGAATCTTTTGATATAGAAATTTTCACTGTATGCAGATTTTTTAGTCGACAGTCTACCTATCCCTACTCTATGGTTCCCATAGTCAGCCATTCGGTGAGTTTCATCATTTCCCTCGGTTTAGGTCAGAAGTAAGGATCCCGAAACCCCGGGATTGAGAAATTTGCGATATAGCTGTATTCCGTCTTACAGTAAGACAAACTGTCGAAGATAAAACTACCAGAAATGCATCCACAATACAGGCTCTTCACACTTCAATATAATCGTCAACGCTAAGTTTTCAATAAGCTTTAAAGATAGCAGAAGAGCATCATCAGCTTTAAAGTAACTCAGAAAAAGAATAGCGAAATTTTGATTTTACTCGGTTATCCGCCATGTGAAAAGACTGTTTTCATGAATGACACAAAGATAGCTGTTTAGAGAGAAAATTCTGTCTATCCAAATACAGCAGCATAGGCAGCCGTTATCTTGGTTTAACTGAACCTGTTCCTGCTCTGTCCTAGATCATGAATCGACTACCAGGTTATAAGTGACACTTTTCTTTTGAAGAATACAAGGATGTGAGATGTTAGAATTACAAATAGTAAACACAATGACAATGCATCCTGTCTAGGCTTGCAGGAACTTTGATGAGATCAGAATAAACGTTTTTTTAGATTTTATAAATTTTATAAATTTTTTTTATAATTTTATAGATTTTATAAGATTAACAATATCATTAATATTTTGTTGTAATTTCCTAATTTTCTGATTGGATATTTAAATTGAAATTTAGCTACCCGGTACCGGTATGAACCTAAGTAAAGTATCAGTGAGGGATAGAACGCACAGAGGCAAAGGAATACTGCCTTGAACAAGTAACGCAGACAACATCAAAATGTTTGGTCTCTACGTATAATCTTGCAAGGTAAGGAGTCATAACACACTTATCGATGGATGTCACGACCAATATGTTTCTAACCATGATTTTATTTGGAATTTATCATTTACATGTACATTGACTTCATTGAACACTGCTTGAGAATTGTTTTTTAAGTAAAAAACCAATAATAGAGTTTTGGATTAATGTGTATTGCAAATATAATGAGGTAAATTGGAAGTATACATATTGACATACAAAACTAATGATTCGCAATTCAGCATAGTTCAGCACTTTAATTTGTTTAGCCCCGAGGATGCACATCCGTTATACATTTCAGCATCTTCTCCGTTCAAACATTATCTACACGAACGTAATTAACAAAGACAGGCCGAGCATTCCACGCTCTGCATTCGATGAATTCAACTGTTCAATTCAACAGTCAATTTCATTACCATATTTTCCAAGTTAGATAATCAGCATATTCGAAGGACATGCAGTCATTTGACAAATACCAGTCGTTTGAAAACAGAAGAATAAAGGCACAATTTGAAGTATACAATTTGGTACACTTTCATGCATAGCCAAGGAAATTCTTGAACGCTTCAGAGTGGCGTTTGAGGTAATCACCAGCTCGCGACGTCATGTAATACCGTGGGTCATTATTCAGTCCGTTTTGCCGATAAGCGATTGCCGGTTATTTGCGGAGTCGGCATTTCTTTCATACGAGTACGTCTTTCTAAAGCACTTGAATTTTTAGTAAAATCTGACAAAATTGGAACCATTTATTTAACTAAACGATGGGAGATCATATTCATATTGATGAAGGCAAAAAAAGTAACTCCCCTTTGTTTTATGATCGAATTTCTATTATGATAAGTCAGTACAATTCAGACAGTATTCGGCGTCCCGCACATTCAATGGTCGATAACTAAGTGGACGTAGATGTCCACCTAGTGGTAGTATTTCACACAGTTGCATCCCGTCTGTTACTATCGACCGTTTGAAAGAGCTGCACGCCGACGGCCGTCTGATTTTCACACTTTTAATTTAAGAAACCATCGACCAAAACTATGTGGAGTTTTGATGGAGAAAGATAATTAGCTAGACACATACCTGCTACTTAGTCGGCGACTATATACTCGCATATTTTGCATCAATGTTTCCAAACGATCTGCTGCGGTCAAAGGATGACCTCCTAATGACATATGTCCAGGCCCATCCGAAATAGCTGATGCAATCATTGAAGCCGATGGCAAGGCGATATCATTCTCCAAAAAAACCTCAACTTTGCCATTATCGATTATAATAGCAAAACAATGCCAAGCTCCATCCGCGAACGACGGGGTTGTGACAAATGTCAATACTTGATTCTGAAAATGAAAAGTTGAAATGTACAGGCATCGCATGGAGCAGAAGAAATTTCCTACGTGAAAGTGATATTTACTGACAACTATTCTAAACCAAATTGCATGCTCTAAATGCTTTGAATATTCACATCATTGTAAATGCCGAAATACATTCGGATTCGCTCTTTCATTAGGGATATCTTCTATCACTGCGAAATTCGCTGTTGACACTATGGTAAATTGCACAAAATTATGTCAGTTTCTCTGTTCACAGAAACTTTGAAGGTGAGAAGTGAGATCTTGAGCATAACAGCAATTTTCAAAGAGTTCAAGACATAACAAGGAATCCGGAGTCTCTCGATTTACGCTTATTGATCGATCACAGATAAAGTTAGAAGAAACGGCCTTCGGAGTCCAGGGCCTTTTATCGGTCGATGTAAATGCTAAACTGCAGCCTTTGTGAAGATTCATAAAGAGGTGAATTATATTAAGAGGTGTGTTATGCGTCGAATGTGAGGTGATTGAAGTGTGAAGACCACAGAATTAGACCGGTCGTCTCTTCCGTTTGACTAGATGGGAAGTATTGGAACATGTAACGTTAATGAAATGGCACAATCTCCTGACTAAATACCATAGCAATCGAACAATGAGCAGCCAGTTCAACATTAAACACGCCAAATTGTGCAAAGTTTCAGTGACTGTTATCAACCGGATCACACAGCAAAGAGACACAGACGATGTCAAGTTCTACAGAGAAGTTTGTGAACGTTTTTTCATGCGCCTGCTAACTTTTTTTAAAATGATCGGAGGTCCCAACATTATCGAGAGAACTTTTGCGCAATGATCTGAATTCTTCGAATCTGAAGGAGTCGTGGTGATCGGAGCATTTTAAAGGATTTCAGAGCAATCCGCGAGCGACGCACGACTAGTTTTCCTATCTCTGTAAGGTATTAAACATTTGTTTTTGCCCACTTATTAAGTTCCTGCATGTGCCATCTGTTTGAATCAGTTTGCACTTCTAGCAAAGTGATACGCTTAATCAATCTAATTCTGTGGTGAAGACAGGCTGTATTGAGGTAGTTCATGTTTTCTATTGATTTTGACCTGAAGCTGTGTGATTGCTTTTGATTCAGTAAATGGTGTGTGTCAAGTGTTCTCGAGTTTAGCAATGAAACCGACTTGAAAATCCACGATGTCGCCTTTGTCGCTATTCTTGCATCTAATATGATCGTACAAGGCACTACGTATCGATTCATTATTTATTGCTCTTTTGTGTTCATTGTTCCTAGTAATAAACTTGCGAGCAGTTTTACCGATATAGAAGTCGTTACAACGTTGTCAAGTGTAGCCTACTTATAAACTACGAATCCATCACTACAAGAGCAAGAGTGTTTAATTGATTGCGAGCAAATGTTACAGTCACAATATTCTTCCTATATTTCTTATTATTAAGATGCCTAGCTGACTGTTTGCCATAATCGCAATTTTAATAGGTAAATCATACTTATTAATGGTTTTAGTTAATAAGTTATTGCATTTATTGCTTATGTATGCTGCTTTCAACGTAGGGCCTACTCCTATGAGCATCAGTATTTTTGTTTTTTATTTTTCCTATTTTTCTTTTTTCTCTACAATCACCGGCTTTGTAACCATTTTCTTTTAATATCATGCAAAAATTGTTCAATTGTCTTCAGTTTCTGGGTTCAACGTCACAGCGTTTTTCTATACTTGCTGTCGTATTTGAAACAAAGTTATTCGCTCCGACGCATGTTAAGACTACACTTATTTCAAATAGGATACCAAGTATAGAATAACGATGTAACGATGAATCACAACTGAAGACAGTTCAACAACTTTCTCTATGATACTAAAGGAAAATGGTTACAAAGACGGTGATTGCAAGCGAATATAGGAAAATTAGAACAAAAAACAAACATAATAATGCTGATAGTATAGGCCCTAAGTTGAAAGTACCATACATAGGGGATAAATGCAATAACTAAATAAATAAAGTTAGGCGACATCGAAGATTTTCATCGATGACACTCGAGACATAACATTTACTGAATCACACAGCTTCAGCTCAAAATCAATAGAAAACATGAACTACCTCAACACAGCCTGTCTTCACACTTCAATCACCTCACATTCGACGCATAACACACCTCTTTATAGACCTTCACAAAGGCTGCAGTTTTTTTTTATCACTTGCATCGACCGATAAAAGGCGCTGGACTCCGAAGGCCGTTTCTTCTAATTTTATCTGTGATCGATCAATAAACGTAAATCGAGAGACTCCGGATTCCTTGTTATGTCTTGAACTCTTTGAAAAATGGCTAGCATCTCTCGCCGCTTGGTCAACTACGACATAACAATAGTCTAAAGCAATTTATACCTTTTTTACTAAATATTGACACAAACTGCAAGATAAATGGCACAACTGATTTCTATGGATGCACATAGCTATTGTCCTACCTTTTTTGTATAAGTCTATGGTTTATGCATAGACTTCTAAATTTAGGTCTAGCACATGAGTGCAACGGATAAAACTCCCAGTAGATAAGTATATGATATCTACCTGATTCTAGGAGTTAACCAGTGATAATCTACGAGTCGGAGCGCAGCGAAGACGAGTAGATTTCATGGTTTAACTCCGTAAATCAGGTAGATATCTTATTTAAACCACTGATATCTACTAAGATTTCCAAAATGGTTTAGGGTTAGATGTCATTATGGTATTAAGATATTTAAACCGTTGATATCAACAACACATTGATGTAACATATCTACATTATAGCCATAAATTATTACACCACAGTAAAAAGTTTTTACTATTAAGATTTCCATGATATAACACATATAAAGATTTCTATAGATGTAAGCTATGGATTTATGTGTACTCCCAGTAGATAAATATACATACATACATACTGTGCTTTACCTGCATTGTGCGGGCATACGTTCTCAAAAATTTGATAACGCTTGATTACAAGTCTATTTGTAAGGTACTCTAATTTAGAATTGCTGGCCTGATCATGTAGGAGGCCAATTTCAACCTGTCTGTCCAGAGAAATTTAGAAGTCTATGGTTTATGTAAAGGTTGAAGGATGGCTCAGAAATTTTAACCAGAAATATCGAGGTATAGAATTGAGTCAAAATCCCGAGGCCGTAGGCTATATTCTATACCGAGATATTTCTCAGTTACAAATTTCAAGGACATCTTTTAACCGTGTTAAAGAATAGCTAATTGACTATCTATGACGAGGTAAATTTGACCAGTTAAGATTGACTAATGTTAACAGATATCTTTGAAATTTTGTGTCCATGAATTCTAATACTCTCAAGCCAAAATGTCTGACGCAGCCTTTGATGATCTTATGACTGACGTAGACTTTAATGATCTTATGACTGATTTAGACTTCAATAATGATCTGTTGAATGATATTTTTGCCGACAAGACTGAAATAATATCAACAACAACATCACGCCACTCAATTCCTTTATCAAGTGAGCAACTGAATGTACAAGTATCTGCCCAGATCCCTGAAACAACCAAAAGACACGCGAAATGGGCAAAGAAAACTTTCGATGGATGGTTGGAAGAACGAAACCAAAAAATATTGACTTCGGGTTCTAGCGATCTCATGTTTCTGTCTTCTGACGGTCACTCAACACTAGCTGATTTGACTAAAGACTCCTTGAACACAGCCCTGCAGTACTTTTTCTTCGATGTTAAGAAGAAGAATTTCCAATCGTATCCGAGTAACTCTTTAAGAAGCCTTTACGCTGGAATCAATTACTGGTTGAACCATGAGGGCGGAAAGAGTTGGAAACTGTTTACAGACCCTGACTTTGAGATGGCACGCTAAGCGTTAGATTCAGCCATGAAGAAGTCTGCAAAAGACGGCAATAACGGCAGAGTCAAGCGAGCTCTTCCGATTTCCACCGAGCAAGAAGAACTGCAGCTTTGGATGAGAGGATATCTCGGTTCTGACAATCCTAAAAAACTTAATCGTACAGTTCTGATCGTACAATATGATGAGCTCCATTCTAAAACCAATAACCACGGTCTGAATAATTACCATGTAGAGCCTAAACTTGTGCAAGTTTGGCCTGCTGACAAACCGGATCGCTGCCTCATAAATTTATACCAAAAATTGATTTCAAAACGTCCAAGTTTCTGCACAACGTCAGCGTTGTTTTTGCAGCCTGCAGCCAATTTCTTTTCCAACAAATGGTATAACAACTCTCCCTTGGGCCATAACTCACTCACGATGATAATCCGAGCATTGATGGAAGCAGCAGGAGAAGATGGGAATTTCACCAACCATAGTGGACGTCGGACAAGTGCTACCCGAATAATTGAAGCAACAGGTGATAGACAATTAGCCAAAAAATAACCGGGCATCGATGAGATTGTGTCGAGGTGTACAATAGCACAACTACCAAAAAGATGAAATTGATTTCCCATGTCCTTACCAACAGTGCAGGATCATCACATTTGGAGGAGGTTTCTTCTGAATTTCGCGCTCAGAATGACGTATCAACAGACATAACTTCAATTTGCAAGGATTTGGGGTTGACTCCAAAAAGGATTAGCATCCAGAAACAGGATGGAACACTAATATCCCTGGATTTTTAGTGAGCTTCTCAATGAAGACTGTTTACATGTATATGTAGTTTGGTTTCTCTAGTCATTTGTATTGACTATCATGTTTTTCTCATTTCTCTCTTTAAGAATTCTGTGATGTTCTACTTACAATAAAATTGTAGATTTCTATATTAAAAAAGTTTATATTTCACAGTGCTATAATCTCTATGATTATTGGTTCCATAATATAGTTTATGCTTTCCAAAGTGTGCATAAATATCAAAGAGTGTAATAAACAGTCTTTATTGCACTCCTGCATTGAAATACATTAGCACACAGAAAGTTTTTCATCCTCTACAACGAAAATCATGCATAGAATTTGCGCGAAATATCGCGGATGCATAATTTATTCATAATTATATGTATGTGACTTCACAATACGAGGTATAGGTATTTTTTGCTTTGACTTCTTTTCAGATGCGATATTATTTAACTAATAAACGACAATTTGGTTATCTCGTGTTACTGTCCAGCGTCGAAAACTATAATTTTAATGACAAAGTAATAACTATATTGATTGAATAATTACAAGGAAATCACCATTAAGTCATTGAAAAACAGTTACAAGTTGATAACAATGTTTGAGCAGTTTTGGATGTGCACCTGTTTTGAATGCGCTTGAGACGTTGAGCTGATGTTTTGACTGTTTGATATGTTCTTATTGATTGTTAATGTTTGGGCAACTTCCAATTTGTGTTTTTTGCTTTGGTCAATGTAACCCATCGCCACCGCGTCACTTTTCCATCGAAATTGACGCTTCAATGAAGGGAGTGAAGCCCCTGAATCAGCTAAAGCTGTGGCTGATGATTGACGAAAACAGTGACTGGTATATTCAGTTGGATTGTCTAATTTCAAAAATTCCGCAATATACGATGGCACTTTTGGTATGGCATTACGATCCATTGGTTGAGATGTGATTTTTTTGATTTGTAATTGAAATTTCTGAAAAATCTCCAATTTTTGTCATCAACTTTGTTGTGATACTCAGACACCATTTCATAAGGACCTTGTCCATCATCCTGGAATTTAGGGATAATGAAAAAAAATAAAGATTTTCCAGTTGGATCAGTTTTGCTGGATCTTACATGTATTGTTATCTCATTTGCAGAAACCTTTACTTCAGAAAACAGTAAGTTGACTAGCTCAACACATCGTAAGCCACCGTAATATCCTATAAGAGCTACAACCTTTTTCGCAAGAAGCTGCGGCTGCTCGTTATGATCAGCATCGAAAAATTTGAATAGATCTTCTTTCGATATTACCTTTGACTGCTTTTCGGCTGGCCTTTTTTTCAATCGCTTTTATGAATCTTTTTAAAATTGTTACTTCATTAAACGATTTCCAATTTTTATAGGTCGTATAGTACTTATTTAGGCAGCTGTGCGCTTGCCAAAGAGTTGAAGGCGCGTACTTTCCGAAAGATTTTTCATAAATATCAAAACGCTTTCTAAACTCTCTTTGCGTTCTTCTTTTTCTAAGAATTCTGAGAATTCCTGTCTTGTTTTATGCTGAAATTACTGATCATAGTGGAATGATATAATGACTAGTTGTTGATGAGATAAATCTGCATGTACAATGGACATAGAAGCAGGCTATCTGATTTCAAAATTGCTTTGGTTTGATTTTCAAATCATGTTAAGGATCATGATCATAGATTCTGGTAGTTCTGTGAATATAAGTTTTATAATGATATATATATATATATATATATATATATATATATATATATTATATATATATATATATATATATATATATATATATATATATATATATATAATTTTATATAATATATATAAGTTTATAATTATTGTAGTTGTGATATAAATGTCACAAACTGCAACATCAATTGTCACTTTTACTCTGTAAGTTGTCAATTTTTGCGCCTTGGATGGTTGCCTGATAATTTTGAAGCTGGTGTGATTCATGCCCACTCACTGGAATATCCATAACGTGAAAGAAAAGAGAGCGAAATACGTCTTATGATTCATGATAGAAGGCATTCAGTGACATAGCATCTTCATCAACGAATGCGGATTCAACATCTGACTCCAGGACTCAATGCTTAACGTCTCAAGGAGAAAGGGCAGTCCTTGTAGTTGAAGGACACAGGGAGAGGAGTTCTATAGTTTTTTAGCTGCATTTCCCATCCTACTTTGAACTCTTTCAACTTCATGTCTGTCGAGGGAGAGAGACGGAAGACTTGAATTTCATCAGCGAAGTCGGTGCACTTCTTTTCGAGGAGTTCATCTTCCTCCATCATGACAATGCCCTCCTTCACACAAAGATTGAAGTCACTCCCGAGATATTGCCCCTTTCCATACATGACAGATTTGTACAAAGCGAAGACTGACAGATCCTCACATCCGGTCGATCTTCAGTGATCATTCTGGCACTCGATCTGCTGGAGATGACTCCTTGCTGACAGCGAATGAATACAGCAGCTAGAGGAAGCAGTGTCGTCAATCAGTCCTATCAAATGCCATCAGTTTTATAATCACTCTCTAATCTACACAGAGAAATGTGTGAATAAAGATGACTTTTTCGATGAGCAGACCCAAAACTTGCAGTTCATTATTTCACAAAGTGCGTTGTCATATATTGCCACGCAGTTGTCATCTCTTATCGCAATAGGTTTAGTGAAATGGAAAATTGCACATTATATAGCTTGGGATGCACGGCCTATCACTAAGCATGGAATCACAAAGCTGCCTATCATGAGACTAACATACATGTAGAACATTACCATTACATCTAGGTACAGTGTTTATCCGTAGAAATCAGTTGTGACATTTATTTGGAAGTTTGTGTCAATAATTAATGAAAAGGTATACTAATTTAGTCAGTTTAACAGCAGCCCAACACCATTCATGTGTTACAATCGATACAGGCACAGCAGAGACGATCCATTAAGCTCCCCAGTAATCTCTTCGATCCCGGTTCGTTTGCACCTGTGTCAAAAACAACTTTGTTAAAATCTTAGCAATCACTTAAACGCTTCGCGGCCACAATGCCATTTACAGGTGTAATCTAAGTTGTGGAGCCAGGGGACACCATGTTCGGTTATGAAATTGGAACAAGTTTTCACGGCGAAGAATTATGCGTTTCGCTCATCACCGGTAGGCCTGGTCACATTGTGTAGAGCAGGGTCATAGGCATAAACCGACTCTAAAGTTTTCATTTAACTGACCGATACCAATTGACTTCAACATTTCAAACGAGCACTGCTAAAAATTCATTTTTGGTTCCTCAGATTATGAAATATTTATTGATTTTAATTAAGTTTTAAGTGATTCCATTGATGATCCATTTTGCAGCTCCATTTAATTGATTAAATTTGTTGGGAAAATTCAATAACTGGTAGTTTATCTCTATGATTTAGTGCATGACAACAACACTAACAACAAAGATAAGTCCATCAGTGAGCTAGCTATAGTGTGTGCAGCATGATTGTTTCAATCAATCAACAAGCATGAACATCTGCAAATGAGTAGATAGCATGTTGTTCAAAATGTTCATCTGAAAATGCCACTACAGCTGCCACAAGGTGTCCGCATTTTTGTGGCCAAGCTTCTTCAACTTGCGATGTGTTCTCGTTGTGGCCGATTACTAATGCAGTCCACACTTTCAATAATCGTCAACAAAACACAAGTGAATAGTGGAATGGAAAGTAAGGACTCGTCAGTCAGGTAGTCCGACCACGCATTTCTGCAGGGAACGAGGCCGGAAATGAGACTTTCACAGCATAATGTACACCACATGCCTACTCTGCGCGTCTCTGTCTTTCTACGTACGTACTCTACACTCTGCGCGTCTGCCGAATTCTGCAAGTACCTGGTTTCTATTCTTGTCAGAGAGGATCGAAAAAGAACGCATCTACATCCAATGTAAAACAGACAGATGTTTTCGGCAAAAATGCGATTTTCAAGGTTTTCTTTGATCACGCGAAAAGTACCAAGTCTGTAGCCAAAATGTTTGGTATGGTATGTCTTTAAGACACTTCCTATCATGTGAAAGTGTTACTGTTATGCCTCCGATAGGCGATGCATATGAGAATGGGATTCAATGTGGTTGCAGTTGGTTGAAATATTGTGTTTGCTGACATAAGGCTTAGCCTCACAGAAAAAGGCACATACATGTAAATGTGATAGGAAATGACTATAAGACATTCCATTCAGAAACTTTGTCTCTAGAAATGCACTTTTCACGTAATCAGAGAAAACATACAAAGTCTGTATTTACCGAAAAATTCAATCTGTTCATATTGGATTTGCATTTGTTTTCTTTGAACCTGTCTGACAAAGAAAGAAACCAGGTAGAACTAGGCAGACGAGCAAATTTGTACGAAGCCATAGGTTGTGCATCATTCTGCGAAAATCTCATTTTCAACCTCATTCCCTGCAGAAACTCGTGCTTGGCTGCCGATCTAGCAGCCTGTTAGTAAAAGCTACATCGAAAAAGCTAACTTCATTTGGTCCAACAAGAAGCGACCAACTACTTAGATAAGGTTTGATCATGACATAAAATATAAAGGTTGCAAATTGTTGATTCCCATATAATGATGAGGGCTCTCGCACATCATAGATTTGGTATCTATGCTGAATTAACAGGATGGTTTCGCAAATCAAGCTAAGCTGAAATCAAATAATTTAAGTCTGAAATAACAATCAAGCTAAACAAACTGAGATGTTTTAGATTTCTATTACAAATAATTGATTGAAAAAAGCAGTTTCAATCAGTTAATGTTTCTGGTCACGATTACAATCAATTATCGACAATCTCTGGTAGCAATGAAGACGTATTTACTTGAATTTTGTGGATAACACTATTCAAACATGAACGTTCTTCAGTACTTTATCAAATCAAACAAACACATGCTTTCAATTTTCCTTGAAAACACAGATCATGCTGTAGTTGACTGCCATTAATTGCTTCCCACGATTTCTGAATATTACTTGCATCATTTGTGTTGAATTAATTGCAGGTTAATCAGCTGCTATGACTGCATCAGCCACATCACAGAAACCATTTCAATTAGCAAAATACGTTAGACAGCGGTTTTTCGATTTAATTTAGTCGAAACTCTGAACTACAGAAAATAAAAAGTCAATGACACCAACAGCAGATTCTCAATTTCTAGGTATGAACCTTTGATATGAACAATGTCAAATTTCAAACGTCACTTCGTGCGACGAAAATTCCTGTTGTGAATTTACAGTCCTCATGTGGCCAGAGATAATTTTCTTTTCGATATCATTTAATATCCACAGTTGTGAATTGATTAGGAAGCCACAAAAAGACTACATACTATTGTGCCACTGCTCAAATATTGACTATAAAACCTGAGCAAACTGTATTTGCATTATATTCAAACTTTGAAGAATGCATTTGATGTCTTATTATATTTGAAATTCATCATATGGTTAACAGAACTTAATTCAATGTTTTTTAAGGTGATCCACGGGTCACACCGTGGAATTTTCGACTTGCATCGTGGATTTTGAATGTTCATCCGTTACATGTAATCAACTTCAAGAATTGAAAAGTTACCTTGCACACGTACATGCCTCGCGAGTAAAATTCATTGCTAAATGCTAAATGTTATACTGCATTCATGACTTCTGTTTTTGCTGATAAATCCTGAGTGCGTTAGGCGCACACTAATGAAAGTCGATCTTGAGACGATTTGGGTGTGACCCGTGGGAATGATCAGATGACCCGTAGCAAAAACCTTAAAAAACCCTGCTTAAGTGATAAAACACTGACTGAGCTTAGATTGGCAGCTCCTTGCAAGTTGTAACGTATAATGCCAAATCAAATTTAGATGCTCGAAAAAACATTTCATAATAGATCACAGACATGATTTTCCCCTTGACTAAATCCGACGAATTTGGTTGAAGAGTCTCAAGAGTCTCAAGAAAGCATTGATTACTCGGTTTGACCTACACGACATCAGGGGCCGAATTAAATTCAAAACATCGTCTTCAAAGTGAGCTTTCGACTTCATTAAGAGATGTACAGTTGAGTGAATGCCTAATGAAGGCAACATTACCGTGTTCGCAGCTGTTGAGGTGCTATAAACCCATTCAAAAATGGTTTGTTCTCTTGAAGCATCAATTTTTAGACCATATCGAGTGATGATGCCACTTGCGTCCGTCTTGGCGAAGAGATAACCTTTAGTACCCAGACGCGGCTGAATGCAAGCGCTAATTGAAAATCCCGATTCAATGTCTTCTTTCAAAGGAATATACGATGTTGGGATGGTGACCACGGAATCTGTTGACAATAAAATAGCAAGCCATGAATAATTAGATGACCATGAATGCAGTAGACAGAGCACGCGTAACGTAAATAATTGATTATTGCTGAAGCATCTGAAACGCATTGCATTGGTACGATACATTAGGTGAGATAATTAGACAAGAATATGTTGAAAGTGACTTGCATCGACCTATTGTCAAAACAATGAGTTGCAGAGCTATAGCTTGTGAGCTCATTCATTATACATCGATGATTCCAGAGAACGCGCAATGAGAGGGAGAGAGAAAGAAAGATTGAGAAACAATCAAGTCTCATTGCACTTTCAGTTACAGCCAGGGATGCGGAGTGCCATCATTTTGATAGGACTCCGAGTCCGGGTGGCAGGTATGTATAGCCTAGTTTTAAAAAAACTGGTAGCCTACATCATAGATCATTATAGGCTTACCTGAACCTATCTTTAGTGATCATTGCTGTATCAACTATCAATCATTTGCGACGAAAGTTTATCAAATGTCTCTTTCAGTTGGATGCATGCGACTCGGCTCCCATCTTGTTGATGTGTGCTTCACACGGTTTTTCTTCAGTCTCTACCAGGCAGGAAAATCCCCCATCCTTCTTCAAAAAATATGCGCACACTTTCGATTTTAATATGCGCTTTGGAGGAGCCATCACACAGTATTAACGTTAGGGTAAGAGGCAATGTTCTCAAACAAACTAGTATTTCATTTTTGTCTCTGATGGTGTGTGTAGGTGTGATTGAGGCTAGGGTGGCTTGTCTTCTCTATTAAATCACCGAGTGAAAAGACAATCCTTTTTTCACTATCACGGATCATTCCCTTGACTATTAATAAGGTTTTCATGCTGCAGTGTCTCTGCACGTTTGTTTGACGGAAAAAGTTGGCATCAAGACAGTGACAGCTATGCACGAGAATAAATAATTTGCTTATATTATATTTTGGGTCTAGTTATAGGCCGGAGTCCGGAGTCCTATCAGTTGACAGGACTCCGACTCCGCATCCCTGGTTACTGTGGGAAAAAATATGTCAATAACTAGGTATGAATAGATCTATGTACAATGTATAATAAAAGTAGATGCTCTCTAATAAGTGGTATGTCTATGCCTATATCTTACTGTTATTCATAAAGTCCCAAATGAGTAGGGCCTACTAGAAAGAGTACTGACCTGAGTACTAAATACGACTAAGAAATGAGTCCCAGAATCTAGCACTCTTAGAGTGCCAAAATATGAGTACTCATTTTAGAACTCTTGGTTCAAAAGCACAATGCGTGTACTTAATTCGTACTCATTTTAGAACTCATTTTCAATGAGTTGCATGAAACTAGCAACACAACTATATAAAAAAATACCACACAGTATATCTAATCCTCTGTAATACATACACACATCCACCGAAGAAGTGCTTAGGCAATTAAACACAAATGCCAATAAAGTATTATCAATAAAATGTGCACAAGAATCAAAGCGCAGTCGGTGAGAAGTGGGTAAACTTCGGCAAGATTCAAACACTGTCGAAGAGGATGGAAAACGTTGGCAGGACTCAAACTACAATCGGAGAAGGTGATAGACCTTGGCAGGGACCCAAGCACTGTCGGTGAGGATCCTTTTGATCCAAATTGATGTCATAGATATCACTAAGAGGATATCGATAAAATGTCACAGGTTGGTTTGCATGATCATTTATTGTTTCACCGCACCCACTGCGATATGGAGACACTCAGCATACCGTCATTTCTAGTTGTGAGCACTCGCTACCGGAGACATAAGCGACCCAGGTGACGATTTCGGTACAAGAACTATGTACAACTGTGTTGAATAGCTAATTGACGCCGTGCTTCCCACAGTCGCTATTCATTGCATCGTCGACTATCAGCTGGGAACAAAAAGACTTCTATGAATTTATATTCGAAAATTCTTGTATTCTTCTGTTTAGCACTCAGTTTCATGCTTTTATAGGACTTCATGATTTACAGCGTATGTTCACATCACTTATTTAATGGATGTTTTAAGGCTTGCAATTTGTCACTGGCGGTGTGACGGATCTACATTTAGACATGATAGTTATATAGTTTAATAGTTTTATGAATCTTACTATTTCCACCGGTGAAATTCAGCACTGTCGTTCCACTGTCGGATATTCTTGGTTGTTGGATTTCAATAACTCCATCTCCAAGGGTGCCGTAAAAGATGAGATCCCACATATGCGGCAGATTTAGTCCAGCATCAGAGAACATTCCCCAAACTGCCTGAAGATGCAAGCAATACACGAATAAGAAACTTAGATGCTATGTGTTTCAATAATTAAAATATGAACATAATGAAATATTTTATATAATGCAGGATGCCCACTTTTTATGATCCGTTTTTCGTGGTTCCTTTCGTTCAGGTACAATACAAGCTGTCAATTATTTATCCTTAACACTAATGATCTATTCTTAAACATTTGATTTATCTTTGACACACTGATCATTAGTGATGCTTATTTAACCAGTGTTCAATAGTACGACATGAATAACTTCATAATTATTTCAAACCATTCCGCTGCATTATATACGAGCCCTCATATTTGCAGTCAATGCGTAAATAGTGACACATTGTTAAGTACAAAAGGCCTATTTTATTATTAGCTAATACTGAGCAAGTGCAGCTTAGCGACAATTAGTCAAGTTGACAATTAGTTGACAATAATAATGATATGTGTATCTTTATTTGAGGTCAACAAAACACAAAGTTATTCGGTTGACGCACTTACAAAACACAGTGCTATACAACACACTTTCAACACACATACTTTACAATGTAGGGGTCAATCATGATTAATGAATATTTCCTTTAAATATACAGGCACAAGCACCTTACAATAAAGAAGACAAAAGAGAAATGAAATAATTTTACAATTTCTACGGATTGGGTTGGCAGTTCTCAACAGGCTTGGTACCGGCCGAGATCTTACCGGATAGAGCTTGACCGAGTCGGGCCGACGGCCAACGTATTTAAAACCGTTTGCTTGGGTCTGGGACCCCCGCCATGTGTCTCTACAATCGAATGTCTGTGGCTTACATCCTTAGACTTTATCTGGTCAACTTTTTGATATCACTATGCTTAGATACTATAAAATTTCCACATATTCTAAGACTTTACTTATTATTGCCAATCAAGAAGTACAAAGTTTTTCGATTACCATCCAGCGATCATCTTCAGGTACAAAAGTCCAGGGCTAGTAGAAGTTTTCGATATGAGGAAATTGCAAATGATATTCATAATGAAGTGACATGATAAAATGCCTGGTAGATATGAACATGCTATTTTTTGGAGCTGGAAAGAGTTCCACAAATCCTAGGTCTGAATATGATTGCTGGATGATAATCGAAGAATTTTTGTACATAATTATTAGGAATAATAATTCAATTCTCAAAAAACCCTGAATCTCTTTAACTCTAAAAATATAATTACTGATTGAGTGCTGATGCTAGGAAATGTTTTGTCTCCGAAAGTACATCTATAAAATTGATTTGCAATAACTCACTGAAGTGAGACAATTATACACATTCGCTTGTTTAGGAATTCGGGTGATTTACGTCTTAAATTGAAAATGTTCTACAACGAAATTTAAATTCAGAGATTTCTAGTTTATATGATAAACGTGACTGACGTAGGAGGCTGGAACAAAGATCTCACCAAATGTCATCAATTTAACCACTTCGTGGTTCAGATGCATGTCTGTAAAACTTCAATCATAATTTTTTGCATGCCGTTAACTTTTCAAGCAATGCCCCGCGATACACATGTACTGTCAAATGTTCGGTGGTATGATTGGTGCCACATGTGGTGCAGTTGCACTGAAATCTAATCACTCATGCATCTCGCAAGCTCCAACTGATGAGCAAACTATCCCGAGTAATGAAACTATTCAAGATATGGAATAATTCTCCGATAGATAGGCTAAGAAATACACAATCCTTACAAAATTCATACTGGCTAGAATATGGGATTTTGGAAACTTTATTTGAGATAAATTAGGGCTTTAAACTAGCCTACATGTAGAAATTTGAACGTTTAAGAAGCAGTTCCCAACATTAATGTCACCTAACATACTTTTAAGCACTTTTATTTTCACCTAACAGTATTGAAAGTATTCTTAAATTATATTGCATCTACATGTATAAGATGTACAAATGAATGCCGTCAGCGGTCGATATAGGCCTAATTACATTATACCGGCCGGCACTGCTCGACAGCATATTTATATTAAATCGCCACACGAATCTGCAACCGCATGTTCAGTACAAACAATCCATGTTCGCAGCTGCTTGGATGCAGATTTGCTCATAGCAACCCCAGACGGTCTGACTCAGTCACAAGCTCCAGATTAGGAGACGATCGGGGTCTGGATTTTTGAAAATACCACCAGGTTCAATTTTCAAGATGATCTTCAACGTGAAATTTACGTCCCTGTTTAGATTAAAACCCTCAGGACTATCTAAAATCGTGGGTAAAATGTAGAAGTTTCACAGAACTCACTGCAATATTCCCGAAAAGTCCCTGCCTTCGTTCCACCGTGAAAGCAGTTTCACTTCTGTTATCATTCGGTCCATTAATGTCTTCAGCTACAGATCTCTGACGAGAGGAAGCGGAGAATCCCAAAACACCGAAAGGATCGTCATTGGCCAGCACTGTGACAACGACTGACAAGTTGGAGCTGGCGAGCTTTCCGATTTCTGTATCTGATGCGCCTCCTACAATGGAATAAGAGAATATTAGCGCCGAGATTTCATCATAGAAAATGAAATGAAGATTATTGATAGATTTACTGAAGGTACCTGGTTCGAGTCCTCAGGCGGCACCAAGAGGTTACTATGATGCTTGCTAAAAATGGCGAGTGTGTGAAGACCTCCCCACCTAACTTGCCAGCATGACTGTGCCATCCGTGAGGGAGGGATGAGTTAAAATATAATTAATGCACGAACTAAGCCAAACTGTTGAGGATGATGAAGCGATGCTTTATCTAATCCCGATCTGTCTCAAATTGTTTGGCACGAACTACTGATGGCATTTACAACATAACAGACACAATTCAAGTGTGTCGAGCAGAACTATCTGCACAGGCACGCTTCAAACAGCTAATTCATCAATTGGAACAAACGAAAATAAGTCGGACAAAGGTTGTCATACACATGATTTGGCTGAAACTATATATGATAATACATATTAAGTCTGCTCTATATCGATAATCTTATCAAATAATTTCCATACATTGAGGTAGTGATTGGCATGTTTGACTTCCCGTAATAGGCTAGATCGTCATACGGCGGTATCTTTGTCAACCTCTCCACAGAGAAGGCGCTCTTTGAGAAGATGGCAGTCAATTTTCAACTATCTCCTTATCAAAAAGTTGATTAAACTTGCATTAACCCTACTTGTATATGACCATTATTTCGCAAATGCTTAAATACCGGTATGTCTATATCATAAAATACTTTTCAATGCATCATATGCTAATATATGAACTAAAACCTGTCAAAAATGTCGAAGCGGTTAATGATGTCACAAGAAAACTTGACAACGTGAATGAGGAGGGAGGAACGTCACGTAGGAGCGCTTTGATCAGGCTTTTTTGACGTCCAAACTGGACACAAGGTGTGCAGTTCTAAATTCCGATGTGAAGCTGCTTTTCTTGATTTGTGCAGTAGAAAAATTGTAGTCAGAAAGAGAGGTAAATTAAAAACGTAGCAGAAAGTGGAGTGGATGTCAAGATATGAATGACAATTACATGACTTCCGTTACCGTAAACAAATATTAAGACATTACTATTTGTTGAAAATTTAAACTCACAAAACGATTGACTTTTAAGGCAAAAATATGAGTTGCAAAGTGCACATTGGACAGATCTGTTACATCATACATCAGTGATGATCCCTTTACATGAGTGTGCCATCATTTTTGTCTGGAGCTTAAGGTGAATGCGGTGCGTTCCTGCTACCACTGCCTTTATGAAATGGGAATTGCAAAACTAATAGGTGTATATGTAGTTGTAGCAGACAATATACATGTATATTAATTCAAGAAGAGAAGCTGCTAACCGTGTGTCATGTTTTGAAGGAGACAGAGCCATTTGCAAAGAAAGTACTTTCTTTAAATGTGCATGTATGCCGCGACTTGCATGCGAATCATCTACATGTAGCTAAAAGGTAGGCAAACGTTTCTAATAGGACACCACTTCTAATAGGTTATATCGAAATCCAATCATTCATTGTAACCTAAGCTTCATTTTTTACATAAACTAACCCATGTAATGTAATTATTCGAGATATGAAGTAATCTTTCGACAGATAGGCTACCGAATACACAATTCTTAAAAATTTCTTACCAAACGACGGGAGCAAAAATCAAGATCCTTTTTCTTTTAGCGCTGAAATTATGCAGTTAACGGCACCTCGGCGTACCGCCCTTTCATAGGTCGACGGTAACAAGGTGGACCTTAAAAGAAGGGGAGCTTGATTTTTGCTTTGCTTCTATAATAATTCATATAGGCTAGAATATAGGATTCTGAAGATTTTAAATGTGATCTAATGCGCTTAATTACATGTCCTTCTTCAAGTTCAAATATGCTACATTTTCTATACATGCTCCTATAATGCTGGTTTTCCTTTGATTGAGGCCGGCTGGTTCCAACCCTCTGATGCGTAATCAGAGAAGAAATAGAACATAAGAAAATTGGTTCGACACTTTGAAGCTGGTTATATCATCGCATCAAGGTAAATTTTCTCACACTAAATAACTAATTTCTGTTCTGATTTGGTCTATGATTTACCGAGATGATATGCTCATGATTCTCTACGTCTACCTCGAAGATGAGGTCAATCAGATATATTCCTTCAAATGTTAGAGCTTTTTAAGTTGGAATTATTCAGTTAATGCTATTCAAGTGAAAAGATTTCGAGTTTCCCTCGAAATTGATGCACATGATGGCACACAATTGACAAGAAGAAAAGAGAAGAAGCGTCAATTGTCCTGACGTAGCAGCGTGAAGCAGATCAAGCGCACTGAAGTAAATACCTCCCTAAAGATTATTCCGAGGCAAGCTATCGGAAACGAAAATCCTGAATCTTGGCATTTAGGGAGGTGTTGCGGCAAAATCCGGTTCCAAAAGAAATTAAGGCCTACTGAACGTTGTTTGTACAAATATTTAAGACAAGTAACCTGGCAATTGATAAATTTATCAAATCTCAACAGATGTAACCACCACGAGACATGTTTCGGCCTGTTGGGCCTCATCAGTCGTGGGTAGGTTTGAACCAGCGACGTTGGAGCTAGAGGACGTGCAAGCATGGATGCGGTATTAAGTGATTGCAGAAAGCAGTCCGCCCTCCACGTGCCTGCGTTAAAGCAGTGCCTTCCTGGCTAATTCACGCTCTCAACAGATGGTCCGGTGGCCTTGTGGTTAGAGGGTATGCTTGCACGTCCTCTAGCTCCAACGTCGCTGGTTCAAACCTACCCACGACTGATGAGGCCCAACAGGCCGAAACATGTCTCGTGGTGGTTACATCTGTTGAGATTTGATAAATAGTTAAGAGTATTCTGTGGAAAGTTTATCACGTACGTACCACTCTTATAAGAGGTTGATTTGCAGTTTTTCAAGATCTGACCAAATTTTGTCGATTACGTTATGACTAACAAATGATTCCCCAAATTAGTCAGTAAGAATGGATCGAGGAGTTCGTTGAGTTCCGTTGGTACATCTCATGGCGCATCAGCAGCATACTGCGCCAATCAGAAGAGCACAAGTTAGGTACCGGGCTTTTGCATGCAAATCGCATTTACACATTCATATAGATGGCTTCGCTGAGTACGATTTGAGTTCACATGTCCTCTTTGAAGAGAATGCATTACATCCTACTCTTCAGTCTAGTCTTCAGGAAAACATGTAAGAAACTCGTTTTAATTGTCACTAAACATGTGACAAAGAAATACTTTGTCTAATTAAAAGTTAACTTGTTCCGCTATGTATTACCCAACAAATAATTTTCTAAAGGAAATGAAAAAACATGACATTCAGTTTAGTTGTGATTGAAAAAAATAGCGAAAAATAAAAAAATCTTATGCTCAGAATAACCCCTGCCCAGGGGAAGCAGCGGGAAGCCAAAGTCGTAATGACAAATTTTGTATAGTTGTAAATTTTGCTTAAAAAATCCCTGGCTTATTGTCAGGTCAATACATACAATATATGGAAGGTTGATACAAAGCTACAGAATCCACTGTATATGCACTTGAGGCACGAAAGCAATGTTTGGAACATAAGGCAAATAAGTGATTTAAATTAGTAACCGTATAATGAATGCGATAAATAATAATAGACAAAGACAGTTTATTCAATGAATTCGTTCATACCTGAAATGTTCACCAGTTCAACTCGGAAATTTTCTCCATGTTCTGGTACTCCGTCAGCACGTGGTTTGATCAGCAAATTCTTTGAATTCTCCTCATTGTAAAATTTAACAATTCTGAAAGAAGTAAAAGTAAAAGATGATAAACATACATGCAAGAAGTGTAAAAGTTACAAGCGTATCAAACACCGTTTTTAACTTACCCGGAATTCTTGTCAAAATCAGTACCTTCCTCAACCAATAAATTAGTGTCATTGTAAACAATAGTCCAATACACTGAAATGATTCCAAAGTGGCCTTTGGCTCTGTTTATCCTGAAATGTAAAGATTTTTTGAATGTCAAGCTAGCAAACTAAATTCTATCACAAAGAAAGAGAATCCAAGTTCCTGAATTCGTTTTCACAATTGCGTACATGCACACGTATACACTTACATTACTGTAATTAATATACATGTGCCATATGTGCGTTTTTTGAACGTTTTTAGAGCTGATTGTAGAAACTTCTAAACACACATTTTATTATATGACAAGTATAATAAAATGCGTTAGCATAAGCAAACAATTTTTATTTGGCCATGACATCGAATCAAAGCTTCATATTTGTAGATTGCAGCATTAACCTATCATCTAAAATGCAAGTCTTGTACGTTTTACTTTTATCATCAAACATCCATTGCACTTTGAATTATAAATGCTCTGATATTAGTGCTCATCAATCCTCTGTTTTTCAATCTTCTTTCAGCGCAGTATTTGACACGAATTTCTTTGTCGAACCTCAAAAGTCAGCGATAGTCGATATGGGCCTTCAATTAAACGAACACACACAAGGAATAAGTAACGAAAGCGAAGATCAGTTAAAGTTCTAGTCACCGTATGGCAATGATAAATTCTTCCTGATGCTACGTCAATACAATACTCTACATGATTGTGTATTTAATGCAGAGTAGAAAATGAAGATCAGCGGACCAACACCATGAGGCCGCCCAAAGAAGACCTGCATGGGAAGAAACAGTGTCCTTAGACTGTCGACAATTGGGCCTCAAAGAAGCTGACGACCTCGATCGGAGCACCTAGAGGCATTCTATGAAGAGAAATCATCCAACCCAAAGGAAGCTGAGAAAATGACGCATTAAACGTATAAGTTAAGTAAGCTATGAGCCTATGATAGGGCGTATGCTGCAGTCTCTGTGCAGCACAAAGCAAAATAGCAGGAAATCGTACCGGTATCTGAAGGCATTTTCCGAAATGGAGCGTTATGAAAAATTATTTTATACTGAGGACCCTCCCATCTTCTCTCTTCTCAAGAATATTTAAATTTAATCTAACTGTCTCAAGCAACGTTGATGTGTTCGAGCGCTTGAGATTCACATCATAACGTGTTCCGTTGTCTACTACATATGTACGTTTTGTTTAATTACTTTAACTTTATCGTGATGTTATACATACATGTAATAGGTACTCGCATTCGATTTATCAAAAATATTGATCGACTCAACTGACTCACTAGGCAATCGTCAACTCGCACACTTGTTTTCACACTTGACTTCTCTCGAAGCCAATTTTATTAAATTTTAACTAATTGGCGTGCGAGTATAACCGCACAAACACTGTGCAGCCCTGGCCATATTAGGCAGTTTTTCATTGAAATACTTTTTTCAATTTTTCTTCACCTGCTCCTTTTGGCATGTTGATTGACTCCCTGCGTGCTTATAACAGCACTGTTTTACACCTCGCTCGTGGTTGCAGAGAGATTACAAACTTTAAGTGATAGTGTAAAAGTGCATAGGAGATCCCAAAATGCTCAATCACTGTAATCTTGTTGTGAATTTTCACAATTGTTGACTCATAGAAGTCACAAAACGAATCTAGGCGGAATTTTCAACATGGAACTGTTACACAACTTCTTGAAGACCTGAGTAGCAGAGTTCTGACTTTAAAAAGGAGAGAAGCATATTTTGTATATTTACCGACGAGTGTAATGAACATTATCAGTTTAGAATATGGACTGCTGCATTTGCAGAAGTTTGTTTCGCTATTTAATAATCAAACATATTCCGATACTTTTTTAAATCTTCCATCAATAGAAACAAAAATCTGCAAGAGCAAAGTCAATGACTAAATGGTCAAGTTCTACATTTATTCATTGTTCTCTACTTCTACTGCCGTATCTTTATTGTAATGCATTCACCATTAGTAAAATAACATGCAATTCATAATCATCGTCATCATAAAGTTTCAACTTATTGGACAGATTTCTCATAATCATTTTCCTATTGAAGCCAGTTTATATAATCGTAGAGAGCTATACACGTGATATCAACTTCAGACCGTGATATCTATTTTACGCTCAGAGACAAAGAAGAACACGTTTATGAAATAATCATATTATTTTACGCATGGAAGCATCCTAAACTTAAAAGTGCACAATTGTGATATGTCTTGCGAATTTTGAATTCAGAATTTGACATTTTTTTATCTAGGTAAAGAGTTGAAATTTTTATGAACAATCACATATTCTTTCTCAACTGAAATCGAAGGATATGACATCAATATCTAGATAGATAGATATAGACGTCAAATGCTTTTTCAATACTCAACATTTCAATCTGTCAAATGGTCCCACTGCGACTAAATATTTTCAAAAACAGATAATGGCGGTAGATTCCTGATTTCACAGTTTGACAAACATAAAATCCGTCCCATTAAGATTAAAGGCCCGGGAGAGCGGTAGATAAACTTTCAGACAATCAGACAGGGTAATGTCTGTTTTGGTTGATTTTTGAAAAAGCGTCAACCAGAATCCTGTGGAATGTTAAATATTGGACATATTTTAGTCAACGTCCTGCAATTATTCACTTTAACGAACATTTGAGCTTGAAAAGAATGTGCAAATAAAATTCTTTCGTTACTGTTGTCTTCCTTACTGCAATGCTGTTAAAGCTCCCTCAATCGCACCGACCACAAACGGTCCAGCAAAACTGAAAACTCCACCAGCTTCATCATTTGCAGCGATTGATATCGACGCCATGCAATTCCCATACGGAACAATATCGCCTGCAAAAAAGAATACATACAAGCTACACATTTACATTCAAGAATAGTTGCAGGGGGGGGGGCGTTGATGAAATTGTCGTTAGGAAAATTTTCTGCCCAGATTTGACGGTCACCGAACCAAGGATAATTAGGGCTTCATTTTGAGGCATGTCCGTATTGGCCGATGTTAGAAAAAGTTAGATTTAGAATCAAACAAGTCGTAATGTTTGTCAGGTGATCTTTTCTACCGCTGGAGCTCATCATGCGTGGATTACAGCTGTCAGCAAGTTACCAGTCAAAACAACTCAGACATCATAGAAATTGAGAACAATAAAACCTCTAGAATGGAAGTTGACAATAATAGCACATAAATCGCACGCAATTTTCCTTAGATACACTTGTCAACGGCTGTATCATTGGGTTAGAATCAATCACATGTGTAAATCTAAGCTTTTCATTGGTCATTCATGCCCCAACTTAGTTCCCCGGATGTACTGCGACCTTGAGTCACTTTCCGTTCTAGTCAACTTCAGAAAAACAAACTAGTTATATGTCAGACATGTACGAGGAGGAGCTTTGACAGAGATGGACAACTGACATGAACACCAAAGATATCGGAAATGCGATTGGTAAGTAGTATGGAAGATATATCAAGGATAATCATAGAAGTAAAGAAAAGCATTATAGATGCTATTGTGCGGAATATCAGAAAATGTATGCCGAAGTGATGGAAAAACTTATAGAAACTCTCATCACTCACCCACAGAGAACGTGATTGATAAAGAGACCTGATGGAATCGACGTGTGATTAAGGAAGCTTTGTCGACTAAGGAATTTTGTGGGTTGAAACAAAGTCAAGTTCTCAGTAGTTGAGTGATGGGAGTTTAAATAGGCTCATTGTATCACTTTTATATGTACTTTTTTGGATACTCCGTTCCATGTTATCCTGATTGCCTCTCCAAACTTTTATAAATTCTTATTTTGTCTTTCATTCTACTGATGTACTTCTCGTCTTTCCGATATCATTGGTATTCACGTCATTCGCGAATCTCTGTCTACGCTTCTCTTCGTGCATCCATGACTGCATTGATAAGCAACTTGGTAACAATTGAGTTTCGTTCGCGTGATGTTGTCCATGAAAGATTGTGCTTCGAAGTTTATAATGTTTAATGTTCAAGTAGTCTTCTTAGAAATGCTTAATGCTTGAGTTCTACAGTGATCTCCTGACGTGCAATACAACCTATGTTGTTTTTAATAAGAGCTTTTGCTGACATCAACCATTACGGACCTTCCTAAAAGTAAAGCAGAAGGTACCTTAAGCTCGTCGTTCCAAGCAATGATATGAATGGTTAACCGATTAAATACATGTAAAGGCAGCTGCAAAATAATACCGCTGATCTAAACGCAAGGAGCTAAAAACGAGCTAAACGACCTAAACACGAGGAGCTATTGAAACTATTCAAAATTCCACGATCTCCTAAAATATATCAATTATCATATAAAATTAGCCTTTTGCTATCTTGCAAGTATGAATTCGAGGGCTCAAAGCAAAACTTTACATCTCATATACATGTATGCCATCACCGGGGGCAAATATATCTAAAACTTTGATCATCAAGATGACTAATCGTTGGAAGTTATCTACTGTACATCTTTTTTTAGAAAGACAACATGCGTTAATAGTTTTTGAGGTAATGACAACATTATGCAGTCATTCATGTGAATATACATAATTATTGATTATCGAATCCTGGCTCCAGCAAAATACACTTATGAAAGTTGGTATATTATTGAATCCAGTATGACAGTTTGCATAAGAAAATATCATATCGCATAACTTGATCTGCAAAAATAAGAGAAACATATGTTCTTAACCTTAGCTCTAAATAGTAATACTCAGAGACCTGCGTGAACCTCGGGGCTATATTTTTCTATTTTATTTTTTTGTGCTGATGATGTATCAACCGCTCATGCCCATGCAAAATCATCATTTTTGAAAGTGAATCTGCATACATGTGTTATTTCATATCAATTGAATCAGTAGAAGTATGTTAGATAGGCCAAAAGGTCCCCCTTAGGTCTCAGAGGGTGTAGAAATTCCCATTACTATCAGATGAAAAATGATTTCATGCATGTCCACGATGGTGCATAATGAGTGAAATTCATTTATTAATTGTTTACATCATGTTCATGCATGTGCGCTACGTTAGAAGACCGCCAAAATGTGAATGTTTTGTTTTCGCACATTATCGTGTATGACTGGTTGAGCTCTCAGCATAAAAAAATATGAAAAACTCAGCATAAATCAGTGTTCAAGATTGAAGCTATCATTATATTCAAAGTTCAACACTAAAATCATACTGTTGGAAAATTTTTCACAGCGGTAATTGATGAGTTTGAGATCTCCACAGCTTCTTTGAGGGTCATGCAATGCAACAATTATGGCTCAGTTTAGGCCTATATCCGATTAGTTTGGATAGATTTGAAAAAATGACCAAATGTAAAGGTTATGCTGCATGGAATAAATCAATTTTATTAAAATTAACTATCTGAGGCTACATGGCGACAGCAAACATCGTAAAACCGACTCTTAGTACTGTGCTAAATGTCGTCAAACTACAAAAACACCACATTTTCGCATGCGTTTACTGAGAAGGCTGAAAGGCACTCAAAGAATTAGTTATATCGACTTGCTACACGCAAACATCATTGTTTTATTTAAAATGAACTTTCCTGGTGATTTGATGTCGATTTTAGCAGGTAAACTAAGGAACTGTAAGCTCTCAGGTCTTAGAGGGTTAAAAAAGCTCAAGTCTCTGAGGGTTAAAGCAACATCGATGGTATAAATCACAAAATATCTAAGAAGTCATCGAACTTTACCTTGTGGATCATACAATTCAACTCTAAATAACTCGTCCCCCTCTGGAGAAGAATCATCTATTGTTTGAATAGTAAAATTCAACTGGGAAACACCGATTTCGAAGGAAAGTAAACCCGAGGCCGCTACATAATCAATGCCAGGCAACGCAGTTGCTTCGAGTGTCCGATAACGAATTAAGACCTTGGTAGCCGCAGGTCCATGCCGGATGACCGTCAATGTAAAGTTCTGGCCTTCTTGGACAGTGATATTATACGGATCTGCAAGAAGATGTAGAGACAATACTTACCGAGAACACATTACAGGAGAAGTGAACTTTATCAAAACAATTTGTAGTAAAGATGTTGGATTACTGTTGGGGATGTATTAACTGATAATTATTGTTACTAACGCATAGTGAGGTTTCATGATTTGCATCAATCCAGCAGGTACTGACCCTCCTTTTCAGCTTAGCGACAAATGGAAAGAACAACAATAAAACAAGGCCCGATATTTCTTACTATTCGCTACAGGTTTTCTTGTAATTATTCGTTTATCATAATTTATAGCTGAAAAATGGGAAGAATGCTTGTTGTTTTGATGTTTTGAAAATGCTCCTGTTGCATCTATAAAGTTTGATGTCTCACGCTTCGTCGGAGATTCTGGAAACTTTGTTTTTACACTGATGTCTCCGAATGTAAATCGGAATTGGAAGCAAGAACTCGACGAAAATGTTAACTATACTGGCTAAATAAATTAAAATTATGTCTAAAAATGATGTTTATTTTATTTTCTGCTGGACTGATCGACTTTTTGGTCTGATAAAAGTTGTGTAGGCCTACTACTAAATTCACAGTATTTTGAAGCGTCAAATGTATCGCAGCAACACCATTTGGATTTATCTTACAACATATGTGAATTATAACTTTTTATACTAGTGTTATTCATTTACTCTAGCTCGCTCATTCTGTAAACAAGAATTCAAAATTTAATATCATCAATTCTGACAAAATTTTAAAAATTTAGCAAGTTTAGGCTGTAAATCTCCTTAATGACAGATTCCAACACTCAATTCGATGTCTATATGGAGTATTTGAAGATTTTGATATGATTCATGGACTCACACTTATAGAAACTCATCAGATAATTGTACTCATAAAGAAAATCTTTGCGTTTCAAAAGTTATTGAACGTTTCAGAGGGAAAATAAACCTCGAAAAGTACTTTTTCAATCATGAATTTGACTTTTCGGGAAACCAAATCCAAAATTCATTGGGAAGCTTAAAATTACGCGAAAGTCAAAAATTACCGAAGTCTACGTCCAACAGGTTTGTTGTTAGAGGACCACAGCAAATTTTGATAAGGGGGTGATTCCCTTCCCAATGGATATAGCTAAATTCGAGCAACATAAGTGCATTATTTACCTGCAAAGTTCACTGCATAATCGTTGTTTTTGATATTTATCGCCACTGTAGCAGGACTGCCAATTATTGCTCCTCCTGTTGCATTTGTCAAATGCACTGAGAAATGTTCTGTCTCTTCAGGGATCTGAAAATGAATAAATTTAGACTCATGCATCAACGTGTGGATATTTCGATGTATTCGCTTTACTTCATCTGCTATTGATGTGATAATTAACGCCGCTTCAGCTTGACCGTCGCGGAATTCGAGAACTCCTTCAACAGGTCTGAGATCCATGGTGTTATTTGGATAAACTGAATAGAACGCGTTGACCACTCCAAATGTTCCACGTCGTCGCAAGACACGTAAATTAGCCGAGTAAACTATCAAGGCCTTTGTCTCACCTGAAACGTGAGAAACAAAGAATCAAACAATTCATTGAGGAAATTGTGAGAATGACGCACCGATTGTGGTATTCAAACTGTCAGTATGGAACTCGATTACTCCGTATGGATTGTCGTTCCTGCTGATGGTAATATTCGCAGAGTTCTTTGCTCCAATGACAGCAACTGGTGAACCGTAGGGCCGAAGTCGGAGAACGAAGCTTTCATCAAACTAAAAATGAATAAACAACGATAATGTTGATGCACAACTGTAAATAGTCATTAATTTTCATTGGAAATCGACCTTCTTCGAGAATATGATGCATGGTGATCACATTTAATCAAATCGGTTGGAGTAAGCAGTTTCAAAAATGTTCAAAAATACACTTGATAAAATAGCAGTTTTTCACATTATATTACCACGGACGAAAATGCGAAGTGATTTTCAATGGCAAATTTTGCAGGCTCCTCAAGAAACTGCTGGCCTTAAATATTTGTAGCGACTGCATTTCAGATTTGTTCGTATCGTGGTGGGACTGATTGGCTCTCATAAATATAACGTGAATTGTTTACTTATTAATTCTAAACGATTATGCATACGTTGACTGCATTGACAGAAAAACACTCATTTAATTGAATACCATACATTGAAAAAATCCGATTTGAGTAAGATGAGATTTTGCAACGCAAAGAGTAGATATTGTGCAAACAGCATATTATTTCAAATTTTTGTGCGTAGCTACCAGCACTGCATTTAATTGTGGTTGTCACTGTACATTAGATGTACACGTATGTCAGTAAGGGAGTCATGTCGATAGAACTACGTACAACAGTATACTTGCATTAATCATTCTGATTCATATCAACTCACATTCTTACGTAGAAATGGTGTTTCCATGGCATTGTTGGCTCGCATGCAGTATTGCACAGCGTTACATTTTAATGATGTTATTGTAACGTTAATATACAGTACTTATCAAATGTTATTAAATACCTACAGCATTTGAAAACATAAAAAAATATATAATTATTCTACATACATAAATATGAAATAAAAGAAATAACATTTTGATTTAATATGTAGATCATCCTATTAATTTGATTGATGATTATAATTGAGGTATTAGATTAGCTATTATATAAATTGAAATTGCAGATTTAAGATCATCATTTGATTGACTAATAGGAAGGAATTTGTCCAATAGGAAGGCAAACCGAATTCGTCACGAACGACTATGGACGTTTGTACAAATGTGCATGCTGTTATTCTCACTTTGTACCCGTACTTCGCGTGCGTCGTAGCGCACAGTTTACGGTGAAGCATGAGGTGTTGTTTAAGGATTAGACAATCCAAATTTGGCTGTGTCGGATCAAAAGCAATGAATGAATATTTAAACAATGCGAGGACTACCTCCTTTTAGCGCATGTGCATTTGAAAGGATGCCAGTAATTTTTATTCTTTATTCGTTCACTTGTGGGTCCATGCGGTGAACATCAATGATCAATCACAATAGCGGAAAAACAAACAGAAACTGCAACGGTAACAGAAAAAATAAGTGAAGTAACAGGTGCTCCGAATGCAGATTCCGCTCTAAACGCAGATTCAAAAATAAATAGATAAATTTGCAAATCGCTCAGTTCGAGTGCGTGGTGCCTGGAGGTTATAACGTGCACGACGCTTTTTAGTTGTGATATATGAAAGACTTACAGCTCGCTGACATAAGCGAATGATTTACTTAAGCAACGTATATCTCGACGAAGTGAATAGATTTAATGTGAAATATATAGCGAAAAAAACACTAGTATTCAATGTAGATTGTGAACAAGAAAGGAATAGCAATAACTTTTCATCAGCCATAAAACATTCATGACGAAGATCAATGTGTCGGGATTGAAAATAATTTTCCTTATTTTTAGGAATTTTTGGAACTACTGAAGCCAGTTGCTCAAACGTAATTTTGTATAAAATCCATTGTTCATCAGCATTTATTTAGCACAAATAGAATTACACGCACGCAACCAAAGATAGGAGAAATCAAATACAGTACTACTGCCGTATATACCTCTGGTATTCCATCTTTCCTGGCCAGCAATGTACCACTCAAGGAAGTCACTCCTGCTTCAAATTTCAAAACGTTGATACCTCCGAAGAATTCAGCGTCTCCTCCGGGCTCTACAATGTATTCAACAAACCGAGTTACGAGACTTCCACCAGTTCGTATGACGGTCACATTTATTGGTATTCCACCCTCCTGCGTTGTGTAGACTTCGCTCATATCATCCAAGAATGAGAATGTTCCTCCTGGATTATCACTTTCAGCAATTGTAATCAGTACCTGGTGACCACTTTCCTTTATCCTTTGTGTAGCACTTGGTTGAACAGAATTCAAGTTGACGTAAAATGACTCTTCCGTTTCAGGTATATCATCAGGCAAAATATTTATTATCAAGTCGAAGGTTGCCTGTCCTGGAAATAAATGAGTAAAGGTAGGAATAAGCTATTGAGGGTGGACTACACAGAATTCGACAGGTCGTCTCTTCTTCTGTTTGCATTGAAAGGAAACATTGAAACATGTAACGTTAATGAAATGGCACAATCTGCTGACATAATACCATATCAATCGAACAATTAACAGCCAGTTCAATAAACACGCCAAATTGTGCGAAATTCAGTTACTGTTATCAACCGGATCACACAGTCGATGTCAAGTTCTACAGAGAAATTTGAACGTTTTTCGTGCGCCTGCTAACTTTTTTAATAATGATCGGAAGGACCAACATTATTGAGAAAAATTTTGCGCAATTATCTGAATTCTTCGAATCTGAGAGAATCGTGGCGATCGGAGCATTTTGAAGGAATTCACAGCAATCCGCAAGCGGCGGCGCACGACCTATTTTTCCTATCTCTGCAGGGTATTGAAAATTTCTTTTTGCGCACTTAGTAAGTTCCTGCAAGTGCCATTGTTTTGCATCAGTTTGCATTTCTAGCAAAGTGATGCACTTTAACAATCTAATTGTGTGGTGGACTATGTAAAGGGAGTAAAAACTGTTATAAATCGCGATAAAATAATATTGTGTCAAGTTCTCTGATTGCAGAAGATGTGGCTGTGAGCAGATTTTAGATATCCATTCACATCGGGCGCGGCTATGGTCGTTCTCTCATGGGTAGAACTATTGTTTAGAACCACTAAGAATCCAATGAAGCTGCTCACATCAAGACGCGCGTCCATGCTTTTGATCCCGCCACACCTCGTCCGTTGTGAAGCCTTCAGTTTGGTTTAGTTTGGCTGTTCGCTTGGTGTTTTCGACATGCAGTGTTTTCCACTAATATTATTTTTCAGCTCGGCATTAGTGATACATAAGCAAGAATTCTGCTACTTCTTTTCAACAATGTTTTCTCATACCGACAACTTTGACATAGTTTGAGGACATTGATACATTCTGTTTGTGGAAAACATAAAATTAGTGATTGAATCTGAAACTAGTAGCCAGAAATTCAGATACACTGAGATACTTAAAATCAGTAAAATTGACTACGTGGACAAAAGTTGTCAAAATGTGGTTGTTTATGTGACATGCTGTCTCATCGAGTTACAATTGTTAAAAGCTCTTTGATCTCTTTAAATCATGATAATTAGTAAGTCAAGCATTCGACTGGAAGCTGCCATGCGGATGGCTAAAACTGTGTGATGTTAGGACTATGCCAAACTAAGATCATCCTTGATATAGCTCCCATAGGAGCAGACAGAAGAGTGTTGTTTTGCCATTTCACCATTTCATCTTATACCATTAGCTGTCTGCACAGCCGCTGCCCTCCTAACGTAAATGAAATTTGATAGAAACGTGATTCGCATGATGTGTCGACTTAGAATTCATTCACTTCGATCGAATTTCGCGATTTCGTCATATCAAGTCATATTCCGATTCAGAATGTCTCTGCGAGTTTTCATAGAGGAAGCTTACTCAAATACTAAGTCATTCAAGCAATCAAATACACATATAAGTGGTGCCATGTATGTATGATGTCAAACCCTTGATCGTTCATTAATTGATGTCAGTGAAATAACTTCACTGCAGACGATTAATTACTCTTTCGATGATTTTCTTCTTCATGGGAACCATTAATTCCTTTCACGATTTGGTGTTATGGCTTCCGGTATCAAATTCTAATACTGTATTATTTAAAATTGATCACAGTGATGTTCCTACATTTCGATGGCGAGATGCAAAAATGGCTTCTCAGTTAAGGGAATTATTCTCCTCTTTGATGATGTACTCTTGAGTTACGTGTGAGATTTGTAAGTTTCCTATCATACGAGTGAGTGAGCAAATTCATACGTACCGACACTACGTGTATTGATAAAATGGAAATGTATCGATATCAAGTGATATCACGTCAGATTCCATTTTTTGCGTAAAACACGGATTCTGTGCATCATTGACCGACATAACCGTTCATTCCTTCCTTCCACGAATATTTCTCAATGATCAACATAATGTTCTACCAATTTTCTGCGAAATTTTGTGTTCCGTAAATTATGTACCGTATGCCGTGCATTATCATAAAATGTGAAATTGCTTTCGAAGATCTTAAGAAGGAAATCACTTCCCAATACTTTATCGATAAGGAATGACCCATGACGTAGATATAAATCATTTCAATATTCGGCTACGGGGTTAGAACGGTTTTAATAGCGCAGGCCCGACCCCGGCCGCAAATTTTGAAGACCGAGCAGCCGTTTAATTTAATTAGACCCGTGTCGACCGTTGACGACAGTCAGTCTAGAATAAGTTGCTTAGTCAATCACTACATCGTTAAGAGCATGTAAATGTAGCACAATTTGAGAGTATCTACATAAACACGTATGTTCATTGACATGAATATTGCGAACTGTTCTTTGAATAGCTAAAACCTAATTACTAGCAACTTATGCTGCTGCATTTACATGTAGTTCAAACCCTACTTTATCAGTGATATAGCTTCCAAAATCCTATATTCTAGTCTGCATGAATTTTGGATTGTGTATTCCTCAGCCTATCTAATGTAAAATTATTCCAGATCTTAAAAATTTTCACTTCATGGTATAGCTTACAAAGCACGTGAAGCTTAGAGCTGCAATGAATAATGAATTTCAATGCAACCTGGCGCCTACTACCACAGCATTTGACAGTGGATCGTGGATCATAAGATAAGTTAACGGCACGCGATACATTTTGATTGACGTTGTACAAGGACACTCACTGAAATGAAAAATTGATGACAAGTTTGGTGAGCTCATTTTCCAGACTCTTACATATCAGGTCGCGGTCATCAATGTAAACTCAAAAGATCTGAATTTAAACTGAAGTGGAGAAAGTTCTCACTCTATCGTATAATATTATATTGTGATAGGTAGTTCTCGCTTATACGTTGTACTGTTGGGCCTATCACTCATGCATTTCATGTATGCTATGTGGAAATTGAATCATGTCTGTGGCATAAGTTGACCAAACAAAGCCTTAACCAACTGGTACAGAGACGCCAGAGCTACCGTCTTATCCCCGAACGGCCGGCTCTTCATAAGCCCGCCACCGACCGGTTAGTTTTGAATACACCGACCACCAAGACCCCGGCCAGATTCAGCCCTGTTCTGCTGTCTTTCTGGTTGTAATTTCAGCATGCCTCCTTTTCACACACATTCTGTCGACAATTCAATATAATGCAAACAATACAATGCAAAGTATTTTCCTCCCTATCGAACCATGTGATATCAATCAATACAAAAAGCAATAATCCAATTGAAGACTTTGCTAAATGATTTTACCTTTCAACATCGTGAAATTGCCACTAAATGGTTGGATATCTGTGGAAGTAATTGAAGCATTATGGTTGACCGACCATGACACGGTTGCATCTTGACTTGTTCCTTCTCGTGTTACACGAAGGGCTAACTGAAAATGTAAAAAATGAAGAACACTTAAGCAAGGGTGCAGAGGCAGGTAATTACTTGGTATATAGAATGAAACTGAATAAAAATAGAATTATATAATATATGATATTCCACATTTCACTGCGATGAAGATGAAATGACTTAAAATATTTGAATACATTTTTATTGATAAAAACACCTTTTATGAACTAAAATACCTTTATCAAACTATTAATTACTCAGAATGTATAAAACACCAATGTAATGACAATAAGGGGAGCATCCATTGAAGAAGCCATATTACAGATGTACGTAGGTTATAAGCCTTTCATTCATGAATTGACTCATGACTGTTTGTGGTATGTGAACTATGAATGACGATCATTTTGGATTTTATATGAAATGGAGTCTATTGATATCTAGTTTATTTATCAACTGAGGATGGAACTCAGGTCCCTATTATTTGTATCATCATTCATTGTCTTCGAATATTTGTCTATTCACATCGTGAAAGGCGAAAAATTCAAAGCAAGAAAATCAACAATTTTATTGACAAATTCATATCAGCATTTAATAGCACACAAATTTCAAAGATCTTTTATTAAATATTACATTGATTACTAGAATTGCCACATTTTCGCAATGACTATGCAATGAAGCTCGACAGATGCAATGAGAGTAAACAATCTGCAAAAAGTTAAGACAAACGTACAAAATAATGATTGCAATATTCCTTTGAGCGTGCTAGTTTCGATGTTCTATTAATCATGCTATATCAACGATGAAAGTAGCAGCAGGGTGTTGCGGAATACTTAGATGGTCTTATGAAGCTTGCTGGTCTCTTCTCTAACTATGGTAGCTATCTTACGATAAGCAATTGATAAGTTTCTTGAAGTAACCCCGACAACTTCCCGATCAGCCGTTGCTTGATCGTTGCATGATGTTGAGCAATTCTTTTTTCAAATTCAAGAAAAAGTGCATCTCAAAAATAGGAAGAAAACTGTTAATTCACTTGCATTCATTAATTCATATGTTGCTTTTGTGTTGGTGGACGATAGACCATAAAAAGGTTATTTTATACATATACCAGTGCGCATTTCATAAATACCCAAACTACTAACCCAGCGCACGACCCTGAGATACAAGAATTGAGAAATTCTTAGGAATAAAGTCATGTAAAATATGATGTTTGGTGTAGGAGGCACTTCAGAAATGCTAAGCTAGCTCGAAATCGACGTTTACAGATGCTATCTCCTGTGTATGAGCACGTAATTGCCTTGACCAAAAGTCCTCTTCATATTCAATCAATTAAAAAATAAATCATATTGATTATTTAGGGATTATTAGTGATATTACGAGTATTATTGAAGGCTATATAATCATTATCTCACTGGAATCAGATAAATCGCAAATGATGGTTGATTAAAAACATCAATCTCAGGCTATGATTTGTGATAGATCATCTTAGGGGAAAAGAATCCTCGCTTGTTTCAACTAAGTTACGTGCATTGCATCCAGCGAATCAAATGACGGTGAGATGTGCCCCGAAACTTGTAACAAATGAAATTGTAAAGGATACTGAGGTTTAAATTACTCTCCGATGTAATTGCACAGGATTGGAGCACAATGTATAAAGGTGACATTTTTATAAGTACAAGAATTGAAATAGATACTATTTGCTATTTGCTTCATAATTGGTTACTTTTACTTTGATTCTTCCAAGAAATAAAGTACACAGATTTAGAGTCTCAGAGCAGTGTGAATGATTGATTCTCTTTAGTCTGAGATGCATGTTTAATTTCGAATATGTTCTGAGAGTTTTGCTAAAGGTTTATGTAATCCAAGGTGAGAAATTAGGTGATCATAATAGAACTATTCTATTTTTGGAGTAAGGTACTGTGTCAACTGCTAGCAGCCACTGTTGGAATATCTTGTGATGAGTTCCTTTCAAAATCTATACATATATTACCTTCAAGGGTGTAGAACCTTCAGGCTCCGAGGTTTTCACTGAAACTGTGCTTGCGAATCCAATTTCTCCGTCTGCATGGTCAGCAGTCACGAGAACAGTTGTCTCAATACGCGATGATAGACGTGGACTATTATGACTCGGGCCGCCACCTGGAAAGTGTTCAAGGCTGTAGATAACGTCTTTAATCCTCATGTGTTTGTTAACCTTACTTTGAAGTGTGACATTGATCAGTTGAGCCGTGAAAGTTGCGCCAATTTTCAAGAAAGCTGATTTCCTCATTTCAATGTCCAAGGTTGTTGCTGATTGACCAGGTTGGAAGGTTGCAAAGAAGATATCACTCCCATTAGTGTGAAGAACATCTGTAAAGTATTAAAAATTGTAGGCTGATAAAAATATATCTACTAGGTTAATACAACTGTGGTTCTCTATTATGCTTTAACAATATATCTAGTTTTAGACTGACCGCGAACGGAGAACATGTTCAAGCGAATGTTGAACAAGTGCAACAATGGCAAAAATCAGTTTCCATTATTGTTTTGTTTCCATTGTTGACTTATGATTTATTCCACAGCTCTCTCCTTTACATAGTTTAGTATTCGCTCTGAAGTTCAACAGTCGAAGAGCAATATGAGAAAATAAGATCTAAATGCATTGTAGTTGAACAGAAAGATAATTACAAGATTTTGGCTCAAATTATATAGTTACAGAAATAAATTGCTACCAAGTCTCGTAGCTTACGGATTGCGGTGGCCTATCTTCTTCAACATTTTCATAACAAATTACCTTGCCATGCAATTAATTTGATGAGCAAGAGCAATTTCATCGGCAACGTGGAGATTTTTTCATCGCTGTGGTTATAAAACGGTTATTTTTTCAATACACTATCATTCACTCAAATTGTCCACGGGCATATTTGCCTAATGTAACGGCTGCACAGATAAAAGAGTGATAAAGCGATCAAGTTAGACTTGCAATGTGACCACTAGTGTGAGCGGCCAGAACTACGGAACTTTGTCTGTCAACAATATGTATCAAATAGAGCACAATGCTTGAGTGCAACTTTTCATTGCTAGATGCCGTCTTTAGTTCATAATCAAGTTCGATTTTTTGTAATAATAGCTGCAGCATCAGGTGCACAATGAAATATGAGGAAAATTAGTAGAACAAATTAGCGGCATCTTTTGTAGAGAAAAGTAATAAATAAACACTATTTTGAAGTATGACTGATTGTGCAGTTCCGATTATTGTGCAGTCATGTCTTTATGATCCTTTTTAACGGTTAGGCAGTAAAGTCTTTAACAAAGGCTCATATCTGAATAAGATAATGCTCTTGCTTACTTGTCAGTTAGCTCTATATTCGTCACCGTATGCGTCGTTGATAGATAGCTATTTAATAAGCATAATCACGATGCTCAATCACTCACTTGATCCCCGATATGCAGGTTTGTACTTGAAAGAGATTTAGGTTCAGATCACTCATGGTCTCATGGGAATGCTTGATTGAAGCTAGCAATGTTTTGCTCGGTAATACCTATTGTGATCAATTACTGTCATACATACTCTTATTTATAATCACATACTTCAACATTCTTCGTTTGCTCTCGTTGTCAGCTTGGAATGCACTTACCCACAGTTCGTCCGGCTTATGTATTCAATATTTCTTGACATGACTGCGACATGCAACAACTAATAGAAAGACTATTTCAAAAATTCTGTTGCACTTTTGCTTAATTGCTTCACAAACACTTCGTTGAATAATTCTATTATTTCTATGTAATATTCAATTGTTTTTATTGCATTCCACATCACTAGATACCTTTAATGCACGCATCGCCGTATCGAATACAGGCAATGCAGTGTCACAAATCATCAAAGCGAATTTTGAAATCCGAAATTGCTTTAGCAGGAATGTTTAATGTGCACTTAATTATTTTAAAAAAAATTGCTGCAAATAGTTTCTCTTACCAGAAATTTTAGGATTAGATGAATATGATATCGATATCGAAGCTTCAACATTTCCCAAAGTTCCTCCCAACCGCTGCAGAGATAGTCGAAGGAAACGCGGTGCTGTTGACTGAAATTGAATTAATCGCATGAATCACGAAAGTCTGATTTAATCAACATGTTTGATAGACTCGTCTGTTAGATAACCAGTTCGGGTTTACAAGCAGTGATATTTCAAATACTCGTATTGTCGAAGTAAATATTGCTGAAAGCAGGTACCTCAAAGTCCTGAAGTTTGTAGCTTGTTGTGGAAAGTGAGGAGTGAGGAGTTCGCAATGTTAGACTACATCAAGGTTCAGTTCTGAGCCCACCCGATTTCATTATCTTAGTGGAGGCAACTTCACAGAACTTCCGTTGAGGATACTGAATTATAAATACTCTACGCGTATGACTTTTCCATGATATCTGACTCTGCTGAAAATTTAAAAGACCATTGCACATGCTGGAAGACAAATATGGAGAGCAAATGCATGGAACTAAACAGAAAGAGAGTATGACAGAACGTCAAGAGAAATGTGAGGTATTGCATCTGAACCCTCAATTATCGTCGCAAGACTCATAAGAATGGAGAAAGATCATCCTTGCAGGCGACAAACGGAAAAATCCCACTGTCCGACCCTCAAAACTGCGGAAGAAAAGACAAACAACAAGGAGGAAGTAAGTAAGCAGGTATTCTTCGGTCAGCAGAGTATCTTGTCGTATAATCAAACAGTTTGATATATACACTTTTGGTATATATACAGTTTGGTATATTTGGTTCTAGGATTACACAAATATATAGTTCTAGGATTTAAAATGCTCGGCAATCATGTTTATTGGTCAATGTCACCATGCACGATACACAGGCGACATAATGTACAGTGCCTGACAGCAAGTTTGCAAGTTTGAAAATTTCAATCTTAGTATATTTCAGTGTCCCCATAATTCGATATGAACGAAAACTCTAAAACGGTGCCAATATTCTTATATATTACACATGAACACTGGTGAGTAACTGGAACATAGATATTGCTCATACAAACAATAGCATAGATGTCTTACCATCAGCAATTTGTATGAAGTCCTTTCGACTGAACAGGAGCCCTCATATTCCTTGGCATGGAGGTTTCAAATCAACCTCTATGCAGCGCTTCTAGGAATGAAATTATATCTGGGTGTTAATTTAATCGCAATGAATTATAATTTCTTTTAAAGAATTTTATGTTTTTTGCTCATATGTTTATACGACTTATAAATTATGATAAACTACTTACAAGAGTAGATAATGAGCATCATTGTACTTAAAAACAGTACTTGTAGCATGCTGACGTAATTCATGCCTTCCAGAAGGTTCATCAACAGAATAAGCGAGGAATACATCAGAAAATTTGGAAAAAGTCAAAACTTGCAAACTTGCTGTCAAGCACTAGAAGTAGACACTTTTTGCTGCATCACTGATTATTGCACATCGCTAATGAAAGCAGGATGAACAATGTATGGGATGATAGGATCGAGGGCATTGAACAGAAGTAAAGTCGGAGTCAGATGGAATACTTCACTTCCCGAAAAATGGTTTTGATTCACCGTGAACAATTGACAGTCACTGAATGACTTTCGATGAAGAAAAATTCTTCACAAATTTCAATGAAATGGATCAAAATTCAATCTGAAACTCTACTTTTGCTACTCACTCTGACAATTTGTTGTTTATCACCCGTGGTGAACTCCACCGCTCCGAACGCATCGTCAGAATCGAGGATTTCAACCGTTCCGGTGAGAATTCCTTGAACACGAGCGCCTCCGGTGACAGTTGCAGGGAGTAGCGTCAGAATGAAGGTCTCCTTCGGTTCAGGATTTGAATCTTGTACCAGTGCTAATCGGATCGGCGATTCCTTCTCCCCGGTCACTAGAACCACGGTTCCTGCAGCAGGTGAGATGTCATCAAGCACGGATTCAGAGCCTGTCTGACGTGTCAGTCTCCACTCCACACTGACCGTCCCGAACGTGCCTCCCTTCCTCTCAACTTGGAAGACAACTGCTGATGCGACTTTATCCTCATCCAATTGTGCGACTGGAGATCTTCCGTCTGATGACGACTTCAGAGAGAGAATTCCATTGTGATCGTCATTTCCGATAATGAAACAACCGGCAACAGACGGAGATGCGAGGACTACCTGAAGCGGGTGAAAGGGAGGTTAACGACACACGCTATGAAGAAAAAACGAAATAATAGTGTGCAGAGTTCGGCAACCTGCGGTCCGAATGTGGCCCACGAACCCATCTGTCACGGCTCGCATCACCTTTTCAAGACTGGCGTCGTGTACGACTCACATGGTTTTGCAAAATGGATATTTTAATCAAATTTTCAGATAGGATTTTGTTAAATTTCATAATATTAGTTGAATTAAGCAACCTTTCAATGCATCTTGCACTGCTTTATTCGGTTACCTCTCTGTTGAACATAATCAACACCAGAAACAAAAAATATATTTTAAGTTATCGGGTTAGGGCTGCGATCCCCGAGAAGGTTAGACTTGAATGGTCCACGGGATTGCTTAGGTACCCGACCACTGCTATATGTATAGTTGTGTGTCATTGTAGCTCCATTTTTATCTCATTATCAATTTCCCCATTTTATCTATCGGATTTTTGTATTGCTTCGTAATGTCCATTTTCTCTTGATTTCCTGATCTATTTGTGACCATTGTCTTTTTCTTTTTCCACCACTGGTGCCGGTATGTGTACAGTACATGACGCGTTTGTGTTAAATTAGTGTTAACAATGTAGCAACAGTAGCCTTGAGATTTTCATTTTTCATTTTTATTTTTATGCCAAAGCTGTTTTTCTTCAATTCGTTACCAAGATTAAGCTGTATTTAGTTCTACGAGAGCTGGTTAATTCAATGGTTGCATTTGTAAACCTACGGAATATAGAGCGTCATCATTCCTCATTAGAACTACTTCTTTCACATGTAATTATTCAAAGTAACACGAATCTTATTCCACTGCTATGAGTGGTAGGGGAATTTCATCATTGTTCGAGAATGATTAATTAGTTGTCGATTATTGATGATTGAATCATTGACACGAATACACGTGAATATAAGGAATTCCTTCGAAGGATCTGATTCTGGGATTTTTTTAGGGACAACTGGCGAATTAAGTCTACATGCACAAATACACGCAGATTCGCACCGTCAATTTCATTATTGGGTAAATCTGACGCTGACGTTGTCAATTTAATCCATTGACTGGAGGACATCAGTCCAGTCGTGCCCATCAACTGCAAATCCGTTACAGACCAATCCGTAACATTTTCAAGTGTTCAGGTCCGAAATTGGTGGCAGCATTAATATCATGCCACACATCAAGGGTGCACAACATGCGGCCCTTAAAGGATTTTCTTGTGGCCCCCGATGTTGATATAGAAACACCTCTAGAATATTTGCCGATAAAGTAATTAAGTAGATCTATAGCTCCAAGTTCCCAAATTTCATCATAGTGTTGTCATGGCTGTTGAAGTCTCAAGCAACTACTCTATCTAGTCGCGATCGCCTACATCCATCTATCTTCTTTACCAGACATAAGAGAAAACACACAGACACTTTTTTTCGCTAATATCGCCAACCAGAAGCTAATGCTGTCGCATCATGCATCAATTGAACGTGTTGGTGCTAGTATTTGTTTACAAAATCGATCGAAAAGTGCTTAGCACAGATATCAATCACTGGCTGAAGTTTCACGTTGACATGCCTTCGCATACATAAGGTTAGCCTATTTATGTGATATAGTGCTTCATCAGCCGGTGATGTATTTTTCATTGAATATACATGTACATGTACATTTACTTAACACTGTTACGAGTACACATCTACGTCGCCTTTTTTTGAGAACTTTCATTATGTAGGAAACTCTATATAAATGAAAACGATATTGATAATAGAGATGTATAATTATATAAGGACTGCTATTATATTTCACTCGCCAGACTACTCTTATCAAGTGAAATCTCGTGAAGAGATAAAGTTAGTGTACAATGGTCTTATGTACAAAATAAAGAATATGCTTTCACTTTTTCTTTCATTTTGTGTATAAGACCATTATGCACTAACCTTATTTGTTCCCGAAGCTTCACGTCATGAGAGTCGGGCGAAATGCCTCGTGAAATATAATGGCAAATCAGTTTCTTTGTCTACAATTCATCACAATATGGTCTCGTGGCACCGCGAGATAGAGAGTTTTAAACCCTCAAAGCCCTTTTGGTGTAATTGTGGAGGAAGTCATATTAAGACGCGTACACAACACATGAATGACAGTGGGGTGATAATTTTGCTACCTGTTACTGCATTTATGTACGTACCGTATGAAATGTTATTAAAATCACTTTTGAGTTTATTCATATCCGAATGACTTAACAATGAACTAATATTCTTCATCACAGTATTGCACAAAAGTGACTCTGATTTACTTTCCAGATTCATTGGCAACAAGGAAAGCAACTGATTAGATTACAACGCGTTGATAGTTTTGGTTGTTCCGGTAGTTGGAAGCATCATATAAATGTAGCGCGGAATAAAGAAACTTCTCACCTCTCCACTGGGATTGGCAAGATGAATCGTAAACGTCTCATTTCCTTCTGGAATAGAATCCGACAATATTTGCAAGGAAATTGATTGCTTCGTGATTCCAGATGCGAAGCCGAGACTTCCATTGATTCCGATGAAGTCTTGGTTGATTTTGGCAGTCCCTGACTCGAAGTAATACTGCACTGTCGCCAGGCCACTATTGGGTCCAATTAAAGTCTTTCCATCCACTGCCAACCCTCGCAGAACTTCAACTGTTACAGAGCTCGTCACATTCTCCTCCACGAATATGTAACTTCCCTGTTGATAGAATGGAATAAATTCACTTAGGTGGATGGATATGCATAGAAAACCAGCATCAAAAATTTCTATGCATGTCCATCCACTTAATGACAAAAACTTAAAAATATTAACAAAAACAAAACACACAAGAATAGCAGAATCACTCATCATAAAACTACGCCAGAACCTCAAGAACAATCAAACATCATCCGAACTTTTACATTTATTTTAGTTGGTGACCAATTCTATTTCTATGTTTGCTGACAGATATTTCTCTGTCAATGCGTGGCTCATTCTATTTCTATGCCCACTGACGATTTTAATTTGCACTCTTGCCTTGCAACTGTCCGAGTCTCTTTTTTAGATGTGTTCATCATCGATTTCATGTCCAAAATTGTATATAACCCTGTCCGCTTGTTGTATTATTGCCTCTGATGATGGATACCACGGTATTTGAAACCGGTACGGCAATAAATCCCAACCATGCAGAATGGAATGATTTTACACCAATGTCCTGCTTTATACACAAAAGATTGTTTCCAGGGAAATCTTCCGTTAAGCAGCTATATGTACCTGCGTATGGGAGAGGGCATAAAGAATAACAGGAAAGTAGATACTTTTAGAAGTCAACTATATATTTTTCCTGTGAGATCATTTTTTGAAGCTTTTAACTAAAAAGGAAGAATGATGGATAAACGTTGCATCTGTTTGTATACTCTAATGAATTTTCGCAAAAACAAGTTGGACACATTGTCCATGCATTCATGCTTAAAATATTGTACAGTGATAGTTTTTACCTTTATAAATGTGCCTAGACATCATTCTCATCTACACGAGTGGCTGATGTGCAGTTACAGTAATTATAAGAAATAAACACCGGTTAATTAATACAAAATATGCGAAAATGTCAATTAAAGAATATGAAAATTGCAAAAGTGCGATTACTTGTAAAGCAATAGTAGGAGTTAGGACTATGCCATAACGCAAATCCCCCAAGAAGACGTTGGAGCTACATTTTCGAAGCAAGTTCCACATGCACTGCGGGGATGTAGTGTCACATTCAAAATGCATAATATGATTAGTAATTGCATTTTGTGATTACTTGATATGAAGTATTTAGTCGGTAGCCACTCAATCATGAATTTACCACACACTTGAGGCAGGAATCGTCAATATGAATTGATAGTCCGGCAGCCAGAACGAGTTTCTGCAGAGAACGAGGCCGAAAGTGACACTTTCACAGAATAATGTTCACACTCTATGCCTACTACGAATCGGTGCGTCTACCCAGTTCTAGCGAGTTCCTCTTCTTGTCAGACACGATCAAAGAATAACGCATGTAAATCCAATGGCATGTGGATTGCAGTTTTTGGCTAAAATGAAATTTTGTATGTTTTCTCTGATAAAACGAAAAGCACTAAGCCCAGGGTCATAATTTTTGGCATGGAATGTCTTCAGGTCATTTCCTATGATGTGCATATGTTTTATCATGCATCTAATCGGCGATGTATGTGAGAATGTGGTTGAATGTGGATAAATTTGCTCAAAATGTTTGTGTTTGCCGACATTAAGAGGCTCGCCAAATCTGCATGTGTTAAGCTTTATAGACACGGGTGCATGAACATGATAGGAAATGACCTGAAGACATTGCATGTCAAAAATTATGACTCTGGGCTTGGTACTTTTCGTTTAATCAGAGAAAACATACAAAATTTCATTTCAGCCAAAAACTGCAATCCACATGCCATTGGATTTACATGTGTTTTTCTTTGATCGTGTCTGACAAGAAGAGGAACTCGCTAGAACTCGGCAGACGTGCTGATTCGTAGTAGGCATAGAGTGTGAACATTATTCTGTGAAAGTGTCACTTTCGGCCTCGTTCCCTGCAGAAACTCGTTCTGGCTGCCTGACTGTTGATCCTTGAATTCCTACATTAAAGTTTCCGTGACAGGAAACATCGTTGTGAAATTTTCTTTTTTCTTTATAATTTCATTGGAAGGAGAGACATGCGGCGGAGCATTGCTTGTTCTGAGTATGCCAAAAGAATTGAAATTCAGCAAGAATAAGAAAAAATGAAGGAAACAATTTTCTCACCTGTCCCATTCTCAGTGGGGCATCATTGGCTCGTATGGTCAACTGAATTGACGACAGTGAAGCATTTACTCTTCCATTTGCACTGATCACACGGATGGTAATTGTGAAGGTTTCATCTAATTCAGGAGTCTACAACAAAGATAGGCCGTATGTTATGACATTCTACCGAAAAAATGAATATTAACATACACCAGGGACCTAGTTCGGAGCTGGAGCGGAAGATATATCGGAGCAGAGTGGCAAAAGGTTTAGAGCAGAGCGGAGCGACTTTGAATTCGTTGGAAGAAGCATATTTACATGAAGTAGGTAATGGACTGTCAAATACAGTATGATGTCAGAATTTGGATTATATGATAAAGTCAAAATTGACAAAATTAATATTAATTTTACTATCTAATTTCAACAAATATCATTTTTTATATTAATAAAACCAAAATTAATATTTCCGGTTTCGATTACCTAATACGAAGTGAATTGAAATTGAAATAAAATCAAATATATCGCCGGACGTTTCGAGTCCAGACCCTTTGTCAATGGCAGAACCATTTCAATTCACTTGGCACTTAACATATCGGGAGAGAATTGAGACTGTTTTGCATTCGTATTGAATTATGGTCATCCTGCCCTCTGCCATTTCATATATCTAAAGTGACAATCTTCAGAATTCAATTTATTGCTGCATGTAATTGTACAGTACATGCATCTACTTAAATAATCGTCAATTCGGTTTGACGCCATCAAGACCATTAAATAGAAAAACGCTCATTTAATCATTGTTATACAATTTATATAATCTATTGTTGCAGTCACCTTATGATCTTCTAGATATAAGACACGCATGGCTGCAAACTACAAGGTACAGCCATGGCCAAAGAAGTAGAAAGCAAGTTTGCATGCTAGTATACAACCAAAGCTCTATAGTTTGCTACATTTGTTAATGCGTTGACTTCAATCTTCACCGACATCAAACACTATCTTAATAGTTGTTTCTACAGAAATCCTACACTCCATATAATTAAAGATGTAACGGGCAAGCAGATTGAAAACATGCTTGCGTTGTCATAACTTAAGGATAAAGACCGTCAGCACCTTCAAAGCCAACCGTTATGGATTCACTTATAAAATGAATTAGTTGCACAAATCCCAATGATATCAATCAAACATTTCGAACTGAATATCATGCTTACCGGCACTATATTTCTCATTCTACTGATTTGCACTGATATTTGAATTTAGAGTGAAGGTAAACGAAGCGCTAGTCATTCAATCGGCAGTGCATGCATGAGCATGAATGATAAACATATCGTTTGAATAATAAAAACGCATCTGTCTCTTCCGCAATTCACATCAGAAAAGCAAACCATTATCCCAGTTGTTTGCATAGAGGTATATTGCACTTTTTATTAAAGTTCAGAGCTATCGCTTGAAAGGAAATCACTCAAAATAGTTCGAATTCCAAATATAATATGGGTTGAAATGATGCCAGCTGTACATTTGAAAGTACAGCGATCAGGCTGAAAAGTGTGAACATCTTGATTAAATTTGATTAAGTACTTGAAAGAGTAAGTAAGAAAAAATTGAAAGTTCGAAGAATTTGACAGTTGAATATTCAATAAAGCATTGAACATTTATCAGCTGATCATCGGAATTGAAACAGTCAACTGAGTTCAAATATTCCTTGCTGTAAATTTCATCCGAAATATTTTCACGACCAATAAATAAAGTTTGGCAGCATACTGTATCCAATTATTCTTCATTATGATGTTTTAGACCAAATCCAGCGGAAGTAAAGAAAAATTGCCCGGCATAAATCAAAATGATGAATTTCCTGGAGCAAAGATTTCATTGTTTGTTATGTAACCAAATAATCATTCTTCGCATCATGACTGTGTATGTTTCGTCCTCGCGCCTCTTTCTTCATCAGTCCAGTACATTTCATCATTTTTTACGGGTAAGGCTTTCATCATCAAAGTTTGGTTGTGAAATCATTTTTGTCTTCAAATAATTCGGAAAGTTGACTTATCAATTCAATTTTAAACTTACGATGAGCTATATGCACGTACAGGGAGTCCGGAGCTCTTCGCGTCTAAAATAAATAGGCAACTGTACACTGTAGAATCTGATATCTACTCTTCAATGCTTTTTTAAAGTTCATTTATTCAAACTGGATATCCAGACGCCTGTAAGGCTAGATCACGACTGGCCGAGGTGGGCTTTGCACCAATATGCCATAATCGCATCCTGAGTCGCTGAATCAACATTAGCAGATCATAGACCAGCAGCAATCAGCTGCAGTTTTAGGAGGCAGGTCATCAAAGGCAGTATTGGACTCAGGTATACCAATGTATCTTTTATAGGTAGCGAGCACAGCGTTTTAGAAATAGAGACAGTGCGCTGCTTGGTGAAGTCTACCAGTTACCAATCCACAACAGTCACATACGAGTAAAATATAGTGCACCATTACTGCATGCAAACTCAAACATGATGAGGGCTAAAATCAGGTTAATGCATCCAGTAAACCCTACTTATTATATGAATTCATGCTAACAAACTACAGTCATTTTGAATTGCAATTCGCATGCATTTGAAAAAGAAAGAAAATCCGAAGATATGCTTAGAACTCGAACAGTATACTTGTATGTATATAACAATATTACAGTCACAAACTTTCTGCCGAAGCCTTAATCAATTTCACCTGATGAAGGCTTCGGCCGAAAATTTGTGACTGTAATATTGTTATATACATACAAGTATATTGTTCGAGTTCTAAGCATATCTTCGGATTTTCTTTCTTTTTCAAAAAATACTTTTATTCGATGACTTATAGTTCGCATACATTTGCTATTAACAATTTTAGCATAAGAATGAATTTCACTTCGCCCTCAAAAATTAAAGTTTTATAATTTTGCGTTAATTTCCTTCAATTGTGAAGAATATCCCATCAATGTTAATTGATTTTGACTTAACATGTACTTGGAATTGGAAATGTATGATACACTGTATATTTCAATGTTTTAAGATTCATGATTTTTAAATTTCTGAAAAAGCATTCATACTTACATTAAAAATTGACATTTCTGAAATATGAAAAGTTGTCAGCCTACTTGCGATCATGTCAAGGATATGTATTAAACAGAGTGATGCATGCAATTTTAGTAAGTTATCAGTTTACTATATTCTGCAAAATATATAGACCTTAGCATTGTTGCATTTGAAGATTTTCAATATATCGCAATAAATATACAAGCAATTCTTACACAGATGATAATATGTCATGCATTAAACTCAGATAATTGTAGATGCAGAACCAATACAAGCACTCTTCGAGTGACATTCAATTCTTCAATTTCATGCAAAAATCTTGAAAGGAAGAAATAATTCCTTTAGTCTTTCAAAATTTTCATCAAAATTGTAGTTGTAGCTTGCCTTCATGACAAAATGTTTAGGCAAACGAAACGTATAATGTACATCGAGACTCTTAATGCATAAATGTTAACTAAATGTGAGGAGTCAGGCTTGATGACCGTAAAAGGAGAAGCGAGAACCTTCGAAGGAAATTGAACACAATTGACATTGACCGTATTTTTCGCCGTTCTCTGCTCCGCTGAATAGGTTGCATCGAAAGATGAAGCAATCATTAATTGACATCACTTAATTGAAACTCGATCAAATTTTGATGATTCCTGCTATGTTGTCTGTATATTCTCTAGATGTAGCAGAATCATGATTGCTTTCCATTTTGACTTTTTACACACGCACTCACTGCCATTTGCGTATGCTGAGCTTTTTCGAAAGGATTAAAAAATCTGGGAATAGGCCAAGTGTTTATTTCGATAGGAAAATACAAATCATGTGTTTGCAGATCATAGACCAACAGCACTCAGCTCCAGTGTGAGGAAGCAGTTCACCCAGGGCCGCATTGGATTCAAGTATACCAATGTATCTTTTGACAGGTATCGGTTCTAGAAATATAATTAAATATTTTCATATTTTTATACTTTCTATCGAATTAAACATTTGACCTATTTCTAATTCTTTTATAATGCCCGCTTCAGATATTTTTACATAGCTTCTGAAGGGGTTGGAGGGTTGTGCCCAAATTGCTCGTCTCCATTTAAAAATGTCCGAAATTGCAGTAGATGGACATAGGTCGGTCCGCAGACCTCGGAGAAGGTGCTTACAAGCTGTGTCGCGGGACATCAAGATCCTCAACCTCAATCCTTCACTATCCAGCGATTCAGTTAAATATGGAGAAGAGGATTTTGGGGACAGTTATCTGACCCTGTCGTCGGATGGGCCAATGGATGTAAAGCGGCAGTGAGTGAAAAGTCAGAATATAAGGCAAGAATAATTCTGAGCCTCGAGAGATGCAGACAGTTGCAGTGACTATCAGCAATTATTTGGAATTCAGAGCAAATCAACCCTCGCTCCACTTTCGGGGCGCTTCTCGCCCCCTGGCGAATTTTTTGAAAACCTTTTAAACCCAGCAAGCTATGGCCACCAGATTTCTAGTACTTTACTTTATACGTATTATACAACTTTTGACAGAGGGATGCTGAATGTGACACAATACTTTTGGCGTAAGAGATATTTTGAAATTTAAATGTTTGGAATATTTTTGCTGACTTCGGTATATATTCACTTCTAATCTATATTGCGTTATTAATTCTTGATGAAATAGGTTGAGATTAAATAAAGGATTATTCCAACAAATTTAGAGATTTTCACAAATGCAAAATCTTTGAATTTCAGATCATCTGCTTATTATGTATGCACGTTTCAAATTTGAAATTTTAGATATGAAATTTTATTTTTTTTGCGTTCATTTAGTTTTGCATCTGATCAGCAATTATTGAAATTGTTCAGAATCATCTTGCTTTCAACATCAGTGTCTCAATAAAAGTTACCGAATTGGTTTGTTTCTTCACCTGCCGAAGCTAAATACTAAAATGTGATATTTGAGCGGAACTAAAAGTTTGAATTGTTTGACTTTTGATCTCATCTAATGCAATGTAATCTCAGAGAATAAACATCGTTTTATTGACCACCTCAACCAGATCTTTCCATTAGTGCATGGTTCATTAGTTAGAAATGAAAAAATCTGTTAAAAATTGGTGTTTTTGACCTTTGACTTTCACCTCAGCCCATGGATGACCTTAGAAATAAACCGATACTGTTCTTCTGAATCCCCTTTCAATGTCGATTCGATTGAAGTGGCGTGGCAAAAATGGTGCAATAGATTGGGAGATCAGCAGGGGGGGTTGAAATCCCCCCAGTGGTGCGCGTTCGGAAAAACACCCCGAAGGGGCGAGGGTTAATATCAAACAATTTTTGAGAATCTCTGAATAACAGCAGCACATATTTCTAGCTCCGTGATTATTGATGTCCATAAGTACCGATCAAGTAATCATCAAAGGATTGTTTACTAAAATCGTCAACAAACTCTCACCGTGTCTGGTAGAATCAGCAGCTGTTGAGTCAGCAGCTTAACATTTGGTGTGAAAACAATTTCTCCCGATGACGGACTGATGTCGACATCTGCTTGCGCTCCAGATGACGATCCGGAAACCTAAAAAAGTGCAGAGAAAATTCACAATAAACTAATGTTCTTATTTCCTCACTATCACTTTCATCAAAATTTTAGTACCAGTAGATGTAAATAGCATGAATATCAATGAAAATAATAGCTATAGACATGCCATAATATCAAATGGATCAAAAACATTATTTTGATTTTTGATTTCATGGATTTCTTGGTCTTCATTCCACCACTCTGTTCTTTCATTTCAATTGAACAAGCTGTCATAACGTGCGAAATTGAATAGCAGTGATGTAGCATGCTGGTCGCAAGTTTGCTGGGTTGAATTATCACTCTACATAAGCCACTCATGAAAATATTTTAATGCTTTGAATTCACCTCTTTAGAAAGCCATGAATAGACCTCATCTTCAGGATGGACAGCAGGATCATTGGTGCACTTTCCTTAATCTGCACGCTATTTGAATAAGACATACACGTAAATGTATCTGCATCAACCAATCTATACTCATTAACAACTGCTTAAAATCAACGTTTTAACTCTATCAGGACCGTTAGCATCGTAGGACCGGGGTGTTACTACAGATTGTTTCATAAAAAATGGATCACCCTTAAACATCACCTTAACTTCAACTTTGTCTAACTCCGCCAAACTTGAACGAATTTCTCTGAAATTTGGAAGATATGTCACTTGTGCTTACTAATATCATTGATGGAAATTTCAAGCATGAATATTGAGTTGTTTTCCTGTTATAGATAAAAAAAGTAGTAGATAATTTGATCTTCATCTAGAAATGTTACACAAAATCATACCTCACTCTTATAAAATTACATTTGTTTCCTTTGTTATGTAATATGTTGTTCTACAAGCCAAAAGCTATCAAGCAAAACAAAAATAAAGAAAATCGGTCAATCAGAGCCAGTATAGCACCATTATTCATCAACAATAATGTAACTGCTACATGTGATTATAACTGGACTTCATGTTCCATAGCTTCCTGACTTCGTTGCGGTGGTGTTGGCAGCACTCCTGATTGCTTTCAGCTAGAAATCTATCTCTTACCGGTTGAAAACAATACAAAGCACAAATGAACAATAACGAGATCGCATTCACAAAAGGCAAAGTGTCAGCCTTGCTAGAACTAGGGTTTTCTTTGCGAGCTACAAGCAAGCGACTAAATGTCCCTTACGCAAATGTGCATCGATGGCATAATGATGATTTTCGACTCTGTCGTAAAGAGGGCTCTGGCCGTCCACGCAAAACATCCAAACGTAGAGACCGCCTAATTTTGAGATTTGTTAAAGTTGATCCAAGTCTCTCGTCAACTGAGATGGCCGCACTAGTCTCGTCTATTTCTAAGTCCACTATTCGTAGAAGACTTATTGAGTCGAATTTCAAGAGCTGTAAGAGGCCCTCTCAGATCGAATTATCAGATCAGTATACAAAAAGACGTCTCAGATGGGCAATGAGTCATTGTCACTGGCAAAATCAATGGGATCGGGTTGTCTGGTCTGATGAGGCATCAGTCCGTCTGAAGGATAGTGATGGTTGATTGAGATTATGGACAAAATCTGATCAGGAAATTCCGAGACATTTTACATCGTCCCCGGGTACAAGGTGGTGCGACTCCACTGATTTGGGCTGGCATTTGGACCAATGGCCGCTCTGAACTTCACATACATTTATTTATGGATGATAATGCTACGTGTCACAGGAGTAGTAGAGTCAACTTATGCAAGTCTCAATTAAGGCTTAGGACATTATCTTGGCCAGCTCGTTCTCCTGATCTGAATCCCATAGAAAATGTATGGAGTATTCTAAAACTTAACGTTCGTCGTTCACTGCTACCTACAGATGGCGTATCACAACTTACGTCACTGTTAAAAAGAGAGTGGAGAAAGTTAGATCAGTCAAAAATCAACGATATCATCGAATCAATGCCTAGACGAATTGGTAATGTCATTGACAATAAGGGTAGGGCCACAAAATATTAGCTTCTTAAGAACCGTTACTGTATCATAGCTTATCAGATTATATAAGGACATTTAAATATATTAGGGACATGAAATAAAATGAAAAATGCTTTCTGTATCATACTTATGTTTTATTTAGTCAAGTTTTAGGATGATCCACTTTTTATGAAACGGACTGTAGTAAGTGTTTATATTCAAGGAAATAGCAATCGATCGTGAATCGATCGATAATGAATGTTACTCTAAAAGAAATTCATCAATTTTCTAAAGAGTAATTTCAAAAATGACCTTGCAGTAAGTCAATTGTACCAAAGTTTTACTGAAACTTCAACATGCATACAAACTAAAAGTTCCAGAAAATTAAACGTCTATCTGATTTATTTTAGGACATATATAAAGAAGTTGATAGGGGGCACTTTGTTCCGATTGAAATACATGCTGTAAGACACTTTAATATCCATGCTAAAACCACGGATCTAAAAACTATGTTTGAAATTGCGCTTTAAAGGTATGCTGAAGAGTTAAGTTTACAGCCATGTTTGAAACGGATGTTCACATAACAAGACCACAAAGCCATGTTTGAAAACCTGACCGTGAAAGTAGTTTTCAATAAGTCATTGCGTTAAAACTGTTGTATTTGTCTCCCTGACAATACAGCTATTCAAATGATGTTAAAATCTTTAAAACTTGTGGACAAATACAATTCCTGTTATTGACGTTTTACGATGAAATGTATTTTAGGCACCATCACTGAGCAATTCAACGACGCAAAGTGCGTCAAGGTAGCTAATTTTAGAAAAACGAGCTTACGACTAGTTATTTCTTATAGTAGGTGGAAATATTATTTAAAAGAACATTATTATATCCTAAAAAGTCTAGAAATTAAAATACTTGCTAGAAGGACAAACAACGGTTTTTCCCTCCTCATGTGAAATGAATTGGTGAACAGGCCTAAGTCGTACTGTTCAAAATTATGATTAACACTTTATATTGAAAATATTCTATTTAACAGTCTGCCTTCTCAGATGATAAGAGGACAGGCGTAAGGGAATTAATATTAGAATTAAAAGAGAATTAATAGAGAATTAAGATAAAACGAATAATGAAATTCTACAAAATATGGATACAAATTATTTGACTGATTAAATAAGATCATCAACAGAAACTTGGGCAGGACGATCGCGTTTCGACCGCTAAATCCTGGACGCTCAAACCCTACCAAGCTGTACATGCAAGATGCACAGTCTCAAAAATTAAATTTATAGTAAAGAAAAAAGTAACATCCAACATAAAATATTAGATTAGCTATTGACTGAAATGTATCTCAGGCATTTAAAAGAAGGACAGAGTCCAGCCAATAGAGGTCAATGGCATAAATGTATAATTACCATGGCAATGCCGATATCTACTACACTGCAAATTGTACACAGTAAATATTTTACAGCCAAATAATTTCTCGGATTCCTTTTTAAGTCTGAGCATAAAATATCCACAAAAAAGAGGCACTTTGTACCTGATATAGACGGATTTTGACTGCTACGTCTTTAGTCATCATATTGTGACATCATCATTCTTATCTGATGTGAGGAGAAACTTTACATGCAGCCTTTCTGTGAAATTTAGCGGTTATTCTAGCAGTTTTTCTATCTGTGTACTCCTAGTAGTGTAGTTTTCATAAGTAAAACCTTTATCGAATGTTATTATTTGAAAATTTCTAAATCAGCAAAAAATAGATATCTTCTTTCGAAAACAGCAAACTATGGAGCATGAAACACGCCATGTTTTTAAACCCTTCATTGCGGACAAAGAAAATGTGAATTACTCTCAGGCATTTGCTGTTTGAACAGAAAAGTTTCGGAAAATGATTACTGTTAATCTTTTGACAGGTCTATTTGCAGACATGTTTCAGTAGGCAAGCTACCATCATCAGTGAAAACGATCAATGAAAGATGATTAAATTCATCGTTGTCACTGATGATGGTAGTTTGCCTACTGAAACATGTTTGCAAATAAACCTGTCAAAAGTTTACGTCTTCTAGCTGTCAATACTTTTGATCTTTTATTAATAGATCATTAATCCTCAATTGCGACCTTGTCTGATTTATCTGATATTCAAGAACATTTTTTGTGAAACATTAGCATTTTCAGTAAATTATAAGTTTTACTGACACAGATTGCTTTATTTGAAATGCGGCAAGCTAATTTACATACTTTGAAATCGACTGTCACTTCGCCATACAATCCTTTGTCCCGCTGAATATTAAGCTCCATTTTCGATCTTCCTGACGTTGGTTCATCCACAACAGTTGGATTTGCCTGTAATGAGATGAAAATCGGTAGTGAGCATTCACAGTGCATTCATGTTATTCAATGAACTCAAGACATTTATAAATCAATGTCATGCCCGATAGGTAGGAAGGACTTGAAGACAATGCATCAAGGAAATGAAACAATCAAGTTACTTTATTTATTTCGAGATTAGCAGATCGCAGAAATATTATCTATTTTGTACAGAATTATGTACGAGTATTATAGTAATTTTGCTGAATTTCGGCTATAAATCACCTCGGCATCACAGAATTAGACAAGTCGTATCTTCTTCTGTTTGACTAGAAAGGAAGCATTAGAATTATGCAACTCTAATGAAATGGCACACTCTGCTGCCATAATACCATAGCAATCCAATAGTTCAATAAACACGCCAAATTGTGCGAAGTCTCAGTGACTGTTATCTACCGGATCACACAGCAAGGAGACACAGCGATGTCAGTTCTACAGAGAAGTTTGTGAACGGTTTTTCGTGCGTCTGCTAACTTTTTGAATAAATTAATTCATATAATGCAGTGAGTTCCATTTATTTATTACTTATTCGTAATGATTTCTTTCCATGCTACTTATTGAAGAGTCTGTCGATATCCACGAATAGTCTAGTGTAATCACAGAATAAGATTGTTTAAGCGTGTCACTTTTCTAGAAGTGCAAACTGATTCAAAACGATGGTACATGCAGGAGCTTACTAAGTAGGCAAAAGAAATTTTTAGTACCTGCAGATATATGAAAAACAGTCGTGCGTCGCTTGCGGATTGCTGTGAATTTCTTCAAAGTGCCGATCACCACGATTCCTTCAGCAGGCGCCCGAAAAAACGTTCACAAACTTCTCTGTAGAACTTGATATCGACTGTGTCTCTTTGCTCTGAGATCGGGTTGATAACAGTCACTGAAACTTCGCGTAGTTTGGCGTGTTTAATGTTGAACTGGCCGTTCATTGTTCGATTGCTATGCATATATATACCATATATGATATTATGTCAGCAGACTGTGCCATTTCATTAACACCACATGTTCCAATATTTCCTTTCTAGGCAAGTCATTTGCCACTAGGAGCCGTTTTAGTCTACTACGAGAATTCTCGTACTGGCAGTGAACGTAACAGGCATTTAAATTCATGTTGACATCAAACTGTGTGCGCATACTTACATTGGCAAGTGAGAAAACTCCATAAGCATCGTCATTCGCAGGAATGATAACTCGGACTTGGGAGGGTGAGACAGCAGCAGTGCCTGTAGGAGTAGTCACAGTGGCTTTGATGAAGTAAGTCTCATTTCCCTCCGGAATGTCATCGTTCTTCACTGTGAACGTCACAAACTGCGCCACAGGTGGCGTTCCTTTCCGAAATATGAATGGATGACTTATTCCAATGAAATCTGAATTTGCTTCCGCAGACGATGAAATCTGAAGAAAATGAAATTTATTGTCATTAGCTTGTCTATATTTTCATAAAATCAAAAATCCTGCAGTTCTATTTGGAACTAATTTTTATCACAAAATCGGCTTTTCATCGGGAAAAACTCGGAAGGCTGTATCGGACGTGAATTTGATTTTAGTTTGCTCACACCTAAAGTTTTAACATGAGATTCCCATCATACTACATAATGACAATGATAATAGCAGGTTTATAATACAACACAGAACGCACTATATCAAGATAAATCAACGTTGCTTGACAATGTCTTACTTTTTTATTACATGCATTAAATTAACAAAGGCAAATAAAAAATATGAAGTGCTCTACTTTGGTCGACATCTACATTTGATCCGTCCATCTGTCCTTTGGAGTTGTTGTCATCTTGCTGTGTGCTCCTAAATGCTGATTATGTTGCAGACGGTTAACAGTCACTCTCAGCTGTTAGCTCTCAAGTGTGATAGAAGATTACCGATTTCGGCTTATCCAAAATCCGACAATCAATGCCATTCATATTCATCACTTCATCGGTATGGTGCTTCAATTGATGTTCACTCAAAACAGTCTTCAAATGCATATTTCTAACATTGTGCTGATGTTCACTGTAGTGGAAACGATACTTCGACCAATTCAGCCTATACTTAAATTGACAAATTTTGCAAGAAAGTTCATCAATCAATTATTTTTCACTGCACTTATTTTTGAATCTTGGGAAATGTGTTAATGAAAGTATATTGGCAAAAATAGCTGACCTTTTCGTTTCCGCTACAACGGACATAAGCGAAGTTCTAGAAAATTTGCATGTAGATCGGAAAAGTGGCTTGAGTGAACGTCATGGATTTGGGACACCATATCGTAGATGTCATGAGCAATAACGATTTTGATTGTCGCATTTTAGATGAGCAGAAGTCGGTGATTTTTGCTAGGACCTTGGTCGGGATATTTCTAC